>OU015752.1:104319908-104354538 GCA_907169655.1 Acomys percivali | reverse complement strand
ATGAGAAAACAGGATCCATCAATTTGCAGCATATAAGAAATACACCTCAGCAAAAAAGATAGACTTTAACTCAGAGTAAAGGGCTGGAAAATGGTTTTCCAAGCAAACAGACACAAGAGGAAAGCTGCAGTAGCCATTCTAGTATCTAATGAAATAGAGTCTCAATCAAAATTAATCAGGAGAGATATGAAAGGACACTTCATACTTATCAAAGGAAAAATCCACCAAGTGGAATCTCAATTGTGAATCTCTATTTCCCAAGTACAAGGGCCCCCACGCTAATAAAAGATACATTACAGAATCTTAAATTACACATTAAATCCCACTGATTAATAACAGGGGATTTCAACACCTCACTCTCACTGAAGGACATGTCATCCAGACAGAAACTAAATAGAGAAACAATGAAATTAATAGATGTCATGAATCAAATGGGCCTAATGGATATCTACAGAACATTTCACCCAAACACAAAAAGAATACACATTCCTCTCAGCACCTCATGAAACCACAACTTGGTCCCAAAGCAAGCTTCAACAACAACAACAACAAAATAATAAAATTGAAACAACCTCTATATCTTATCAGACCACCATAGATTAAAGCTAAATTTCAACAACAAAAACAAGAGAAAATCTACAAACTCATGGAAAGTGAATAATTCTCTACTTAGTGACAACTGAGTTGGAGAAAAAATAAGGAGAGAAATAAAAGACTTTGGAGAATTCTATGAAAATGAAAGTACAGCATACTCAAACTTATGGCCCACAGTGAAAGTAGTACTAAAGGGAAAGATCATAGCACTAAGTGCCTTCATAAAGAAATAGTAAAGTTCTCATATTGGCAACTTAAAATCACACCTAAAAGTACTAAAACAAAAAGAAGCAAACACACCAAAGAGAGGTAGACAGCAGGAAATCTTCAAACTCGGGGTATAAATCAATAATTTAGAAACAAAGAGAAAAATACAAAGAATCAATGAAACCAAACAATGGTTCTTTGTGAAAACCAACAAGATAGACAAGCCCCTAGCCAAACTAAAAGGCAGAGAAAGAGGATTCAAATTAAAAAAATCAAAGAGGAGAAGGACATAACAACAGACATCTAGGAAACACACAGAATCAGTAGGTCTTATATCAAAAGCTAGTATTCCACAAAATAGGAAAATCTAAAGAAAATGGACAATTTTCTTGATTGCACCTACCAAAGTTAAATCAAGATCAAGTGAACAGCTTAAACAGCCCTATTAACTCTAAAGAAATAAAAACAGTCATCAAAATCTCCTAACCAAAACCAAAACAAAACAAAAAACAAAAACAAACAAAAAAACAAAAAATCAGGACCGAATATTTTAGCACAGAATTCTACCAAAATTTTGAAGAAGAGTTAATACTAATATTCTTCAAACTATTCCACAAAATAGAAACAGAATGAACATTATTAAATGAATTCTGTAAAGGTACAGTCACCTAAGCTCAACAAAGAAAGAAAATTTCAGAAAAAGTTTCAGAAAGAAAATTTCAAATCTCTTTTATGAACATTGATGCAAAAATACTTAATAAAATACTCTCAAACTCATTCCTAGAACAAACCAAATACATCATCCACCAGGGATGAAGGGATGGTTCAACATATGAAAATCCACCAATGTAATCTACCATACAAACAAACTGAAAGAAAAAAAAATCCCGTGATCATATCATGAGATGCAGAAAAAGCCTTTAACAATATCCAACACCCCTACATGATAAAAGTGTTGGAGAGATCAGCAATACAAGGCCCATACATAAAGATAATAAGGGCTATATAGAGCAAGCTGATAGTCAACAACTAGTTAAATGAAGAGAAACTCGAAGCAATTCCACTAAAATAAGGGATAAGGCAAGGCTGTTCACTTTGTCCATATCTCTTCAATACAGTACTTGAAGCCCTAGTCAGAACAGTAAGATAACTAAAGGAGATCAAGGGGATACAAATAGAAAAGGAAGCAGACAAAGTATCGCTATTCACAGATGGTATGATAGTATACATAAATGACCACAAATATTTTACCAAAGAATTTTTACAGCTGAAACACAACTTTCGCAAAATGGCTGGAAACAAGATTAACTCAAATAAATCAGTAGCCCCCCCCCCCCATATACAAAAGATAGATAGGCTCAGAAAGAATTTAGGGAAACAACATCCTTCACAATAGTCACAAGTAATAAAATATTTTGGTGTGACTCCAACCTAGGAAGTCAAAGGCCTGTATGAAGAAACTTCAAGTCTCTGAAGAAAGAAACTGAAGTTAACAGAAGATGGAAAGATATGCCATGCTCATAGATCGATAGTATTAACATAGTAAACATGGCCATCTTACCAAAAGCAATCTGCAGATTCAATTCAATTCCCATCAAAATACCGACACATTTCTTTACATACCTTGAAAAAAACAATTCTTGACTTCATATGGAAGAACAAAACAATCCAGAATAGCTAAACAATCCTACTACGATTAAAAAAAAAAATTCTAGAGGTATCTCCATCCCAGGCTTCAAGCAGTACTACGGATCAATAGTATTAAATACTACTTGGTACTGGCATTGAAGTAGATGGGTGGATCAATGAAATATAATTGAAGACCCAAAATTAAATCCTTACACCCCTGGGCTCTTGATTTCTGACAAAGAAGCCAAAACCACACAATGAAAAACTGAAAGCATCTTCAACATATGCTGTTGGTCTTACTGGATGTCTACATGTAGAAAAATGTAAATAGATAAATACCTATCACCCTTCACAAAATTCAAATCCAAGTGGATCAAAGACCAAAACATAAAACCTGATACACTAAATCTAATGGAAAAGAAAGCATGGAATAGCCTTAAATTCATAGACACAGGAGACAATTTCCTGAGCAGAACATGAACACCTCAGGCTCTAAGGTAACAGTTAATAGGACCTCATGAAATTGAAAAGCTTCTGTAATGCAAAGGATACTATCAGCAGAACAAAACAACAGCCTATAGATTGGGAAACAACCTTCACCAACTCTATATTTTACAAAGGGATAATATCCAAAGTATATAAAGAACTAAAAATGTAAATACCAATAAACCAAATAATCACACTAAAAATGTGGTATGGAGCTAAACAGAATTCTCACCAAAGGAATATTGAATGGCCAAGAAGCACATAAAGACATGTTCAATGTCCATGGTTATCATGGAAGTGCAAATCAAAATGACTCTCAGATTTCATCTTCCACCCATTAGAATGGCTAAGATCAAATGACATCACATGCTGATGAGGATGTAGAGAAAGGGGAACATTCCTCCATTGTTAGTGGGAATACAAACGTATACAACCACTCTTCAAATCAATTTGGTGCTTTCTGATGAAATAGGGACGAATTCTATCTCAAGACCCAGCTGTACTACTCCTTGGCACATAACCAAAAGATGCTCCAACATACAATAAGGAAATTTGCTCAACTATGTTCATAGCAGCTTCATTCATAATAGCCAGAAACTGGAAATAACCGAGATGTCTCTCAATAGAAGAATGGATAAAGAAACTGTTGTACAATTTCATAATGAAATACTCAGTTATAAATCTCTGAAGAAAGAGATTGAAAATGACATCAGAAGATGGTGGGATCTATATGTTTGTGGATCGGGAGAATTAACATAGTAAAAATGGCCATTTTACCAAAAGCAATTTACAGATTCAATGCAATCCCTATCAGAATACCTACAAAATATTTTGAAGATATTGAAAGAACAATTCTCAACTTCATATGGAGAAACAAAAAGCCCAGAATAGCAAAAACAATCCTATACAATAAAAAATCCTCTGGAGGAATCTCCATACCTGATCTCAAGCTGTACTATAGAGCAACAGTAATTAAAACAGTATGGTACTGGCACAGCAATAGGCTAGTGGATCAATGGAATCGAACTGAAGACCCAGAGATGAATCCGCACACATTTGGTCACTTGATTTTTGACAAAGAAGCCAAATCCATTCAATGGAAAAACGACAGCATCTTCAACAAATGGTGCTGGTCTAACTGGATGTCTACATGTAGAAAAATGCAATTAGACCCCTATTTGTCACCATGCACAAAAATCAAGTCCAAGTGGATTAAAGACCTCAACCTAAAACCAGAGACATTAACCCAATTAGAGGAAAAAGTGGGGAAGAGTCTGGAACATATAGGTACAGGAGACAACTTCCTGAATAGAACACCAACAGCCCAGGCCTTAGCATCAACAATTAATAAATGGGACCTCATGAGGCTGAGAAGCTTCTGTAAGGCAGGTGACACTGTCAAGAGAACAAAGCCACAGCCTACAGACTGGGAAAAGATCTTCACCAACCCTTCATCTGACAAAGGTCTAATATCCAAAATATATAAAGAACTCAAGAAATTAAACACTACCAAACCAAATAACCCAATAGAGAAATGGGGCTCAGAACTAAACAGAGAATTCTCAATAGAGGAACATCAAATGGTGGAGAAACCCTTAAAGAAATGCTCGACCTCCTTAGTCATCAGAGAAATGCAAATCAAAACGACACTGAGATTCCATCTTACACCCATCAAAATGGCTAAGATCAATAATTCAACTGACACCACATGCTGGCGAGGATGTGGAGAGAGAGGAACACTCCTTCATTGCTGGTGGGAATGCAAACTAGTACAACCACTTTGGAAATCTATCTGGCGCTTTCTCAGAAAACTGGGAATAGGGCTTCCTCAAGACCCAGCTATTCCACTCCTTGGAATATACCCAGAAGATGCACTACCACACAACAGGGACATATGCTCAACCATGTTCATAGCTGCCTTATTCGTAATAGCCAGAATATGAAAACAACCTACGTGTCCATCAGTAGAAGAATGGATAAAGAAACTGTGGTATATTTACACTATGGAATACTACTCAGCTATTAAAAACAAGGAATTTCCGAAATTTGTGGACAAATGGATCGAACTAGAAATTATCATAATGAGTGAGTTCACCCAGAAGCAAAAAGAGTCAAATGGTATATACTCACTTATATCGAGACACTAGGCCAAGGGGTACGCCCCCATGATAAACTTTACCTACCAAGAAAGTGGGTCAGATGGGAGAAAATCCTATTGAGACTTTAGGGGTGAGAAGCCTGGAAGAATGAGGAAATAGAGGGATCCAGTGGGTCCTGGAAAAATACAGGCAGGTCTGGGCCCTCTAGTCCTCCTCAAACTATGGCACCAGCCAAGGAAAATATAGCAGTAAACTTCGAACCCCTACCCAGTCTAGCCGATGGACAGGACATTCTCCACCGTTAAGTGGAGAAGGGGATCTGACTTTCACACAAACTCTGGTGCCCCATATCGGACCATGTCCCTTGGATGGGGAGGCCTGGTGGCACTCAGAGGAAAGATAATAAGTCACCAAGTAGAGACTTGATACCCTAGGAGCATATACAGGGGGAGGAGGTCCCCCTCAGTCACAGACATAGGGGAAGGGAGTAGAGGGGGAAACGGGAGGGAGGAAAGAAAGGGAGGATACAAGGGATGGGCTAACAATTGAGATGTAATATGAATAAATTAATAAATAAATTTAAAAAAACAGCAAAAAAAAAGAAATACTCAGTTATTAAAAACAGAGAAGTTATGCAATTTTCAGTCAAATGAATGGAACTAGAAAAGATTATCCCGAGTGAGGTTACCCACACCCAAAAAGACACACATAGTATGTACTCAGTAATAAGTACATTTTAGCCCTATAGTACCTGATAACCATACTACAATTCACAGATCCATAGAAGATAAGTAAAAAGGAGGACCCATGGGAGGATGTTTACATTTCACTCAGAAATGGAAATAGAATAGACAGAGGAAGTGGTTAAAGAGAGAGAACATGGTAAGAGAGGGAACACGGAGAGAATTTAGAGATGATATCAGACCTGGGAAGAGTAGCGGGTGGGAGGACAGAAGGCCTGCAGAGAAAAGAAATCTTGGGCTGGGGCTTCTCTGTTTCAAGCTGGAGACCTACAGAGTAGGCTTCAGGAAGGATATGAGGTTGCCTCTAGCTGAGACTCCTAACAGCAGGGTTCATGGAGACTCTAACTAGACAGGACTCCTAGTGCAAGGAAGGAAACACCAACCCATGCACATAATCTTTGACCCAAAACCTACCCTGTCTACAAGATGTTCAGGGACAAAAATAAAGCAAAGATTAAGGAAATGTCCAACTAATGCCTAGCCCAACCTAAGACACACCCTGTGGGAGACAGCCAACACCTGACAATATTAAAGATACTCAGCTATGCTTGCAGATGGAAATCTAGCATAGCTGCCCTCTGAGTGGTTCCAGCTGATGGAAACAGATGCAGAGACCCACAACCAAACATTGAGTGGAACACAGGGAGTCTTGGGAAAGAGTGGAGTGGGGGCGACGGAAGACTCAGGGGGGACAAGAACACCACAAGAAGACCAACAGAGCAAATTAACCAGGGCCCATGGGTCTGTGGAGACAGAAGCTGCAACTAAGGACAATGCATGGACTGGACCGAGGCCACATACACAGATGTAACTTATTCAGTCCTCATATGGGTACCCTAGTGAGAGAAATGGGGGCTGATTCTGACATGGACTCTGCTGCCTGCTTTTTGATCACTTTATCTTGGTGGGGTTACCTTGCCAGATCACAGGGGAAGAGGGTAACTTCAGTCCTAACATAACTTAATATGCTGGTGTGGGGGTAGGGCTCCCCTTCTCTGAGGAGTAGGAGAGGGTGGTTAGGGGAAACAGCAAGGGAGGATGAGACTGAGATGAGAGAAGTGTGGGGGGTGTCAAGTAAATTAAAATAAAAAGATGAAAGAAAGAAAGAAAGAAAGAAAGAAAGAAAGAAAGAAAGAAAGGAAAGAAAGAAGAAAGAAGAAAGAAAGAAAGAAAGAAAGAAAGAAAGAAAGAAAGAAAAAGAAAGAAGAAAGAAAGAAAAGAAAGAAAGAAGAAAGAAAAAAGAAAGAAAGAAAAGAAAGGAGAAAGAAAGAAAGAAAGAAAAGAAAGAAAGAAGAAAGAGAGAGAGAGAGAGAGAGAGAGAGAGAGAGAGAGAGAGAGAGAGAATGAATGAATATGGCAACCTGGCAACTGTAGGCTCATATATTTGCCTATTTAGTTCTTAATGGATGAACTTTTTGGAAAATTATAAGATGTGGCCTTGCTGGAGGATTATGGCCTAATTGCAGGAAGTGTGTCACTGGGAGTGGGCTTTGAGGTTTCAAAAGCTCATGCCAGACCCTTCGGATCAGAATGTAAAGCTCTCAGTCACTGCTCCAGTGCCATGTGTGTCTGCCTCCCACCATGATGATCATGAAGTAATTATCTGGAACTATAAGCAGACCCTCAATTAAATGCTTTCTTTTATAAGCCGCCTTGGTCATGGTGTCTTCTCCCAGCAACAGGACACTAAAACAAAGTCATTCTAGGACATATTAGAGATACTCTCACCCTCACCCTAGGAGCAACAGGAAGTTATTACAGAGTTTTACGCAAGAAAAGTAATATAATTTGATCAATGTTTTGAGGCTTCTAGACTATTCTGTAAAGAATGAATTCAAAGTGGCAGATACAATACATTTTTTCAGAAGTGGACTGATGTCAATTAAAATCCAATTTACCACCTGCTCAACTGCTAATTTGAAATAGTGAAGCATAACTGAAAAAGAAATGTCAATTATTCTGAATTTTCCCTTTTTAAATTTAGGAACGCGAACCTCAGAGGACTACGTGGCACAGTTCAGAAGTGCCACCAGGCTTCATTCATCAGTTTAATATTCTAAACGATCCATTGTATCTTCTACCTTCCCTCTCAACACTACTGCACAACTTCCTCCTTATCCTCATTCCCAGGGTTAACCCTACCATTTATTTCCATTGGGAATCAGTAAGAACCAAAACAAAAGTACTGCTTCTTTTAAGCAAATGTAATGATGACTCCTAGTCATCTTCTACACCCATCTGTGCCTCCCTCCTTTTATAAAGCAAGACGTGTACATGTTGCCTTAGTAAAGTTAAAGTCGGCCACATACACTTTGGTTCGGACCTCTTGGAAGGCACTTGTGTACTTTGATTTTATCAACTGTAAATTTCTGTCTCCATGGCAATATAAATCTTACCCTCTATACTTCACATCATTCCCAGAAATACATAAGTATGAAGCAGTTATACAGTATATTAACATGTCCTGAGGTAGGTACTTCCTTGTTCTTTTTTTTTTATTATTAATTTATTCTTGTTACATCTCAATGGTTATCCCATCCCTTGTATCCTCCAATTCTCCCCTCCCTCCCATTTTCCCCTTATTCCCCTCCCCTATGACTGTTCCTGAGGGGGATTACCTCCCCCTGTATATGCTCATAGGGTATCAAGTCTCTTCTCGGTGACCTGCTGTCCTTCCTCTGAGTGCCGCCAGGTCTCCCCCTCCAGGGCACATGGTTAACATTCTGTCACCTACTGATATTTCTTAACTCTATTTAAAATAAGTACTGTAGATTTCTGGCAAATGTTCAAGAGAAATGCCTAAAAATAAACAATATATACACTCTTAAGATATGTATTTAAAATACCTCAGATTGACTAATTTATTGATGACACAAACTTATTTCTCACAGAAATTTGAACATCAAAGTGCTGTGCTTGATGCTTGGTCTGTTTCCAAAATCCTGTCTTGATGCTGTTCCATGCCATGAATAAAGATCAAAAATGGGTAAACTTAACTCCCCCCAGTCCTTATAACAGGCTCACCAACTATTCAGGTCACACTGGAAATTAAGTGTCAGCACATGAACTCTGAGGAAAGCCTCATGTCATTGTGATGGGACTTGTTTATTTCTGTGGAAGAAACTACTTCACTGAGAATGCTGGGAAACTACCCTACCTGATGTCATTGAATGCAAAGCTGAGAAGAAAAGCCATCTAGACTGAGCTGATCTGAGGTAACTCCAGCATCCTACAGGATGTCTATCTGCTTTTTAAATTATGGCCTCATGAATATACTTCAATGCAGCATTTTTTTGTTTACAAGCACTCTGTCAAAACCTACCTTCTGAAGTTACAAGTTCGATCTTCACTTTACCAGATTTCCTAGAAGCATTTGTTACAACTGATCAATCATGGTTTGTAAACATGCTCCTGTGGTATGTAAATCCAATACTCTTTATTCTCTTTTAACCGAGTGGCTAGTCGGTTCACCACTGCTGAACGTAACATGTTGGAATGTCTCAGAGTTCAGTTTTCCAGTATAGCTCTTCTTGAACTATGAATGCTTTAAGAGGTGAGGCAGTGGCATTCCTTAGGGTTAGTTTTGAGCAATCATTAAAAATTTTTGTAAATGGATATCAGAATTTACTGAAATCAAAAGGGAGGGATCAGAAACCTTGGATAGTCAGCAATATTGTGGGAAACACTATACCATGCAATAATTGATTGCCTTTCAGAATCCTTTAGCTTTGTTGAACATTCATATAAAATGAAGAATCATTTATAATTATAAAATGAAAAGTTTTGAGTTAGTTTAATTTGCACATTAAATATCAAACATTATGACTACTTTATTCTCAACTGTGTCCAGAGTTAAATAAAAAGATGTACTTCATTATGGAAAAACACACCATAAGTCTCAAAGCTATTATGTTTATTCTCAGTCTTCTCCAGGGACAAGATACTCAAGAGTTATCCAATCCTAAAGGTCCACTCTAAATGTATATAATTAAGTAACAACCCCATATGTGCATATTTGTATTGATGTGCTTGTGTAGACATACCTATAGATCAATACACATATATCTATATATGTATATATAAAATCATGTGTATATAGATTCATGTATACACATAATCTATACATTCATTCACATATATATAAGTATATATACATAATTAAGGAAATAAGGTCATAAATTTGGCAGGGAGTCAAGAAAGACCCTGGAGAAGACGGAGGGGGCAATTGTGGGGTTAGAAATGATGTAGATAAAGAATTCATGCATAAAATTTTAAAATTAATAAATTAATAAACAGCAAAGTAAATATTAAAAAAGAAAGTAAAATATATTAAAGCAGTGTAGAAAGATGGGTCAGTGTGTCAAGGAACTTCCATCAACCCTGATAACCTTAGCAACCCACATGGCAGAAGGAGAAAATTCACTCTTGCAAATTGGCCTCTGACCTCTAATCATACTCCAATGCACATGTGCCAACATACATATGTATATGACACAAAGCAGAAAATAAATAATAAACATAATAATAAAATAAAACAATGGGGTAAACTAAAGCACTTCATCTATGTGAAGGAAATGGAATAGCAAGCCAGATGAAGCTACATGTGATTACAACATGGCTCACTGAGTAACTCAAGCATACAGTTAAATGCTACTGCAAGATTCCTACCAAGACATTCCTGCTCATTGGCAATATATCAAATGACACAAGAACGCTGACAGATATTTACAAACAACTGCCACAAGTTCAATTCTGTATCAAGTCCTGTTGTTTATCTAACACATTTTGGAAAGCTACAGCTGCCGTACACAGTGATATTTTCTTTGATGGCTCCTGGCAAGCTCAGTTGGCAACTGCTGCAGAGGCTGATGGACACAGGATGTAACTAAGTATAACAGAATTAATCAACCATATGGCAGCAGATAACTACCATCAAAGAACCACAGAAATTATGCTTTAGGGAAATAGCAAATAGTTTTGTCATTTTCCTATAATGCTCAAGATTCTCAGCCATTTTCTTTCCTCCTAAACTCATTCCTTTTAAAAAGTAAAACCTAACAACCGTATAAATACTCATCCAGACAGACTGGAAAACCATACCTATGACCTGGCTCAAAGTCTAAAATCTCATGCTCCTATATCCTAGAGTTAATTTTGATACATGTTTATTAGCCACAGTAGCCAATTGCTTAAAAACTGTGTTCCATTCATGAGTCACCATTGGAATTCAGTGGCCATAGCAACAACAACCATTAAAAATATTCTCCCAGTCATTACTTTCTGGAAGTAGCAGATAACAATTTTTATTATAAACTCTAAATAATGTCCACACTGTATGTAGATGATTTAAATAAATACCCAACATTTCCATACCAAGATATAATTTATGATGTCCAAGTAATTCAGTCTGCAATTTATTTTAGCTCTCCCCTTTGCATGGCCTTTACACTGGGATTCAGTGGTAGCACTAAGGTTTGTTTGTAATTTTGCAGCAAGGAAAAAGGCCCGTTCTTTCCTGAAGATGTACTAGCAGTTAATGGCTGCTAAGGGAAGTAACAGCATTTTCTTCAGTGGTAAGCCCCCTGATGAGTTGCTCACGCTCTAATAAGTCCCTACCACACTCATACAAACAACTGGGATTAGACTGTTTAAGTCACACACACACACAAACACACACACACACACACACAAGACTTTAATGTAGAAAGATGGCTTGTTCTAGTGGGAGAGATTGGGTGAAAAAGGAAAATAAGGTGAAACAACTACAATGTATTATTTGCAGTGTATGAAATTTTAAATAGTATAAGTAAATAAAAACTATTAGTGGCACCATAATTGTGTAAATTTATTAAAAACTACTTGAATCAAAAGCAAAGTAGGCATTCAAAGACAGCTTTTGTATATGGTAAGTTATATCATTTTCCTAAACATGTTGTAACCATAAATTACTGTAATTTAAGTGGTGTTATGTCTAACTTATAAGGAGAAGTCCAAATTTAAAAAATAGTTCATAACATGTAGCATATATACTATCTTCATTTCTTCATAACAAATCAGGAGGATGGAACCTGAAGCATTTATCCTCTATAGAGTGGCCTAAACACAAAGAGATAAAATAATCAAGTACTTTGTGGATGTCTTTAATTAAAGTAGCATCTAACATTTCTTACACTGTGCTTAGTGTGGTTTTATTTTATCAAAGCAAATCCACAGTGTTTCACTGTTCCCATTTTCCATAGATAATTATTAATTGACCCTATACTGGATAATATGAAAACTTCACAACCAAGAGTTAATAAAAGCCATTATGTGAGACATATAATGGATCCTTTAATGTCTATGGTTAACCTATACATTGGTTATTGAATTTTCTCATAGCAAAAATTTAGACTAATTATATATAGATATTGTCTATATAACACTTCTGTAGTGAAACTCAAAGTCTGTAAATTAATCTGCAATTTAAACCACTGAAATAACAGTAAAATACTAGTAGTGAAATTATAGCATCTTGCACACTCATGGTTTTAAGACTCCTATAAATTTAATGTGTTACTCATGCATTCATGATATTCAATTCCTAATGAAAATGCAGAAAAGTTCTGAAACTAGCAGCCTCTTCCTCCAGTACAACAAAGTCACTTCATTTACATCTTGTACACTGTATGTTTTCGGTTACTCTTGAAAAGATCATTATGAAAGAGGGGTAAATCTTTTCTTTATTTCCTGTTCCTTGCCCATGGTAGAGCATACTTCCTCAAAGCAAAGTTAATGTTAAAAATCCACAACATGAGGCTTAGCAGGTAAAAGTGATTGCATCTCAAAGCTAGTGACTTTAATCCTAACCTACTTGTGGAAGGTAAGGACCTACTCTCCCAAGTTGCCTTTTGACATTCATACACATACCATGACATACATCCAACTACACACACACACACACACACACACACACACACACACACACACAAAATGTAACACTTAAGAAATAAGTTTCTAATGTTCAAATTCATACTAACTTCTTCTTTGGCACTTCTAGACATAGTACTCTGTTCATAATTAGAATTTGGAGGAAATCTCAAGAGAATGTTCTCATTTTTCCTTCAATAATTTTAAGTCTGTTGTTTCCTGGCAGCTACATCTCCTTTTGAAATACTGTGTCAGTGAGTGACAGAATTATTTAAGGCTTTTCTACATTCATGCTTGGTTCTACCATGCAAAAAATATCATTACTTCAGACAGAACTTAACTCTGAATAAATGGATCTTGCATCTCTCTCAATGTTAAAGCACATTTTTAAAAGGATAAAATTATCAATATTCTTTGCTCCCAATGAAGATAATTAAAATAAGCATTGAGGTAATTATTTATTTTAATGAACTATCAGTGATCAAAATAACTCTGAGAAAAATTCAAGACACAATAGCTAGTTACAAAGTATCATGAAGCTTTTCTTCACCCATGTGAATCAAATTATATTTTTGTTCCTTTCTTTTAGATGCAGAATTCTAGAAACTGCCATTCATTGCTGAACTTACTTTCTGCTATATTAGGATTCTTACTGGAAAAGAATTTCCCCCCATTCGTTATTTCCCAGACAGCGTCAAAGCCAATTCACTTCTGCTCTATCGTAGGAATTAAGCTTTCCGTGACATATGAATCTCTCTCCATAGATGGACTGCTGTGATCTCTTTTGGATGCCACTGCATAACCATTATCTAATTAAACTTTTATTTGTAAGTCCAAGAAGGTTATTACTTCTCAGTCTTTTTAAAATCCAACCTTTTTAAATTGATTTGGGTTTTTCCCATTAAGTTGTATGTTGCAGTATTGTGTATTTTCTCCATTTTTTCCAACTCTTAACTTCCATGATCACTGCCTTTAAAAACATGGAGAGTTTTATTCACATCATGCATTTTACTATATTATACAACCTCCTTATATTAATGACATTTCTCAGCACTTTGGAATAGTTCCTTGTATCCAAAATCGTATCTTTGCATGATTTTTAAAATTATTTTCTCTTTTCAATGCTAATTTCTTAGCTTTTGCTCACACCATTTTTCCAGGTTTCATTCATAACCTTCTGACTCCTTCTCCTGTTTCCAAGAATATACAAGTCCTCATTTGATACTGATAGACTTCACTAGCAACTGAGTAATGCTACTTTCATTAGAGAGGTTCACATCCTTTAAATATTCACATATGTCTGCAGGTTAGTGTGAATTTACTCAATCTTTGCTAAGCTGAACCCAAATGAATGCTTAAGAGAACAAATGATTTACTTTCATTTTGTTGACAATTTTCTTTTGTTTTGATTCATTAGGTTGTCTTGGTTTTGTTTGATTTATTCCTAATTTGATTAATTATTACCTTCACCGATGTTGGGTGAGTTTCCTTATAAATATTACATTTTTCTTACATCTTCTTACATTTACTTTATGTCCAAATTTCAAAAATTCTTTGTTCTCCACGGAATTTCTTATTCTAGCCCAAGACTACACTGAATCTACTCTAAAAGAGATGCTTGTTTATCATTTAATTGTAAAGGTATTTTAGTATGTTTGTGTTCTTTCTTATGCATTCTTTTCCTTTGATAGCACTCTAAACACCCAACAAGCCAATACTTACTAGGTATGCATTTATTACCCATTGTGCTTAATCCAGGGAATATAATAACAAATCATATTTATTTTATTTGTTTAGGATTCAGTATAATTTATCTCTCAAATATTAAGATGTACTTAAATAGATGTCAATGTTAACATCAAAAGACCTGCTATTAAAATACCTTCTTTTCCAGTGTTATGAAGTTATGGATATATATCAAGATCACTCAAAATTAAGTTTTTTGTTCTTAACACAAAATATTTTTATCTTAAAAAAAGTGTGTGTGTGTGTGTGTGTGTGTGTGTGTGTGTGTGTGTGTGTGTGTACCAATTATGATGTTTGTGGAGTTCAGAGGACAACTTGAGGAAGCTGATTCTCTCCTTCCAGGATGTATTTTCTGAGTCTCAAACTTGGGTACCCAAGCTTGACAGAAAGAATCTTTACTTCTCTGCCATCTCACCTACCTAAATGTTGATTATACTGAGGGTCAAATCCACTATGAATTTTAAAGTGTGCTTCAAGAAATTGATTTCAGCATTCACAGTATTGCCAGTACGACTGACATGAAGAAGCCTATAATTTGAAATACCATAAATAATGCATTATTAATAATTACTGGTACTTATATTATTCTGATTCCATAAATAAGAAAGAAAAAAACACTGGCATTAAAACTAAATAAACAAAGAAAATTAACTGCTCAGTATCTATCTTTCCATACAAATGTTGATACATTATCTTATGCTACATTTTTTCAAAGAATTTAAAGCTCTTAAGTAGTACATACCTGTCCAATCTCCTACTACTTTAAAGTGGACACCAAATGTTGCTTTGGTTTCAGTAGGACACTGAAAAGAAATAAATACTAGAATAAATTCAGATTAATTGTTATTTATTAAAAGAATATTATGTGATCAAAACTTTATTCTGATTGCAAAATTCCAGATGAACAGCTATTGAGAAAGAACAGGATAAAATTTATATCATAGAAAAAGCAATGCCATCTGATCATTAGGACATCTGAATTCCTCTAAAAAAAAAACCTACAAATATGCATATAAAATGGAAAAATATGCAAATAAAAGTTAATAGAATACTGCATTTAGCTATAAATTCAGTCAAAATAATTTTTGATAAGCTGTAGGAGCCAGAAGGAAAAACAAAAGAACTGAAGAATAATCATCTTTGTGTGTCTTATTCATAGACATTATATATTTTGCTTCTTGACAAATCAAGTTGTGAATTTTTCATGTCCAATTCATCATGGTCAAAATATACCTAATATATTTTGTCTTTTAATTCTCAAAAAAATAATTTCAAAATGGAATTAAAAATATTATTATTTGGTCCCATATTAAGAAAACCTAAAAATTACACAGGCAGTCAGAATGAAATACTTTCAGCCTTTAATGAGAAAATAATTCCCTTATTTTCCACATTGCTAATCACTTATTGACAATCTCCAAACTTAATGATTTGAATACTGGGTATTTTTTCTCCCACTCTATCTTGCAATGTTAGGTAGCCTGAAGTTATGACAGGGTGTAGTCTATAAAGTTTAGGGTGTGAAAACTCATACAGAAGTATTATCCTAATGATCCCCCCAATTGATTTCAGGGTGTTGACTAATGTCCTCTTGGAGAGACTCATATATGGAGCATGTATACCTGTTAAATCTCAGGAATCTGAAATATAACCTAATGATTACAGGTGAAGATTATCTCTGACTACTCAGCTTGGATCAATACCAAGGTCTGTGCTAAAAATTCTACTTCCTAGAACTCATAACCTTGAAGAGTGTCTCTCAGAAATAAGGGAATCAAAGAATTGAAACGTAAAGATATCATCTGGCCAAGATCTCACAAGAAACAAAAACAGAAGAGAACATATGGACTGGGTGTATTAGACTCAAGTCTTAACTATGACAAACCAGCATCTTCATTAAAGCAAAGATAAAGAAAGAAGGAAATCACATAAAAATAAAAAAAGTGGGTACTTAAAAGACACATGATAAAGATCATTAGACTCTGTACACAATATGAAGCAAGAGAAAACTGGTGGAAGGGAAGGGAAACAGCAATAGCTCTAAAGAGCACAAGACTGGAGACTGGGCTACTCAATGCCCAAGGGGCATTCAGGACCTTGGAGTTCATGTGCAGATGAATTCATGGTGGCCATTTAAGAATCTTTAGGTTTCTCCTTTCCACATAGCATGCCTATTTGTATCATCCTTGTTCAGATGTTTAGGCAGGCATATTGGGTGAGTTTCTCTGACATGTCTAAGAGACACAATATTGTAAGAATTTCCCTGTTTCTCTGGCTTTTATAATCTTCCTATCCCCTCTTAAGTAATGCTATCTGAGCTTTAGGTACAGGGGCCATGTTGTATGCAAGGAACTACAGGCCACTAAGCAATGTTGAGACTGGGAGAAATAGTCTTCCCCAGGGAAGAACACATAATTGGGATCCAATACCAAATTGTCATCCCTGAAAACATACACAAAAGCCACATTATATTTATATATTTAAGAGTGTATACACACACACACACACACACACACACACACACACACACACGCACGCACGCACGTGCACACACACGCACGCACACGCACACACCAGTACCAACAACAACAACAGCAATTAAAGAAAAAGAGGTCATGAATTTGAATGAGAAAAGGGTAGGGGCTATGTGTAAAGGATTAATGGAAAGAAAGAGAAAATTAATTATATTATAATAGCAAAAAATGTAGCTCCTCCCCCCAAAAGGAGAAAGAGCACCCTAGGGAGAAGTGTGGTAAGGTACATAAGTATGCAACACATCAGAATTTCCAAACTGACACTTTAAAATTCATTTTTTTCTGACAGTATCATTGATGCTAACAAGAAAATGCAATATTAACTGATTTCAAAAACTGAAAATACTATTTAGCCATTGTTATACTAAATCATGTGTTTACAAATTTATGTAACACATTTATAATTGTGATGCTGAATTTATTCCATCTACTTTCTAGTTATGAACAGTGGATAGAAACCCAGTTTTCATTAATAATTTAATAATAATAAATTAATAATTTAAAAATAATATATCAACTTTATAAATTATCCACCAGTTTTACTTCATAACACACACATAAGAGTGCATAATAAAAGATGGACCTTGCATTAAACAAGAATTTTTAACAATGTAACCAGATAACAGTGGCCCCCTCCCCTCTCTCTCTCTTTCCCTCTCTTTCTCTCTCTTTCCCTCCCTCCCTCCCTCCCTCTCTGCCTCTCTCTCTTGTATATGAGCATACATTTGCCCATATGCAGCCTAAAGTTAATGTCTGGTCTTTTTTTCCTCTCACTTTCCACTTTATATTTTGAGATAGGGTATTGTCACTGAACTGCATGCAGGCCACGCATTATCTAGGCCAGGTGGCCAGCATGGACCCAGCCAGGGTCGCCCTGTTTCTATCTCTTCCCCAGGGCTAGGATAATATTTGGCCCTGGCTTTTTACCTCTTATGGGTACTAGAGATGAAACTTGTGCCTGCATGCTTGTGTTGCCAGAACTCTACCCCCTCAGACTACTTCCCCTGTGTCCAACTTGGCATTCTTAGAGACTACTTGGTAGTCCTCCATTGTAAATGATTCCTTAATGCAAGCCAAGAAGACTACCTTTCTCTTCTACTCCAAACTTTGCATCCAGTTTGTGTTGAACAATAAAGCATAATATACACGTTATCTAAATGTTCACATGTGTGCTTTCTTCTTTCATTGCAATCGGTATAAAGAGTGTTTACATATGTTTAACATCAGGGTTCAGAGGACACTGCAAACCCTTTTCTTTTGAGGGCTGGCACCGTCAGAATAGATTTGGTCCTGAACATATAAAATTCGGTAGCACTTCTATCAATTTCTTATGAATGTCTTATAAGTTACTCACACCTCTGCAAGATGAAAAAAATATAGAGGATAACCCAATTTCTACCTAAACATTTTAACTAGTAATTGAAAATGAAATGACTACAGCAAGTGTCATATGAAAAAAGTAATGGAGATCATAGAATTATATTTTATTGTCCTTTCAAAAGTAAAAATCAGAGGCCGGGCTTGGTGGCATATGCCTGTAATCCCATCATTGGAAAGCAGAAGCAGGCAGATCTCTACGAGTTCAAGGCCAGCCTGGTCTACAAAGTGAGTTCCAGGTCAGCCAGGCTACACAGAGAAACCCTGTCTCAAACAATAACAACAACTATATTAACAACAAAGTAAATATCAGAATCATTAATATTGCCTGAGATGGTATGCTAATTCTTAAGTGAGTTCTCCTGGGTTTTTAAAATTAGTTTTGTTTTGTTTGTTTGCTTGTTTGTTTGTTTTTAATCACAAAAGGAAGACATAATGAAGAACTGACAAGGATAATCTTCTCTAGAAAATAAATTTTAATAAAATTTCCACTAAAATGTTTCAGAAAACTACTTGTGGTTTGCTTCATAATAAAACAAAAAAGTTACATTAATTATTGAGATATATAACATCTTCCTGTCTATGTTGAGGAAGATATAAACCAGGTGATTAGTAATATAAAATCCTAGACAGTAAAACTTAAGTGACAATGAGAACATGTAGTAAGTGCATACACACCTTAAAAAAATAAATCAAACTCCCCTAACTATAAATTCAAAATACTTCAAGACTTTTAAGTAAATTGTAGCATCACAAAGTTCTCCTAGATGCAAAGATTGGAGCTTTGCTCCTGTTGATTATAAAATAAATAGCAAATATGCATTATATAAAATTAAGGATGAGAATAAAGTGCCAGAATTTCTAATTTGGGCTTCAGTAATAGATTTATATCTCTACCTTGAGAAACAGCATTGGGTTTTTTCTTTATATTTTTGATAAGCACTAGATTTTTAATATTAATGATTTACTAATGGTTATATAGCTTGGCATAATATATTAAAATATATTTTAGAAATATAATTTCACTATATACATGTATGAAACATCGAAAGCTTAAGAGATAATGTATTTTGTTTAAAAATCATAAGACTTGGAATAAAATGATTCAAATTCATATGTAAATTGTATATCTAAATTTTAGATGCAACCACATTTGTTAATTCATACAAGATGATCATAGATCACACAATGATCACAAGGATGTTTTTAAATCAATTTTGTGACCTGTCTCTGTGACCTCTTTTTTTTTTTTTTTTTTTAGCTCTTATCTCCCATTTTTACTGTCTTCTAGACAGTTCATTCTAAATTTAATATAGCTGAAATTATTACCTTATTTCTCAAATGACATTCTTTCATTTCTCATATATCTGTACATGACACCAAATTCTTTCCAGAATAAAGACCAAATAGCACAATAATATCACATATTAATCCTGCTACCAGGATTCAATCAACTTTCAAGCCCTCTCAAATAAGTTTCCAAAGGAAAATGTCTGATTGCAGCAATCTCAAATTGGCTGGTATTATTTTGTGCTGTGTGGAAAAGCATTAGCTATTGGTTGAAGTCTTGATTTCGAGCTGATGGTGCCACTAAGGTAATTGAATAAGGAGGGAGGTAACTGAATCAATTGGTTCATCCTCTGGTGAGTGCACAGCTGGATGGCTATGGCTAGACAGGCCAGTTCGGAGAACTCAGAGCACTGGAGGCCTTCCTGAAGCTGAACAGTATGCCCTGTCTCCAGACTTTCCTCTCATGCTTTCTCTGCTTCCTGGCCACTGGAAAACGAACATTCTCCTCTCCAATGTCCTTATGCCATGAAGCTCCACCACAGACAAGTTGGCTGAAACCTCTGAGATGAGGAGCCAAAACAAACTCTTCTCTTAAGTTAGCTTCCTTGGTATTCTATCACAATGAGGAGAGGCTGACTAACATCCAAGTTCTTTTTTTCTTAGGGTGGAAGGCCAAAAATAGTTGTCCCACTATTTCCATCACTATACTGCATGATTAAGTTTCATATTTTAATTCAGTAAAACAAACTATCAATACACACACCCCTACAATCTACTTACCTACAGTCTGGTCATTTACAATAAATTATTCTGCACTCTGCTGTTGACTTCCAGCAATACTTTGAGACATATCTCAAAGTCATCAATTCATGAGAAAGCCTGAATTTCTTTGTCAATAAAAATTTTTGACTTTTCTGATTCTAAATGTACTCTTGAGCAGCTTTTGTGTCCCCATGTTACAGTGTAGGATAGTTTGTATACCTGGTCAATATGAACAGGCTAAAAATGTTTGCAAATAAAGAGCATGTTCAAAATCATTGTTACATATATTTAAATCTATAGCATAGTGTACATACAGCATGGAAAGTGAAAACAAATATTAGTTGAACAAAGTATTACTTGAATAAAATATTAGAGAATGGATCTGAGAGAAAAAACATGGATTTTAATAGAATGTCTTTCTTCAACAACTTATTCTAATGGCACATTTATTAAGGTTCCAACATATTCCAGATACTGTGGTAAGAGCTCATGTAACTTCATAAATGAAGACTATTAAAACAACCGAGAAAGGACAGTGAGTCATGAGCACAGACCCCTCTCACATTAATGCAACATGGCAATGCTGAACATTTTCATAAATATAAAATGTTACTGTCTACTTGAACATAAATAGAATAGCACAAACAGTGTGTCATTGTATTTTTGGAAAATTTATATTCACTATTAAACATAAAATCCCTAGAAAAATACCTGCATGAAATTTTTGATAACATAGGTTAAAAGTATACTTTTATATTATGTCACTTACAGTAACATTTAGAGTCTAAAGATATGGCCCAATGGTTTAAAACACTTGCTGCTCATTCAAAGAATGTGGATACAATCCCAGCACCTACACAGTAGCTCACAACCATCTGTAACTCCAGATTCAGGGAATCTGAGGCACCCTTCTGATCTTCACGGGCACTAAGCACTCACGTAGTGACCAACATACATGCAGGCAAAACACATATCAAACAAAATAAATAAATATAAACAAATGTAATAAGAAACCACATGATCATCTTAAGATTACAAAAGATACGAATGATAATGCTGAAAATAAAACAAGTACTATGCATGATCAGAAAATAATGGACACAGTTTTGAAAGGTAGAGTGTAGTGAAATGGTGGTTTGGGAAATGAGTGAGGAAAACATCTGAAACTAAAATTCCCCTGTGTATAAGAAGGAACACCACGAGAAGTAAAAACCATCTTCATTAAAAACACTGGAGGAGCTCTGCTCTCAGAGGCAGAAAGAAGCAATAGCTAGAGTTCAAAAATGTCTAAAAATTACTATTTATATTTGTATGTGAGTTTAACTCTGCCAAGAATTATCTCAGCGAGACAAAAAATAGGACAAGTACCAAGCCACAAACCCAAAGGCAAGCAGAGGCAAAGCACAGAGGTCAGGAGCTATGGTCCATTGAAAGCAAAGAGTAAGCTGCCACTCCTTTGTTGAATAAATAAACGCAAGCATACTACAAGTCATGTCCAAATAACATGATTGAAACTGAGGTTTCTAAATACCCATCACAACCTGGACTGCAATCCAGGCTTGTCTATTTTAGTTAACAGAACCAGAACTTGAATTCTTCACATTTACAATCCAATCGCTGTGGAAAAACAAGTCCTGATCATTCAGACTTCAAAATGATTTCAGAAGCTGACCACCTCCTATGTCACCACCATGGTCCAAGCCATCCCCATCCCTGCACTTGGTCCTTCATCTACTCTTAATGTACCAACGAGATTCTGCCCAAAAGTAATCCATATCACACCGTTTCTCTAGTCTGACCCTCCACTGTATGCTTGATTAGTCAATGAAAAGGCCTCATATGCCTTGGGGACCATTTAGAGACGTGAACTGAACTTTCAGAGCCATAAACACAGATGGGTCACCAGAGAAATGTGCACAACAGTAAAGTAATTAGGGGTTCAGGGAATCTATAATAGTGCACTTTGGTATTCAGAGCTCATAGGAATGCCAAGGGAAATAAAACAAACAAGATTTAATCAAAGTATTACAAAAAATGAAGAAGAAATCCAGATAAATGGACGTCCTGGAAAAAAATGAAAAAAATTTTAAGTGTTTCAATAAAATGAACAGCAACATGAAAAGGTGATGATCTGTAAAGACCAGTAAGTCCTGGAGGGAAATCACTGCATTAGCAGTAAGAAGGCATGTTGCATCTTAGAGGTATCTTCCTGGAGTGCTACTATGGAAAATTAAGGATAAGTAACAGAGAAAGATAGGAAAATCTGATGAGCTGCAGCAGTTGACAGAAGTGAAAAATCAAGAAATGAGTGTCTTCATCATTTTGTCCTTGAAACCAGGAAGTGAGTGAGATATCAAAAACTATTGGTTGAATAAATCAAATTAATATTAACTAGCCTATTTGTTCTAAACATGCTGCCTTATTTAGCACACATTTATCACAGAGGCTATCATTAGCCGCTGAGGAAACATCTGTCTTTCTCCTGGAAGACAGCCAAAGTACAGGAGTTAGGTGATGTTTAATTCTCAGGAAAAAAAAAAAAGTCAAACATTTTGTTGGGTTCCATGGATACTAATCACTGTCTGTGGCTTTGGTAAACACTGTGCCTAGAATACCTAATGATGCTCTGTGCCTGGTAGTGTACCTTCTCCTCCAACTGAGTTCCTAAAGCAAATGATGAATGAAACACAAAAATAAAACACATTTTAAGTACTAGCTAGATGATTAAGACCAAAGATCAAATTAATTGACACATACTTACTTACCAGTTGCACTTTATAATGTAAATTTTTAAAAGTAACAACTTTAAAATTCTCTTATTTTTTAATCTAAAAAACGAAAAGACAAGCTCCCCAAAGTAACTATTTGTGAAATTAAAACATGAAATGTAAAAATCCATGGAAGAGCAGGCATACAATGTAAAAACACAGACAAAAACAGGAGAACAACTAGATTCTGACACATAGAAACAAATATCAAATCAGGCTATTCAAGCTTCAAAATAACAAATCATACAGTTGTCAGAAAAGCATGTATATTTCTAAATAAAAATAAAGCTAGAAGGACATGGAGGTATTCACATATGCTTCAATTAATACTGAAAAAGAAAGATTGTATATTATTTCTATAATTGAGAATTCATATAAAAAAATCAAGGAATATAACATCTATGTCAGCCAACACTGGAGAGATGCTGAGTTTTGTAGTAAGCCTAACAACTTATGCTCAAGTCTTGGCTTTTTAAACCTCATTTCTGATTTTGTTTCTTAAATTAGAACAGAAAAATCAACCAAAATATGTGTTTTGGCAAAAATAAATTCCAAACATTTGATCATTATTGAACACAGTTTGGACACCCATTCATTGAGTATTTGAGCAACAAAGTGTAAAATTCTATGTAGGTATTAAGTCAATAAACTTCTAAAGGGAAAAAAATTTATGCGACTTGGTTCCAGTTCTAGATTTCGTTATCAATTGCATCACGTAAGGACTCTAGTCTATTCAACACTTTAAATTTTTGGCCCTTTAAATGTATCTTGAGCAGGAGATGTTGAAGCTTAAATATATTAATAAATGAGATTTATATGTTTAATTTCAGGCTCTAAAAGGAAATAATTTCGCAAAAACAATATTGTTTTGAGATGAAATTTGTGATTGTCACATTGTGCTGTTCAGATCCTTCACCTTCCTTTCAATTCTTCTGAACTGTCACAGTCAAAGCACTCAGGAATCTCCTAGCAGTGGAGTTGGCTCCCTGCTACTGGCTTTCTATTGGGACTGTTCATAGTAAGTGATATTCACTCAAAATTTCTTCTTCATAAAAACCTAAGTTCCTTGCCCCCGAGCATCTCAAACTCATGGACAGGCCAACTGGGAGATAAGGGCCTCTGACATCAAGACAGTACAGTTTTGAAGTAACACTTCATCTGAAGAGCTCTTGCCAGACATTATTCTACCACACTGTTCAACTCCTGGCTGCACTCTTGTCTGTCAAGGCTTACCAGATGCTGCCCTGAGCACAATTCCCAACAAACCAACATCATGCAGTGTCTCTCTTGTCCTAATTTTAGAAGCTTAATGCTTCTATTTTCTCTCTCTCTCTCTCTCTCTCTCTCTCTCTCTCTCTCTCTCTCTCTCTCTCTCTCTCTCTCTCTCTGTCTCTCTCTGTCTTTCTGTTTTTTCAAGGTCTCTCTGTAGCCTTGACTGCCCTAGACTCACTTTGTAGACCAGGTTGGCCTGGAACTCACAGTGATCAGCCTGCCTCTGCCTCCTGAGTGCTGGGGTTAAAGGTGTGCTCCACCACGCCTATTTTCTTTTTCTCTACAAAAAAAAAAAAAATTTACGTATTTATTTTATGTATACCAGGGCTTTGTCTGCATGCACACCAGAGAGGAAATCAGATCTCATTACAGATATTTGTGAGGCAACTTGTGGGAGCTGGGAATTAAACAAAGGGCAAGTGGAATGGAGCCAGTACTCTAAATCACTGAGCCATCGCTCCAACCTCCCATCTTTTTGCTTTGCTTTTAAACTTACCTAAATTTCTTTACCACTGTTTTCATTATCGTTCTAGTTTATGTTTTATCTTCTCCTCAAGACTTAACTTTGTTTCTCCTATATTTTTCTTCTATCCCAGCCCGTTCAGTTGACTCTTCGCCCTGAATTCTTTGAATTTGATTATATACTGCACATTATTTTTGCCACTTGTTTGTTGTTCCATGGGGACTGGTGATGGATTAGGAAGGTTTAATTAATTTTAAGTATGTTTCAACATATCGTTTGCTTTTGAGTTGCTGTTACAACTGTTTTTTTCTTCTTTCCTTTCTGAATGGTACTTGGGAGAGAGCTCTCCAGAGTTGGCTGCTATGTTGGGGAGATGGTTCTTTATTTAAGAGTACTTCCTATTTTGGCAGAAGACCAAAGTTCAGTGCCCAGCACCAAGGTCAGGTGGCTCAAAATCACTTCTAACCTCAGGTTCAGTGGATCTGATGTATCTGGTCTTTGCAGGTACCTCTACAAATACATTCATACACACACACACACACACACACACACACACACACATCCATTAATCTTCTTTAAACAAAAGAAATACTGACCAGTAAGAAGAGTCCCCTCCCCCAAAATGGAGGAGATACCCAAACAATCGTACACAAAACACAAAGCAAAGCAGGAACACAAAATATCATGAAGAAACACGGCAACAGGCTTCCTATGAAAGATCATACCTCCCCACTTATGGATTCAAAGATATTACAATGTATAAATTGCATAAGTTTACTCCTGAAAGGATTCAGTGGTCACAAAAATAACTGAAGCAAGCAGAGACAAGAAGTAAAAAAAAAAAAAAAAAAATCAATAGAAGATCCGGACTAGATCTATCAACTAAGAATATAAGGTCAGAAAGGTATATGGCAGAGAAAATAGGCAATAAATTAGTTTTTGGAAAAGATGGAATACAGAGACTCTGGCAATAAAAAGGCAAATGAGTAAAATTGGAAAACAATAATGAGAGCATCACAATAGACTCAGCAAATAGAGGAACGAATGGAGGGGATGAAGGGAAAGGGAAAGAAACTACCACATTCAAACATTAATAAAGGAATATAATAAAAGGGCATGACCACAATTTATAAGAATTCTGAGCTGAATCACGAAACCAAACATAAACATTCATAGTGCTAAGACTAAACTTAAAGACACGGAAAATCTACTCAATGAAATTATAGAATAAAAGTCCTATAGAATAGAAACCTAGGTGTGCAGATGGACACATAAGCTCAGACAGCATGAAGAACACCAAGTAGGCATGACAGGAGAAGGAATGCTCACAATTAGTGCAGGAAAAATAACACAAAACACAGAAACATGGAAACTGCAAGAGAAAAGCCATAACACAAAGAAAAGCAAACACATAAGGATAGCAGACCTCAAAACGGATACTCTGAATGCCAAGAAACCAGGGAATCTTTTCACGCATTAAAATTGAATAATTGCCAATGAAGACTGACACAGCTAACAATGATATCCATTTAAACTGATGAGGAATAAGGACATTTTGAGACAAGAACTGACTAATGCCCAGGACCACAGCTCCTTGTCATGAATCTCAAAGGCCCTGTATTCATAGTGGAGCTTCACTGAGCTAAGGAAATGTCCTATCACTGTTGTCCCACAACACAAAAGCATGTATTGTTTCCCAAAGTAGTTTCTAAACCAAAGAGCTTTTCTCAAACAACAATATACATTTTCTGCCATGCGTTGGTATTTCGGAGGAAAAAACCCCCACAATTTTCACATAAATTGAACTCTATGTAAAACTGGCATTTACATGGCAATTTTAGTAACTTCCCTTTGATTCAAAGCTAAACACTATTATCTGAGAAATGATGACAGTGAACATGAAGAATATCCCCTTTCAAAACTCTACACTACAAGACTGTATTTGGGAACATGTGAAAGAGAATTCAGGCAGAGTAAGTAAAATCTATTTTTACGTTTTGATGTTGACAGGAGCATATTGTCTGTCTCCAAATGCAAATCAGCTGAGAGGGAGCAGCCTACACTGACATGAGACTGGATTCCAGGAATCCTTGTGAATACTCACACGCTCTGGGCTCTCTACTTTATTATAGGTTCTGTCTTCTGACAGTCACCTCAAGGAAACACCCTGGAGTCCTTGAGCATCCGAGTTATAGTAGCCAAGAGCTGATCTGGCCCAGTGGTTATCAGCAGTGCAGAACTGTTCCACTTGACAGACTTAGGTTTATTGGTAGTCATTCAAGAAGGTGCTCTTGGCATCTATCAGAACAACACTACAGATGTCCCTAGATAACACACTATTCGAATAACAAGGACCACATCAAGTAACTGTCTCTCCAAAAATGCCAAGGTCAGTACTTTATAGCTATGTTATTACTTTAATTACATCTAAACAATAAAAATATCTGATTTTAATTTGGATTATCTTATTCATCTAAAGTTGTGCCTGGAGTGGTGTCTGTGTTGTGGTTTTTGTTTTGTTTATAATCATCTATAGGAGAAGAGTATGCAGTTTTCAAACTGAAAATGGGACATTTGGGTATTTGGCAGTTTGGCAAAAACATGAAAATCTGTCATATAGTTGGAAGATTCTGTCTCTTGCCTTGGGATCCCAAAGTATAGAAGTGAGAAAAGCTGTTTAAAAAGCAAAGATTTCAAAACTGCATTTGTTTCAGTATAATAAATATATGATGCTGAGATTTCTCTCACGAGTGTTCTGATCTGTAGTGTATTTTCAAATGCAGCTCACTGAAGGTCATGTGAAAGATAAAAGCTCTCCAGGTTTATGAGCTCTGCTTTTT
Source organism: Acomys percivali (assembly GCA_907169655.1). Classification (NCBI taxonomy): domain Eukaryota; kingdom Metazoa; phylum Chordata; class Mammalia; order Rodentia; family Muridae; genus Acomys; species Acomys percivali. The sequence continues at coordinate 104,326,822 of OU015752.1, read as the reverse complement.
TTATGTGTTTCTCATTTTGGCTTGAGAAAGGAACCTTGGAGAAGCGAAATGTTTTATCTAAAAGCCTCACTTCTTTGTATGTCAGGTGAAAACACATATTTTTATTTTTTAGAAAACATAAAATATTTTACTTAAAGTATCAATTCTAAACAGAGAGGTACCATCTATGTTTTTCTTGAAGCCAGTTGATACTTAGTAGCATGTTATGCTATTTTGTCCATTTGGATCATATTAGAAAATATTTTTTTATGAAAAGAACACTCCTATCTTTGTAGTTGGCACTCAATAAATGCCTTCATTTTAAACAACCTATGTTCTCTGTTTAATGCTATGTTTATGAAACAAATTTAAAAATAAACCCTCGAACAAACAAAGAATTTCTCAAGGAATGTAATGACTATTAACAGTATGTGCCATATCCTAAGCTATCCATAGTTGTGTGTTTTCTCCCTTTTTAACTTCTACATTTTTTTTTTGATAACAGCTTCATGTTTATGGATGTATGAAATCTGAGAAATGAAAATATGTCTTAAAACTGTCAGAAGCAAACATGATTTATAAGCAACTTTACAGTCAAATATTTGTTAATCAGATACATTCCTGGGACCTTGTAAAAACATGCAAAACTCCAGAGGACTAATGGGTGTGACACAGCAAACTGGTTTCTGATAAGAACTGTGTCCTAAGGGCTCCAAAAGTCCAATTTTATATTCCATGCCAGTAGCGAATCTTCACTATTCCTTGTGACAAATGCTTCCCCTTTCACAGTAGTCAAAGCCCATACAGCAGCAGATGAAAAAGTATTCAGAATAACTCACCATCGGTCCAGAATAAAACACTATAAATCCATATAGTTCTGGGCCAGTGCTGCCGTCTACTCTGATAGAACTAAACATTGCTCATTATATCACTAGATGACAAACTACTTTCCTTTGCTGACTATGAGAAAAGTTTCATTCACATAGACAGCATACAAAATGTGAAATAATTAAAGCAAAAGCATCAGTTTTTTTCTTTTGAATATATGGCTCCTGATTTTATTCTAACAAATTGACTCATTCTTGTTGTTTCTTTTATTCTTTTAATATAGAATGTCTTGGCACTGCTGTTTATGCAGGTGATTTCAAGGCATAAACTCAAACTAAAATTAAAATTACAATGGTATTATACACAGGCCTGACACTTTCTGTACCTCCATGACTATTCTTTATGCTGTACTTGCAGCTCTCTTAACCCCCACAAATCTATTATTCAGAACTGATTTAACCACAACAATACATTGAGACCCAACCATCACAATTGGTAAAATAACACACCCACGCATTGTATATTTTCAATCTAATACATGCAATTTAAGAGTTATTTCCAATTCTGATGGGTAACAGCAACTGAGGCGCTGGTTCACTCAGGCATTTAAGTTTTATTCCTTCTCAAGTCTGTGATGGGGGTTGAAAACCAGATAATTTAGTTGGTTAGGGGATAAGATCTTTTTAGATCAAAATAGATGATTAAAGTTAATAGAGATGAGATATGATAGATATTGATTGTCATTCAGAAATTTAGACCTAACAAGATAGGAAAGATGTTTACTTAAAGTTTGACAAATACAAATAGCCAAATCACTATGAATGCAACATTTACATAACACATGATTGTCTCATATTTCTTTCTGCTGTATGTAGTTTATTATATTCATCTGTAATAATATAAAGGTATATATTAAAAAAGAAACATAATAAAATAATTAAAATAAAAGCATTACTTCCAAAACTCCAACCTCAAACATAAGCATTTGACATTATCAGTTTTTCTGTCTCCCTAACATGTTAGAATTTACTTTTTGTATATATATTTAATTTGTAGTCTTTATTCTTATCTATATCAGAAACATGAATTAAAACAAAACATCAGACATTAATAAGAGTATTAAACAAACTGTATTTTCTAACATAATGGAATATTATGTAAGTATTGAACAGATTAGGAAACATATAAACACAGTATTAAAATGTGAAATTGTTCATGGTATAGTGTTGAGTGAAGTGAGCTAGGAACAGAACCACATGATCTAACAAGCAAATGACCGGCATTTGCCTATGCTGAAGGAGATGGCAAAACATCCAGAAACAACAGTGTCAAACTCTGGAGGAAAGGGTATGGAAATGAAAAATTAGGAATACTTCTACTTTGTCCTATCCTGTCAAGTCATGTGAAATTTAAATTACATAAGGCGATCCAGGCCTATACATCTTGTGATCTGGGAGCCAAGCAAAACCACAAGCTTGACTCCCATCTGTACTACACAGCGAGGTGACCACCTGGAGGCCACCCATCAAACTCAGCAAAATACCTCAGATGCAAGAAGAGGCATATTAGATAATTCTCTTAATTTTGTAGCCTAGATTTTATATAGAACATAAGATCTATATATAACACACACGATTTCATGAAGGAAGATAGAGGATTGAGAAGGGAGGGCATTTCAGATGCACATGGTCAAAATATATGATACACTGGACTAAAAGACATATTTATCTATAATGTAAACAATCTGAATTTTACCATACATTGGGTTAAAATATTTTATGAATATACTAATGCAAGTTAAACAGAATCTGTGATAATATTATTTAGGAATCTACATTATTTATCCAATTTCATTTCTCCAACTTTGTCTTCCTCATATATGGAGGTACCAGCTAAACTGTTTCAACTTCTCTTACCACTATCTGTATTTTTAATGCTTCTACATCACCCACAGTCCCATTCCCCCTTATACTCACCCTCTTATGAAAACTGGCCATATTTGATACCCATCATAATTTGTGCATGGAATAACACAAAATCCTTTTTCTTAAAGACAGAAGCTCATACCTTTTACATTGCCCTTAACTCACTATGTTGCCACAGATGACCTAAACACAGGGTTCTCCTGCCTCCACCTCTGGAGTACTGGGACCACAGACATGCACCAGCACACACAGTGTACGGGGTTCTAGGGATACAACCTGCCAGTGTTTCATGCATGCTAGGGAAGTGCTCTACCTGGTTATGAACATCTCCAAGCCCTTAACTAACACCTGGAAGAGTGAAACTATGAATAATTTTCTGTGCTTTAAAGCAATAAGACTTAATAATTTTTTTTAATTTATTCTTGTTACATCTCAATGGTTATCCCATCCCTTGTATCCTCCCATTCTTCCCTCCCTCCCAGTTTCCCCTTATTCCCCTCCCCTATGAGTGTTCCTGAGGAGGATTACCTCCCCATGTATATCCTCATAGGGTATCAAATCTCTTCTTGGTAACCTGAATTTTAAAAGCGTAATATGTACTAAATAGTAGGAAATCAAAATATAACGAAGAACAAATAGTCACAAAGTTTCTGAATCACAAAACTACATTTCTTCATAAAAAAACAAAAAATCTTACTAAATAAATTTTAGAATGACGTAAAACCCATACACACATCAATACATCCATGTGGTTCATGTAGACGTACAATACATGTATATATCCAGACAGGTGTGTATATACAGACAGACACACATATGCCTGTACACAGTCATATATACACACAGAAACACAAATATATATATATATATATGCCCATATGCACACATACATACATTTACATAATTAGATTCTTTGTAAACTAATTTTTTTAAAATTCAAGAAATATGTCTTACCATTGTGAGAGTAAATGGGTGGTTTTCTAATGCTGATACACTGGGACAATGTAGAATAATATACTAAAAAAGCAACAAACAGATAACATTTTAAATGATCACAGGGAAATACAACTATTCCATATACACCTGCCTACTAACTTTAACACATTGCCTAAGGATAAAGGATTGTTGCAAAGCCACTAACCACTGGCTCACCTGGCCAGGTCTTGCTTTAAAGTTCTCTTTGATCATCCGGATCTCCATGACATCTGAGGGATGCTTGACTACTGATATGATAGTGACAGGTTTGTTGCTCCGGATGCATCGGTAAAGCCTCTCTGCACAGTATAAGCACAAAGGTCCGGAAATCCAAATCCAGGTCTAAGGGGAAAATATCAAAGTATGCTTCAAGAAATGCGTGACTGCATAAACAACCGAGTAGTGATATTTCAATTTATATATTAAACTGTAAGGTATTGGTAAGAAGGAATGAAGCATAGCTGATGCTCTCAGCAAGAGAGAGTGGTCTATGATCATGCTGTGAAATGATCAAATAAATAAATGAAGAAAAAAAGAAGAGGAAGAGGGAGAGGAGGAGGAGGAAGAAGAAGGAAGAGGAGGAGGAAGAAGAAAAAGAAGAAGAAGGAGGAGGAGGAAGAGGCGGAGGAGGAGGAGTAAATACAGAACCCTAATCTCTAAATTCAAACCTACATCCTAGTGTTAATTACCATTAGTATGTAAGCATTTATTCACACAATTATCTGTATACAGATGTTTATGTTGAGGACATACAAGAATTCTCTGTATAGCAAAGAAAAGCTATCACATATTTATCTGAGGATGATTTAGAAAAATAAAATCACTCTAATGTTTAGTAAAAAACATGATGCCCTAAATATTTAATGAACATAACATAGATGTATAGATGCACTTCAGGATTATATACACAATGTATATACACAAATGTAAGGACATTTCTCATTTTTAAAACAGGACACACAGATATGTTCCTATTACAACTTTTATATAATATAATATGGCCAATATTACACCTATATAAAATTGGCAGTTTTGAATGGGGAACTGCCGATGTCGATGAACACAATCTTTCCTCTACAAAGGTACATGATAGCCTTCTGTTCTCTTTAATACTTTTGACTGAATTGCTATGTATTTATAGAGATATTTGTTTTGTTGTTTATCTGAGACAGAGTTCATTATGTTAGTACAAGTTGCTTTCGGGCTTGCTTTCCTACTGCGTCAGCCTCTTGATTATTAGCTTAGAGGTGTCTAAAAACCCATATGATCTTCAGTTTTATTTTAATGGGCCCTTTATAGAATTCTTATTTACATAGTTGTCCTGACATTGCTCATTCAGTGTAGGCAGTTAGCTCAGGCTCTGCAGGCTGTCACAGTGAACATGACACTCGGAAGAGTAGGCAACGCAGAATAAGCTCAACTATGAAGTGACATTGAACCTCTGGGCCAGTCACCCTGAGATGATCAAGTCTCATAATCAGTAAGATGGAATTTGCCACATTTACCTTACATAATATTCATCATTATATGACATGTAGAAAACTGACCAGCTGACTCCAAAGTCATCTACAAATTCGCTCTTCCTTTGATACTTCTCTGTTTTCTCTCTCCCTCCATTTCAAATGCACAATAGTGGGCATCCCTCAGATGTTGGCAGCTCCCTCAGACAAGAGCAAACATGAGTGAAGGTGGATGTTACTCAGTTATTTGAGAGGTAGTCGGAGAGCTTTCCAAGAGCAGTATCTGAATTAACAATTCACTTCCTGTTCTACCACTTGCTTATAAACTTTGATCAGGATACATGTTTAAGCTTCATGTCTTCAGCAGAGATTGAGGAATTGCTTCAAAGGTTAATTGTGGATAGCAAAAGAAAGCGTGCATACAGAGCAATTTGGTACAGTGTCAAGATTAGAGTAAACATTCAACAAATTAAATTCATTATTTATTATTTATAACTATGATGTTATAATACTATATGATAACAATTGGTAGAACATTTTGTATTTTATTTATTTTTGTACAGTTTTTACATTTAATCTGTATATCTTAATAGCACTTGCTTCTCTCTGGAAGCAAACAGTAGAAGAGGAATATTGCAGTAAAACTGTATAATTATGTATTTTCTACATTCTAAATATATGCCTTTTGCCTTGAAGTATTAAACACATGCCACAAAAAATACTAATTTGCTGTCTGAATATCCTGAGATATTCTCTAGTACCTGAAAACACATAAATGCAGTGTCAAAAAGTTAATGTGCAACCTGACTCAGCAGATCTCAAACACAGAATAAATCTTACCTGTGGAAAATGAGCTTGAAACTTGGGATCTTCCAGGCAAATCTTTACTGGTGTTCTCGCATTACGATCTTCTAGTTTTGAAAGTCTTTCAGGAGAAGATCCATGAAAATTTTCTGAGACGTAGACTTGGAAGGAAATATCCTGAGATGGGGTCTGGTTAAGACTGATGCAGCCAGGAGGGTGAGTGTCTAAATTGGTTTGATACTTCAACAACCCACTGAAGTTAAATTGGATAAAGACAAGAAGATGGAAAAGATACAGAGTCAGGAGATAGAAGGGGTAAAGAAAAGTAATATCCTTTTTTTTTTTTTTTTTTTGGCTTAAATAACATTTCATACAAAGAATTCAATGTGTGATCTATTTCAAAAGAAATAAAATGTCCTTAACTTTAAATAAATTCTTTAGTAAGAAGTAAGGGGAATGTTTACTTCTCCAAATAAATGCTATGTTTGTGAGGTAGGAAAAAACACACTCAGGTTTCCGGATGTTTTTTTACTTGAAGAAGCGTGACGCCAGTTAGGCATTATTGCATGAAGTTAGAAATTTTCATTTCAATAAACACTGTAAAAAAAAAAATAACCTTGCTATACATCTTCAGGCTTAAAGGAAAAACAGGGATCACATTTGATCTGGATAAAACAGACTTCATGGTTCATAGAGGAATAGTAAGTGAAAATAACAGGCAACAAAAATCAATTTTTACATACCCTTCAAGCCCTAAAGCTGCTTGCTTTTCAATCTTTCTGTAAACACAACCACATGAAACACTCGAAAGACTCTTCACAATGACATTTCATTGTTTCTTATCTTACTGTATTCTAATTCCTGAGTTTTGCATTTTTCTTTCTTTTTATAACTGATCTCTCTCTCTCTCTCTCTCTCTCTCTCTCTCTCTCTCTCTCTCTCT
>OU015752.1:104299737-104309617 GCA_907169655.1 Acomys percivali | reverse complement strand
CACACACACACACACACACACACACACAAATAACATCTACAAAATATAAAATAAATGCTCTGATATAGTATAAAATTCATTCAATTAAAAAACCCTACAGAAATGTTAAAATTAAAATTTCTTATAGCTACAAATCGGGCATTAGATCATATGTCATGTCTAGAATGAATAATTGATATATAATACCTAAGCTAAAATGTAAATAGACCCCTCATAATATATAATTTTACTACTATACAATTAATTATTCTCCTCATCCTGAGATCTGCCTGCCTCTGCATCCTGAGAGCCAGGATTAAAGGCTTGCATGACCATGTTTGGCTCTGCTACATTTCTTTAACTCATAAACCCACACAAGCAATAATAATCCTAAAGTCCCCATCTGGTAAACTCTGAAATTTGACCATGTTTGGCTCTGCTACATTTCTTTAACTCATAAACCCACACAAGCAATAATAATCCTAAACTCTGAAATTTGGCCAGAAGGAAGAATCATTCAACTAATTCTACCTGGAGAACTATACACACTTCCCACTTCCCTGTTTGTTCATGCATCACCTATGGAACAGAAAGGCTTTCACTGACAGGTAACCAGTAAAGAAACAGCCAAGCCTGGGACAGTATAAGGACAGTACATGCATCTATCATTCAGATTCCAGAGTGTTTAGAACAACTGGACAATAATGATATCAGAACACTTGCAATGGTAGAAACAAATGTCACTTTAACGAGCCCCGTTGAAAAACAAGGGAACTAACCTTTGGCTCTTTCCAAATACATGACTTAGTGCCGTCAGCAATCTTTCCCTTGCCTGATGCTCCTAATCCAAACCATGCTTTCTGTGTAATTTTTTCCATAGTATTCGTTTCACAGCACGTTTTCCACTTCCTCTAAGTGATTGCTTTCCAGCCACATGGGAAGGAATCAATCTACCACACACTGAACGACAGACCACTGACTATTTAAAAGCAGCATCTCTACAGCATGGCCTGGCTACTGAGTAGTTTCTCAAAGAAACAAGAATATAGCAACACAAATACTCTTTTGAGACTATTCATAGCTGCTTTTACTAGTCATGGAATATAAACATTAACACCAACAAGCATGTAGAGAGACAATTGTATTGTCACATATATCTGGAAAATTAATAAGCAATAAAAGAAAAAATATTGATATATTAAACGTCAACATAGATGAGTCCTCCAAATTATTAGATCGAGTAAAAGAAGACAAGTGGTTTCACCTACTAAAAAGTTGAAATGTGTTGATTAACTTTCACATGGAAGTCTAGAACTTTCACGTTATTTTTTAGTTATAAAATGCAGTGAGCCCACCCTGGGGGAAGCTGACAGGGGCTGGCTGGACAGAAATAGCCCTTGCTTACGAACGTGCAGTCAGTTATGCCAACCCCAGAGCACCCCTCTGAGAACAAAAAGGGGGATGGGGAGATGGGGTTGATGGAGGAATGGAGTGATTCACTGTGGGGAAAGGCTGAACTGCAGATGTGACAGCAGTGACTGGTATAAGAAAGAGAGGCCCAAGGACGTGGACAGGATAGTGTGCAACAGCCCGGTGCTTAAACAGATGCAGACTCAGCCTCTGAGCAAGTTCCCTGGCAGCAGGATCACATTAGCTCTGGGAAATGTTGTAGGGCTGAGATGACAAAAGGTCCACTTTCTAGATTGAACCTCCTCGAAGGACCACCATGTCCTGTGATGCTGCTGAGAGCCATGTGAAGGTCAGTGGCCATGATGTGGTGTGGTATGGGTTTGCCAGCTGAGGACCGTGTTGTAAAATGAAGATATGAGGATGGTCATGGCCTGTGCCATGACCTGAGTCTATGTTGATGTTCATGGGCTGTGCTGCCCTCAGGGACCATACTAATGTACATGACCTGTGATGCCACCTGAGACCATAGTTGTGGCCAGATCTGGCTGCTGCAGAGGACCAAGTCTGTGCCTAAGGTCCTGCTACAGCCATGGTCTGAGTTGATGTCCTTGGCTGAACCAAATGCCAACTGGAAGTGATCCCTGATGTGTTCTGCTGCCTGTAACCATGTTGATGTTTGTGGGCCATGCTGCCTCTCGGGGTCATAGGGATATGAATGCCTGCACTGCCACCTGTCTGTGCTGCCATAGAAGGTCATGTCTGAGTCCATGGTCTTAATGTAGCCAGGTCTGTATTGACCTGTGCTGCTACCTGGGTGATGTCTGGGCATGATGTCATTGTCCCAGGTGTTACTGCATGCTGGTCTGTTTTGATGTCTATGCCCACACTGTCACTAAATGGCAGGCAAATGTCTGCGCTCTATGATATGGTAGGAAAGCATGTTGATGCCCATAATCCCAGCTGCGTTATAGAGCCTTATCATGGTGTGTGGCCCTTCTGCAACGAGGAGCACTGTTCATGGTCTGTGCTAATGCCAAAAACAATGTGGAAGCCCATGATTTATGTCTCCACAGACTATAAAGTGCACATAAGCTACATTTGCAGTGATATCGATGACTAAGACACACAGTTGAGAAAGAGGAAAATGGAGCACTTCTGTAACAACCTACCCCTACTCTCCAAAATATTGATATTTTAAACAGGAAGCTATCTAAGAAAACTCTTAAAAACTGTGATAGGACCCCCTCTAACTAGACAGGACTCTTAGTGGATAGAGATGGAACATCAACCTACTTGCAAAAACTTTGATACAAAATTTACCCTGCCTATAAGATGTGCAGGGATAATGATAGAGCAGATATTGAGAGAAAGACTAACCAATGCTTGACCAAACTGAGACCCACGCAATGGGAGACAGCCAACCCTTGACACTATAAATACTCTGCTTTGCTTGCAGATAGGAGCCTGGCACAGCTGTCCTCTTGGAAGCTCCAGATAGAAACAGATGCTGAGACTTACAGCCAAACATTGTGCGAAGCATAGGGAGTCTTGTGGAAAAGTGGGGGAAAGGATAGAAGGAAGTGGGGGGGACAGGAGCTCTATAAGAAGAACGATAGAGCCCACTAACTAAGGCCCAAAGAGACTTGCAGAGATTGAAGCACCAACCGATGACCATGCATAGACTGGACCTAGGCCCACTACACAGATGTAGCCAATGGCCAGTTAGGTTTCATGTTGGTTCCCTAGTAAGGGAAGTGGAGGCTGACTCTGACATAGACTCTGTTGCCTGTGTTTTGTTCACTTTCTCCTGGAGGGCTAGCCTCACCAGGCCACATGGGATGAGGATGCACTCTGTCCTGACTCAACTTGATGTGCTGGTGTGGGTTGGTGGTGGTGGAGCTCCCATCTTCTGAGCAGTTGGCAAAAGAGGATAGAGGGAAGAGGGAGGATGAGCTGGACTAGGAGGAGAGGAAGCAGGGTCTTACAGTCAGAATGTAAAGCGAAAAAATAAACAGATAAATGAATAAACACTGTGATAGGATGCTGAGGAGTTGCCTTTAGCAACTCCCGCAGGTATGCGGGAGGGCAAGGATTCAACTCTATTTAGGGAAAGGCCACCATGTACATGACCACATCCCAGTGTGTGTATGTATAACATGAATTGAACTTTTATTTTTGGCTGTTGGGGATAGGAAAGGACTGCAAAGCGAATGTGATAGGGGTGTATGATATGAAATACCCTCAAAATTAAAAAAAAAATTATGGTGGAAAAAATTAAAAGCAGCTGAGTCACTGGAAGAGACAGAAAAAGGAGAATTATTAAAAGGTATAACATTTGGAAGCATGGTAATGGAAATGTTGAATGTTTTAATTTGGGTAAAAAATAATGTGTTTTGCATATATGTATGATTTTGTGAACACTAGTTAATTATGAAAAGATTTGTAAAACAAACAACAAAAATTTTACTTGAACCGTAAAAACCACGTGTTAGAATCCATGATTGCTACATACTGTAAAACTTGTAATCAGATAGACTTCCCCAATAATTTCATTGTGCCTTTATTAAGTCCTTAGGTGTGAATGTTTCCTGTGTGATTTTTGGACTTGTCCCAATTGCTCACTAAATGTTTGTGTACAAACAGTCTTAATGGAGAAAAGTCTAAAACATGAGTAAGGTTGGAATACAGCCACAGTTTCAAAGTGTGTTACTTGAACTTTTCCTTGGGATATTCACTTCTCTTACTTAAAGTAGTAAATATTCCTTGAAGAGTCACAAGTCATATTAGTAGAATAAAGCACCTTAGAGCCACTATAATAAAAAATTCATTGAACTCAAATATTTTCTCATATTCATTAGAGAATTTCTTGCATAAGGCAGATCATGGAGATATGTAGGAAAAACCCAAAGGGGGGGAGAATTAATATTACTCTAAACAGCAGGTTTGACTCCGGTCATTGGAAGATGAAAGAGAGGACACCCAGCCAATGTTCAAAATGGTCTGATAGTATGTTCTTGTAATTATTTATTTGGCAAAGCCAACAGTTGTTGATTTAATCTGCAAACTACAGTGAATAAATAAAATGATTTCGAATTCTCCTTTTATCTAAAATTTGTTGTTGCCTTTTTTCTATACCCAAATTATCTTCACTTTTCTTTTTAACAAAGCATATAGCATATTTGCCTTCATTATAACATTTTCACTCAAACTTTGTTCCTGTTGAATTTCCTCCCTGTTCTCTCCCTGCTCTCCTCCCTCAGGTCCCTTAACCTCACACAGCCCCTCACTTCTGCTGTCATGTCACACACTTTTTTATCCCTTTTTTAGGGTTCCAAACTTCTCTCCATGACTTCATTTTTGGTTTCCTGATGAATATGTAGACCTCCCCAACACACACACACACACACATACACACACACACACACACACACACACACTTGGCTGTGGGAGAAAACACAATGGCGTTCTGGCTCTGGCCTATTTGGCTTAACATAAATTTCAGTTCCATCTATTTTCTGGGAATGTCATGATTATATTTTTCGTACTGGATAAATAAAATTTAATCATGTGTATGTATGACATTTTCTTTAGCTAGTCATCTTGGCTAGTTTAATTCCTTAGATACTGTGAATAATGTAGCAATAAACATGGATACGCAGGAACCTGTCATTCAAAAGTATTAAGAGTGCACATAGTTCAGGCTGAATATGAAGCTCAGTCACAGAATGTTTGGCTAAATGTTCAATACCTGGGTTTAGTCCCAGAAAACTGACTACTGTTCAAAATTTATAAGGCAGATTATTCCATCCAGATCACTGAAGAAGAAAAATATACAATTTGTATAGATAACCAAAACCTGTTGTAATTAGAATTACTGAAAAGAGAAGAGTTGAGAATCCCTTAAGGAAACTCAAGTCCTACTTAGTGCAAGTAAACTGACAAAAACTGGCTAACTTATTATGTGGGATGTTGTCTAGATCTCTGCATCAAATTAAACAGACAAACAAGTGCTTTTGTGTTCAGTTGGTTGTTGGAAGACATTTGAAGTGTATCATTAGATATTTAATATAAAATGAACCAGTCTAAGAAAAATCTTTATCCAGTGGTAGACCCAGGCAGGTTAAAAAATACAGACAATTATAGCATAAGGGACTCTTAAGTGATACATATTGGATCATTTCTGAAACATTGAATGGTCCCTAATGTACCCTTGGCTGGCAAGTAAGCTATGTTCTAATCCATTAGCCATTTATGGCTACAAATTCTAAGACACAGGAGACACAGACTAAAATTAGTCATTATCTAGCTGCACTGGGCAATGTTAAAACTTGCCTACATGAATTACACCTATTTTTGTGAAAGTGCTTGATTCTCTCAAATAAGAAAGCCAAACATATATTTGTATTTTGTACATGTATTCTTATTTATATGTACTCATATGAAAATAATTAACTAGCAGCCTTTACAATACATAACTGTTCTATTCTGCCCTGTCTGAATGACCCTGAGTGATCATTGTCCTCTTACACAATGCAGTGAGAAACACACCATATTCTACTCATTGTTCAGCTTCTTTTTAACTTAATTGAAAACATAATTGTGTTTGTTTATGCACATTTTTCATATTCTAATTAAATGTCAAGTATTTTATTCTCATCATGGAATAGATTATTGAATTAGGAAATTTTTAGTATACAAGTATTTTTAGAGGTATGCTTGAAAACTCTAAGCTATTAAATTTATTTTATAAATTCTTTATAAAGTATTTATTTTATATTTATCTTATATAAAATAAAGCATTTATTTTATAAGTTCTTAATGTCAATACTTTTATTATTTCCTCAAGAGTAAGTCTAACTACTATACTGCAATTTTATGGGCTTTAGTTTTACCAAATAATTTCTTAGTATATTGGAAAATAATTTAAGCAACAAGAGAGAAGACAATGGAAATGATTAAACATACTACAATACAAGAAAATAACCAATAATAATATTGTCTACATTAGAACAAACCTATAATGTGTAAATCCTATCTTGAGAAATGTGGCTTTGCCTAGCCACTATTCCCGAAGTACATGAAAGGATGGCTATGAATCGAGTCTCTAGCAGTTCTTATGGGGAGGAAGGAAAGAACGTAAGATGATAAGGTTTTATTCTGGCTCTCGAGATCTCCTACTTATTCAGAAGCATTAATTATACTAAGTTGTCCTGATTTAATACGTAAATCATATAAAATACTTTATATCTTTATAACCTATATATTTTAAGAATTTTAAGAACATCAAAGCTGTCTTCAAACTTCCTATAGTAAAAACATCCTTAACACAAAGTTCTTGTTTATTTCTCTTGAGATAGTTCAGGTGAACCCAAAATACATTTATTTGTACATAAGGTTTTGTTTTGCTGGGTTTTTTCCCCATTTTTCTTTTTCCATCCAGTTAGTAAGACTTAAAAAAAAACATTTTTTTTTTGATGAACAAAATGTTAAGCAAAACTAAATTATGTTCCTGAATAGAGAAATATGAAATACTATAACAAGGTAAATACAACAATTTCTTGGCCAGAGAGAAAATACTTCATGACTCTAAGACAAAGAAGGATAAGATGTAAATTGTATTACTTTTTAAAATAAAACTAACTCAAAATAAAGGCGATCATGTAATAGGCAATACACGTCAGTCTTGTGCACTTTTAATTCTTACTAGTTTATTGCAGCCAATAACTTATTAGATTGTCTCATTGACCCAGTCACTTCATATTTGACAGAAGTGCTAAAAGCATCCTTACTTACACTGCAACTTTCTCTAGCATTAGGGATAATTTTTAGGGGTACAGATGTGCATTCACAGCATAACAATTCAGGTGAAGAGGACTCAATTATTGGAACAACAATGACATCAATAGCCCAGTGTTTTCCCTATAACCTTTGAGTGTGGGAACTCAGGACATGTATATTATTACCTTCCACAACACCAGCTACAGCTCAAAGCAGGCCCTCAAGAGGCATGAAGTTACAGTCTTTTCATTCAAAGAACTTGCCAAAGAATGTATGGCAAACCAATGTGCCTGAATACTTTACTCTTTATTTATCTGAACCCCAAACTATTTGCATTTTTCCTCATTTGGCATTGTAGCACCATAGCTAAACTATTAACATTATTTATAGAATGTTGCAATTTTGCATAGATCAATTGATATGTAATTGGACTACGCTTATTTTCCAAGACCTATGTTTGTGAATCTAAGGAAAAGCAATAAATAACAACTTACCAGTTGTGAAAAGAAGCTTTCTAGGATCCTAAGAAAGGAAAAAAAAACAAAGCATTTGACTGGAAAATAAAATGCTAGTGACATAAACCTTCATAAGAATTTTGCAAGTTATGTCGCTGTATGTTAGCAATTAGGGCACTGCTCTTCCAGTGTAAATGGCAGATGAAATTGAGTTTCAGGACTTAATTATAATACATTCCTGCATCATAAAAGGCAAAAGCATAGAAGTCTTCCCACCCTAGAAAAGGAGAGCATTGAATAAATTATCAGACCGGACCATTTTTGTTGTTTAATCATCAAAAATTTTGAGGCTTAATAGCTTAAGTTGTACGGCAAAATTAAATATATATAATATAATGTATATATGACATACATATGCATATAACATATAATATGAAATGTCTACTATATAATATGGAATATATAATGTATATAAATCTCATTATGTTATCCAGCAGATTCAAAGTTTATAAATTCATTTTCATCCTGTCTCTTCAACTGAGATAGTTTTAAATGCATTAAGTTCAATGCTCAACAACAACAACAAAGTTATTTGAGAACTAAAACCACCAACACAGTGGAACAGCGGACAAGTAAACACAAATACATAGTAAGAAAGCAGGAAAAATATGATAGATGTTAAAGTAGTACGAATTATAAAAAACAGAAAAACCACGATAGGTGTTAAAGAAGTACGAAAGACAGAAAGAGGAGGGTACAAGGAAACACTATGCAAAGAAAACTGTAGTAGTGGGGACTGGAAACCGGTAAACACTGATAATGTGAGATTAAAAGGCTGGAAGTAGAGGGAGAGGAAGTCAAGATGAAACAGGACTCGATCTGAAATCATGACAAGTGGAGAGCTGTCACTGAGAAGTTAAGGAGCTACAATCTTCAGTGAACCTCAGTGATTGTGCAGTGGATAATCACCCGGCCATCTTTTACGAAATACCAAGGCCAACGCCTTAGTCAAACTAACTGAATCATGTTGATGTTAACAGACGATACTAGACACAAGAGGCTTATCAATAGTGATTTGAGGTATTCAGTTTTACAACTTGTTCTGTATTTGTTTCCTTTTAGAAAGACAGTCAAACAAATGATTAGAGCAGTATTGCCCGTGAAAGCCCTAATGGTATATGGAAGAAAAGATGGAGTCTGGGATGAAGGGAACACTTAATGACAGGTTAAGTCACTGTCATTTATCATAAAAGGGCTGAGACACAGAGTAGTTCGGCTCCGATTCCGCCATAGCCTTGGGAAGCACTGACTCCCTGATGGCAGTGTGAAGGACTGAGCCACAGAGAGACCTCACCAGGGCTGTACACGTGCTCTGCACCTGACTCTGCTCAGCACATATAAGTTCATCTGATGAACACATAAAAGATTACATGGAAGAACGTCACCCCTAAGTTAGATACCACATGCTGTTAAAATCAGTTCAAGGTTCGTCTGTTTCAGGGAAACAAAGGAATCATGAAAGCACACTAACATTTTCGTCGAACAAATTCACTGTGTAGTATCGACAAGTAATCAACCTACAGCTGTGCCCTTTTCCCCCAAGCACAGTAAGTGAATTATTAAAGTATTTTTACCTGAGATTGGCACTGTCGACACTCTCAGCTAAATGAGAGGAATTAGACAAAAGCGGTTGGGAGTCAGAAAGGAGATCTGAGTGGCAACCTTCTGCATATTGCAGAATATAAAAGGCAGACACTGCAAACACCCATTTCCAGCAGGAGAAACTATAGAATAGTAATTACCTGCAATTTCTATTGAAAGGGAATAAAGCTCAACTTGACAACTGCACTTTAAAAGCACTCAAAGGAGCAGCAAGGTACAAATTTTCTGTAAAAATCACAGACCCTCACTAGTTATCTAATGAGAAGTGAAAGGAAAATGGAAAGGCAGAGGCCACCCACCTCATTCTGGTACCTTGCTGCATTCAGTTCAAGGAAATTCTCACTGTAGTTCACCGAGAAGTTGAGGGCATTCACCAAATGGGCAGCCACATGCACACCTACAGAACCACACCAGGAGTGAGTCAGCAGGGTTTCGACAAAAGCTCTTTGAATGAGTCATTACTTCCCCATAAGCAATTACGGATTTAAGGGCCAAATTCTGATAGTTATATGAGGGATAAAATATTGGCTTAAAATCATCCTAAAACACAAAATAAAGACCACCCGAATGTAGATAGTTTGTGCACTTTTCAATGG
>OU015752.1:104294737-104297237 GCA_907169655.1 Acomys percivali | reverse complement strand
CATTATGTTCTTTGATTATTATACTTTTATAATAAATTGAATCAAAATTGAAGTTAGAAAGCACAATGCCTCCACCTTTGTTCTTTTTGTTCAATACCGTGTTGGCTATTCAATCTGCTTTGCTTTCTTCTCACTTCTCGCTTTCAAATTATACATAACCTTACATGTAATTTTTAGGGCTGTAGTCTCTGATTCTGTGAGGAATATCAGAAATATTTTTGTGGAAATTATATGGAATCTAGAGATTAATACTTGACCCCATTCAAATAAATAAACAATAAATGAGATATCATTAAATTTTAAATTCTCTCTTTCATGAAAAATTCAAAGATTGAGAATACAAGCCATAGATTGGGAGAAAACATTTTCAAAAGACTTAAAGTTTTGATGAGAGTCTCTTATTCAAACTATTCAAACAATACTAAAAATAATAATTAAAAACTATCTGATTAAAATACCAGTCAAATAGCTTAACAGTATCTCACAACAGAAGATGTGTGAATGATAAATAAATATATGAAAATATTTCAAAAGCTCCATCATGAAATTCAATAATGTAGTTTACATATCTTAAAAAATGGCTGAAATCCAGAGCACAGCATTCCAGACGCTGACAAGGATATGGAAAAATAGCACCTCTGTTTCACTAATGGTGCGATGCCCTCTTTGGAAGGCAGAACTTAACTTATCTTCCTCCCACACTTACTCAAAGTACTTAAAAATATTAAATCCACAAAACACATATGACACTTCATAGTTCTAATTTTCATTCATATGTCATACAATATTACTCTGAAGCTTAGAAATGTTTAATCTTATCTTAAAGTACAAATGAAATTTTTTGCTATTATAAGAAAGTCACTATGAGCTTGGGTCCAACATTTGGACCCCATAATGCAGCACACCATAAGAAACACCACGTTTTATATTTCCCCTCACAAGGCTCTCTAACACACAGAAGAGTAAATAAGTTATATAAGTAAAAAATAACCAAATAACGTCAGTGTAGGTGAAAACATATAGAACACTAATATCAAATATTTCTACATTGATAAAATGTACAATTATAATAAAAATCATGCTTTTCAGCTTTCTCACCTGAGAAAATACAGATAGTTATGCCACAGGTTATGTGGAATGTCTTGCTTTTGTCTAATAATCTTCTTGTTCTCCTGCTTGGAACCTAAAAAAAAATGAATTAATATGATAAGATTAATACAACCCCTCAAAATATGTATAAAAAAATTCACTACAGTATCACTCATATTATCACAAATTAGGAAACACAGCACCAGTCTATAAGTCATGGAATAACTGTTCACTGAATCATGGAATAACTGTTCACTGAAGCAATTCAAATGAACGTGAGAAGGTATGTTATTGATTTGAAAAAATTGACAGACCTACTGTTAGATGAAAAGAGGTCCCATTTTTCATCTCCATTGTCAGTGCCTCGTATGTGGTCTTCTGGATTTTAGCCATTTTTCAGGTATGTAAATTATATTATTGAATTTCATGATAGTGTGAAACATTTTTATATGTTTATTTATCATTTACATATCTACTTTTGTGAGATAACGGTTAAGATATTTAACTCATATTTTATTCATATAGTTTTTAATTATCAATTGTGACCCTATGTTGTTCAAATAAAATGTCACTATACATAAATGTCTGTGCTGACATTTGTCCCCAACTGTCATCAGCAGATGTTCTGTCAGAACACAGTCAGAAGAAACTTTCTGATAGACTGGCATATTTTTCCTTATTTTAAATTTGATGAAATATAAGGTTTCATTTGCGTTGTAAAAATAAAATATTTTTAAGTCAGACCAACTCCTTCTGTGGTTCTAAACACCTGCTTGATCTTATAGAAAAATGAATGCCAAGAATTTTGAATATCTGTGCTTCATACTGGGCAATAACTCTTTCTGACCTATTGTCTACTGAGAAACCTAGAACTTTTCACTTCCTAGCATTTATATTCCTTCTTTTCACACAAAGCCAATGGCCAACCAGAGGGATCAAATCCTAGTATTTAACAATAGTAGGCAACCTACGGAATGTTATTTCAAAAAACTGACTGCAAGATAAAGAGCTTCCATATATAATTACCAGAAAAAAAAAAAACCTTAACTTTTGCTAGAGTAAGTCAGCATTACAGACTTCAAAAATGACTGAAACAACCCCTAAAAATAGCTAATTATCTATGCATGAATTCCTGATTATTTTAGTAAAAAATCAACACAGGCATGCAAACATGTGAATGCGCACACGTATACAAAGGCAAAATTGTTGTTGAAGCCAGGCACAGTGGCTCAGGCTCCTAATTGCAGCATTCAGGGAGGGAGATACAGGTGTGAGTTTGAGACCAACCTAGTCTACAAAGTGAGTCAAGGACAGCAAAAAAAATAAAAACAAACACACAAACAAAAAACCCAATTCCTCCAAACGAGAGAGAGAGAGAGAGAGAGAGAGAGAGAGAGAGAGAGAGAGAGAG
>OU015752.1:104261266-104294727 GCA_907169655.1 Acomys percivali | reverse complement strand
GAGAGAGAGAGAGAGAGAGAGAGAGAGAGAGAGAGAGAGAGAGAGAGAGAGAGAGAGGGAGAGGGAGAGGGAGAGGGAGAGGGAGAGAGAGAGGTTACAAACATTAGCAATCTGTGCAATGCTCAAGGGACACAGGACTCTCTGGTTGGCTTATTTGGATTTTCTAAGTAAAATACAGATCTCAATGAGGTCTTAAACAAAAGAAAAGAGTGCAGAACTAATTAACTTTAGCTGTTAGTCACTCATTTCTGATCTTAGTCAAGAACCTGCACCTCAGGTTCTCAACCTTAACCTGAACCAGCAATATCTGACTGTTGAGTTGTTGTTAGGAGTCATGATAGTTGTGAAGTATTGAACACAGTAACGGAAAGTGTGAAGGGTGATATGGTTACAATCCTCTTCCCTGCTCTGATTGGCAGAATAGTTTTCTGACCAGTTTTACAGGTAATGTGTCCCTTACTACCACTGAGAAGAAATATTCTAAGTAAAACCAGTTCATAAATATGGCACAACTAACATGTAGTTATCGCACTTGATCTCTACATGGAGGGTTTTATTTTATTTTTTCCATACCTTCTGTGATCCTCGAAGGTAAGCCAGGAGGGTCCGGCACATGGGTAACAGGATAAGGCTGCAGTTGAGGTTGAGGACAGATGCAGAGGCTCTGCTTAGACACAATCCTAGCTGAACAAACAAGGCAGGGGTCAAAACAGAGTCAAGTACACCTGGAAACAGCCTTGCCCTGCAGTTGCAGGTCTCACCCTGCTTTGTCAGAACTATGACAAATATCAACTCCTTGGAAAATCATGAAGAGTTCCCTTCGTCTTACTAAAGCTCCAAAATAATTTCTTTCTGTTCTCGGTGGCCTTATGATTTTCTCGTTTTTCTAGTGATAAAATCGTGTTAATATATATATATATATCTTTTCATCTCAGGGTCAATTTCTTAATACTATCCGAGGTTTATGAAGCCTGTGGTCTCATCATGGTGTGGTCTACACATCCACAATCAAGAGACACAAGAATCTGCATCCACTGATAAGCTCAGGAAAGTTAAAAAAAAAAAAAAAAAAAAAACAAAACAAAAAGCAAGCAAACAAACAAACAAAACAGATTTGTATTCTCCCCTCTCCCTGATAACCTCTTCATTTTTACACAGTCTACTCATTCATACACACTTGTCTCTGAGTTCTTCACTCAGCAGCTCTTCTAGCTTCACCGTAAACTCTATTCCTCTTGAGTACTCCCCTGGCCTGAAGACTGGCCACAGCCCAATTGCTACAAGCATGTTTTTACTGTCCCATTATGTTGTCAACACTCTTTCCTGTCTCCTCCTTTTAAATCTTATTTTACTTTTAAGATATCAAATAAGTACTATACACATCTATTAGGTATTATGTGAAGTATTTATAGAAATGCACAGTGTAGGATGATCTAACCAGGCTAAGGAAGAAGTGCATCACCTCCTGCTTAGCATCAACCCTTACAATTTCTATGCAGAAGGTAATGTAGTTCCACTATTTTATGTATTGAGAGACATGCAGTTCGTTACCGACCTATAACCACCACATTGCTCAACTGGCTATTGGAACTTGTTCCTCCGGTCTAAATTCAACTAATATAAATAGTAACACCAGGACAGCTCTCTTCTGTGCATGGTTCATTTCCCTGAACTCGAGGTTCAGAGGGTTGTTGTAAATTATCAATTCAAAATAAGACCATATATAGTAAAATGGATTCATACCTTTAAATATATAAAGTATTTTTCTTGTTTTAGTGTGTCTGTGCTCTAGATTTTTAAGGAAAACCATTTCGACTTGATCACTGTTAGTTTTTTAATTCTTTTTTTTTTAATTTTATTTTTTTGAACTTTTTTTCCTTTATTTTATTTTTATTGTTTTTATTTTTTATTTTTTTATTAATTTATTCTTGTTACATCTCAATGGTTATCCCATCCCTTGTATCCTCCCATTCGTCCCTCCATCCCATTTTCCCCTTATTCCCCTCCCCTATGACTGTTCCTGAGGGGGATTACTTCCCCCTGTATATGCTCATAGGGTATCAAGTCTCTTCTCGGTGACCTGCTGTCCTTCCTCTAAGTGCCACCAGGTCTCCCCCTCCAGGGAACATGGTCAAATGTGAGGCACCAGAGTACGTGAGAAAGTCATATCCCACTCTCCACTCAAGTGTGGAGACTGTTCTGAGCATTGGCTAGATCTGGGTAGGGGTTTAAAGTTTACCGCCTGTATTGTCCTTGGCTGGTGCCTTATTTGAGCGGGACCCCTTGGCCCAAATCTGCCTATCATAATGTTCTACTTGTAGGTTTCTAGGACCCACTGGATCCTTCTACTTTGCTATTCTCCCATGGTTCTCTCATCTAGAGTCCCAATAGGGTGTCCTCCCCTCTGTCCCAGTTTCCTGGTAAGTGAAGGCTTTCGTGGGACATGCCCATTGGGCTCGTATGCAGATATAAGTGAGTATATACAATTTGAGTCTTTCTGCTTCTGGGTTAACTCACTCATTATGATCATTTCTAGCTCAATCCATTTATCCACAAATTTCGGGAATTCCTTGTTTTTAATAGCTGAGTAGTATTCCATAGTGTATATGTACCACAGTTTCTTTATCCATTCTTCTAGTGAGGGACATTTAGGCTGTTTCCATGATCTGGCTATTATGAATAAGGCTGCTATGAACATGGTTGAGCAAATTTTCTTGTTGTGTGCTGGAGCATCTTCTGGGTTTATTCCAAGGAGTGGAATAGCTGGGTCTTGAGGAAGCCCTATTCCCAGTTTTCTGAGATAGCACCAGATAGATTTCCAAAGTGGCTGTACTAGTTTGCATTCCCACCAGCAATGAACGAGTGTTCCTCTCTCTCCACATCCTCTCCAGCATGTGGTGTCGCTTGAATTTTTGATCTTAGCCATTCTGATGGGTGTAAGATGGAATCTCAGAGTTGTTTTGATTTGCATTTCCCTGATGACTAAGGAGGTTGAGCATTTCTTTAAGTGTTTTTCAGCCATTTGATATTCCTCTGCTGAGAATTCTCTGTTTAGTTCCAAGCCCCATTTCTCAATTGAGTTATTTGGTTTGGTGGTGTTTAATTTCTTGAGTTCTTTATATATTTTGGATATTAGACCTTTGTCAGATGTAGAGTTGGTGAAGATCTTTTCCCAGTCTGTAGGCTGTCGCTTTGTTCTCTTGACGGTGTCTCCAGCCTTACAGAAGCTTCTCAGCCTCATGAGGTCCCATTTATTAATTGTTGACATTAAGGCCTGGGCTGTTGGTGTTCTGTTCAGGAAGTTGTCTCCTGTGCCAATATGTTCCAGCCTCTTCCCCACTTTTTCTTCTAAGTGACTTAGTGTCTCTGGTTTTATGTTGAGGTCTTTAATCCACTTGGATTTGAGTTTTGTGCAAGGTGACAAATATGGGTCCAGCTGCATTTTTTTACACATAGACATCCAGTTAGACCAGCACCATTTGTTGAAGATGCTATCCTTTTTCCATTGAATGGAAATGTTTTAATTCTTGAATAAATAAAACATTATGTAGACTAAATTCTATAGACATTAGTAAACACACTTGTCTAACTTTGCTTGTCATGCACTTTATATTTATTAACATTAACCATCCCCTGAAACCTTATGAGGTAATTACTTTTAATAATATCTCTTCCATATGGAAGAACAATGTGTCATTATGACATTAAGATTCTACCCATCAGCACCAACCACAACAAACAGCTTGGAAATTCCAGAACCAAAACGCCAACCTACAGTCTCTGGCTCAAGGACCGGTTCTAATAACTACTGCATATGCTGCCTCTTAAACTTGGCTTTAAACACAGGACAGAGGCAAAGAGCATCAATAACTACTTTGATGACTGCTCAAGAAAGATCAGAAGAAAGTGGTTTTAGACAACTACCCTAGATACGTCTTCCCTCCTAACAGGTCTTTCTATCTCTAAGACAGTTCTTGTTTCTTTTCTTAAGAACTAGAGAAGACTGAGATGTGACGTGTTCTAGTAGAAGTAGAAGAGAAAGCCGTAGGGACACATTAAGAATTCTCTAAATGCTGCGGTGGGGATGGGACTTCCAACACGTTGTTGCCTTTGACTTCCTTTGTTTTCTCTTCTTTCTCTTAGTACATGCTGATCTCCCTAACAGCACAGTGTTCTAAAATGTTTCAAGATCATTTTGCATCAGCTGCTTTGCACCAGAATTTTATGATGATCCTCAGATCAACTCTGTAAGGCAGGTTCTGCCATCCTATAGATGATGAGCTGTTAGAAAAGAAGAGCTACACAGTCAGGAATTCTCAGTTCACTGGCTTGGGGTAGTATCTGGAAACTATTTCTACAATCCTTCCAGATGATTCTAACTTGATACTTGGTCTGGAGACCACAATCTTAAGCTACTTATCTAAGATGTGTTGTTTACAACGTATGAAACATTAAATTATGGTAAGTAAATGCAATTGTGTGTCCCCAATTGATCAAATTTAACTTCAAAACTTAATTTTCATAATATAAAAGCAATCATTCCAAATACACATGAGCCAAGAAGTGACAACAACCTCACCTCTTTAAAGCTGACACACTATGTAGAACAGCAGTTGAGACCACTGCCTGATCATCTGACGCATAATATGTACTTCAATGGATAAAAGATGTTTTCAAACCTTTGTAGGAAACTATTCCACACATTTTAAAGATGATTCATTCGGGAATCTGAAGGAGTGAAAGAGCTTGCCCAAAGCCACAGAAATTGTAGAAGGTAAATTCCTTACCCAGACTATGTCTTTTCATCTCATATAAAAAACATGGTTTTTAAAAAATGGCATCAAAGGATATGGGAGGAATATCTTGAAATGGAATAAACTAGCTCCAATAGTTCCCATGAGCCACATACATCATGTCTCGGTTGCCAGTACAACTCACTAGCCAAGGCAAGATCTTGAATTTCATCTCCCATCAGCTTTGTGTGCTTCACTGCATTCTTGGGTTATGAGTTACCAATGCAGTCCTCGCCAGCACCACCTCCTCTCCAGTTAGTTCACTCATAAATGTACATGTGTCTGATTGGGCACCAAACTTGAAGTTTCTCTGCATTCCCTTGATTCTCAAAAGGCCATTCATAGAGAGACAGAGTATCTTTACAATAACTAAAAGCTCCTCATACCTGGCTCTCAATCCCTGGATTACAGATACTGACTTGTTTTTGTCTACTATTTCTTCACATCCATGTTGTTTCTCAGAAGCAAGGTTTGGTATTCATAGAATTTTATCCTCAGCCTTAACATAATGACAGTACTCTTGTGAAAGCAAAATTTAATCGATTCCATGAATAAACCATGATTTGAAAGTCATCTCTTATTATTAGGATAAAATAGTTCATGATGAAAATACCAGATACAGACTTCCACGTGATACCTAATCATATTGCTTATTAAATGGGTATCACAAAATTATAAATAACTCCAATGAATGGGATATGAAACTAGTATACATTTTAAAATATAGATAACCTAATATTCATTTTATCAACACTATAATTAACATAGGACTTGTCAACAAAATCATTTAAATGTATTAATTACCTAAACAATTTTAATTAACTAATCTTGAAACTAGTATGTTTATAATTAAAAGAATAATTGAGCTAAAGTTCTTAGCATAAAAGAATCAAAACTATACAACTATCCCTTATCCCTTATTAAAGAGGTTTATTTGTGCAGATGGTGAAGTTGTTTACAGAAGTCTATAAAGGTCAAAATGCAGAGAGTACATGACCATGGAGTGTCCAGCTACAAATGAGACATCTACACCATATCTAGCATTCCAGGAACATCACAGAATCTGCATAAGGCAAAGTACTGGGATTGCTGATGTGACATAGTGTCAAGATGAAAAGGACGCTGCACCAGTGAAATCTCAATAACACAGAAGCCCCAAGGAGACCTGAATAATGACCACACAAGCTGATATGCCAACATAGATGGGGAAATTCACAAGGCCCCACCCCTAGATGAAGAACTATAGGCCAGAGGAAGAATCATTCTTCTTCAGGGAAGATCCCACAATAGCTTATCCAATCCCAAGTGACCAGCCCTAACATATGTGCATACAAAGAACAGTAAATGGACACAATAGGATGTCTATGTGCATAAGAGACAATAATCACAGAAGAGGAGTAAAGTTTAGAAGCAGATGGGGCACAGAAGACATTGGAGAGGGAAGAGGAAGAGTGGAAATTATACAGAATTGTCAAAAATAATTCTTTTTTAAAAATATACAAGTATAACACTAAGATTCTGCCAAATAAAACACAAAATAGAGACTAGAGACATAGCTCAGCAGTTAAGAGCGCTGCTGCTCTTTTAGAGGACTCAGACCTAGGTTCAGTTCCCAGCTCTCAGGGACCTGTAGTTTTCTTCTGGACTTTGTGGGCATCCAGGATACATACAGTAAATACACATACATATAGGCTAAACACATAGATAAAATAAAAATAAATAAATATTTAGAACACAAAAATAGTTACAATGAGAAAGCACCGTAACTAATTAATATAAAATACAATTAAATAAACCGCAAAGGCCAGCCGTTCATTTAGTATTTTAAAAAGCTAGCAGCTTTGCTATAGGACAGTATAAGTATTTTGGGGTAAGCAATAAGGATCTTTAAATTTCAATACTTTATTTTATATAACCAATAATTTTTAATTACCATGGAATGAACTTAGCAAAATATGTGTAAAAATGCATATATGAGCAAATAATAGGAAGATGTAAAAGAAGGCGTGAGGGGATGTATATACGCCATGTTCTTCATGGTAACACTAAGGTAAATGTAGATGCCAATCTTTTACAAGTTGACTTATGTACTCAATGAAATAGTGGTCAGAACCAATTTTTTTTTTAATGAAAACTAACTAACTTAAAATTTTGTGCACCAAAGTTAAACCACAATAGGTAAAAACAAGACAAAACAGAACTAACAGAAAAAGAAGAATTTGGCCTATATAAAGGGAATTACTACAAAGTAACAATAATTTATTGAATGTTATTTTGTGGACAAGATAAATCACTAAAGAAACAAAACAGAGATGCAAATACAAATGTACTGATCTATGGCATCTGGTATGAGTTGTGTGTGTGATTAATGGCTAAGGAAGAGCATGTTTGATGAAAAGAAAAATTTGTTAAACATATTGAAAAATATTGAAAAATGTGAGAGTATATCTCTATTTCTTGAATTACAATAATTATAATTTGTTAAGTGGTTAGGAAATTAAATATCAGAAACAAAGTATGAGTTTTCAAGAGTTGAGTGTGTGTGTATCACTAATGGATTTCCAGCACTGATAACCTTTGTCTATTTCACACAAGTTAATCACAATAACATTGCATAAGACACATTTTGGAAACTCGGTACTGTTTAGTATTGATGAAATAGTTTTCAGATACTGGTTTAATTAATAGTCTGGCAAGACCATCACTCCTATGATACAGTACTACCCACAAGAATATAGATGGCGTCCCAAATGTACATTTTTCCAGAAGTAGGCACCAAATGAACCTCCTTAAAGAATACTAAGAAAATATATATAACACAGACATGTTTTGTGTTTTGAATGTGTCTAATGTCCCAAGAATCCCAGAAATAATGCTTAGCAAAAACTGACTCTGTTAAGCCAGAGTTGTTGTCAATACATAAAATATTGCTCCCAAAGGCTAGATGAAATACTAAGTAGTGTTTATTTAAAAAGGCAATAATTTCCCTTGAAAGATAAAAAGTAATTAATATGTCCACCAGACTATTCCATGGCAGGCGTTAGAATTCCTTAAGGATGCAACTCAGTGAATATACTCGAGTGGATACATAAACATCATCTTCTCTGGACTGTCTAGTGAAGATGTTAAATACAGTTTTCTCTCCTCAATCAAAAAAGTTATTATTACTTCAGAGTGATGAGTTTTTTGCTTATCTAGGCCTTCAAATGAATGTCTTGTTTGTTTGTTTTTTAAATCTGGATCAGCATATGATAAGAAAATTTTAACCCAAGGAACACTAGATAGCTATTTTACCTGCAACATTAATATACCAAGACAGTAGCACCCCTTGATATATGTAAACTAAGATCTAATTTAACATAAAAGTTCAGGACTTAAAAATACAAATGAATTATCTTTATTTCCTTTGGGGTTCAATACTTTATTTAAAAAAATGGTATAATACTTCATTACTAGTTAATGCATGTCTGGAAGTGTTTAATTACTGTGTTTACGTTAAGTCATACAGTAATTCAAATCAAAGCGACTTTAAATGTCCCTTTGGGAAGGACAGAGTTTATTTTGGAATTCTTTTCCTTTCTATGATGCAAAATCCAACCGGAAATTTTACCAGTGATTCACCTCCTCACATATGCTTCCTGACTACACTTAAAATAAAACAAAACAAAACAAAAACTAAAACCAAAACGTTCCCATAAGTCCACAGAGTACAAATTCACACATTCAGAAACAGTGGAGTAAGAAAAACGGAGACAAGTGCTTTTAGAATTGCATTATGGGAAAACTGCATCTGCTTGCTTCTTGAGTAAAGTCTACACCGGTGTATTTGCTAAGTCTATTTGTTTTTATTTAGCCACTATTCTGCCATAGGCCCCACAAGAGTCCACATCCTGAAACATGCACGCTAGAGTTTCCACATCTCAGAAAGCTAATTGTCACTAGAGGGCTCTGTGATTTTCATAGTTCATGGTTTGTCCCAAGGTTCCTGGGACACATAATTAACAGAATTCCTCGTGAGATGTAATTTTAAGATTACAAATGCACTCTAAATGAATAGCCAACAAACTCCTTTCTCTGACCCCCAGTTCATTTCTTGAAGGATTACTTATCAAGGAGAAATTCTTCAGCATATTGAAAAATAACTGTTTAAAGGAATCAAGACACCCAGGAAAGCATTAGAACCTCTAGAGAAGGAGAGACTAGGTCGAGTTCCGTATCTGTCTGTGCGTTTGTTTATATCTATTGATTTTCACCATGATGTTCAAACGCACCTGAAAGCATCCAAGTGCACAGCATGAAGATCCTCCGCCCCAACCCCACCCCCACCCCAGGACATACTGAACACACTCACAGCTTGTTCCTGGATTTCCCAGATTCAAGAGTGAGGAGAAACCACTATCTTGTTTTTACGTTGCCCTCTTTATGGTGTGCTCTTAAACAAGCCCAAATTAAAACTGCCCAATGATAAAACAGCATAAAATACTATCTGGGGACAAGCTCCTGAATTGTCAAACACAGGGCTTCACAGCTTAATTAAATCTGCTACTTTTTACCTGTCACTAGCTAACTGCCTACAAAGCTAACTGTGCCTTGGGGCTACTATATCACATTATTTCTCTAACTGTTCTTTTCTCCATGTCTATCTGTTCCACTTGCATTATTCATTCATCACATATTTCTGCAATACACATTACAAGGCACAAGGAGTAAACAAAAATGGAAAATTCTTTTGCTTTTAGGGTCCTTAAATTTTGGTGAACAAAGATAATATTAGTAAAATTGTCAGATATGCAAAAGTGTAGTTTTACAATAAACAAATGCCATAAATGAGAAATATAGAATATGTGCATGTGTGACAGAAAATTATATCTAAATGGTAGATCACTCCACTTCCCTTGATTAAACAAAGTTTGATTAAACAGATATTACATGCAAGAACAGTATAAATAATGGCAAACGGCAACTGGCAGCACAGTGTGTATCAGATGAACAAAAGCTGGCTGCACTGAGTCTGGAGAGATGGCTCAGTGCTTAGGAGTAAGCACTCCTCTTGTTTAGAACCACCACCCACATGGTGTTTCACAGCCTCACATAACTTCAGTTCCAAGGGATCCAACATCCCCTTCTGACTTCTGTAGTTACATGAACCCACGTGCCCATATACACATATAAATAATTTTGATTTCAATTACAAAGTGGGCTGGACAATAATGAATCTTGAGAAACAGATGGGGAAAATCATGTTGGAATATACAAATTATTTAAGAATGCAGAATATCGCTCTCCCATTCTCTCTCCCTCTCCCTCTCCCTCTCCCACTCCCTCTCCCTCTCCCACTCCCTCTCCCTCTCCCTCTCCCTCTCTCTCTCTCTCTCTCTCTTTCTGAGACTCTCTCTCTCTCTCATTCACTTTGTTGTCTTGGAGTACAGTGTCTATACAGCCCAGGCTTGCTGAGAACTATGGATTACAGCCTAACCTTTTAATTCAACTTCCTATCACCTCAGCTTCCTGAGTGAAATAATCTCATCATGCATTACCATGGCTGCGTTAGAATTTGCTTTTATCCCAAGGTCAGTTCAGAGTGAGTTAGTCCATTGTCACTGCTGCATAACAGATATAAACTAAACATTCTATGAACAACAAACAAACAAACATTTTAATCTTAAGATTCTTAGAGTATCAAAGTCCATGATTAAGGCAGATGTGGTGTCAGGTAAGAATGACTTCCTTATCGCCATGCCTCCTGTCTCCTGGTGTAAACTAGTCTCTGTCTCACAGACTCTGCCGTCATGGCCTATTCACCTCATCAACCAACATCCTCACCTCTTAAACCATCACTGTAATGGTGAAAGGTGAGAAGGTTCATACATCCATACCAGACTACAGAGAAAATGCATTTTATGCAGTGAAGTGGACATTAAAAGGACTAGTGTTTAATAATTACTATTCTTAAGAGATAGACTAAAAGGAACTAGGAGGGAGCTTAGCACCTTTGTTACTTCATATAGTTAATAACAGAAATGGAATTTTGTTAGCATCAAGGACAGTCTTGTAAGCTGGTCATGTCGGAGTTACACAGAGGGGAATCAGTGTTAGCCAGGAATTACAAATGAATTCATTTTGCTACTGACTTTACTAAAATTATAACACTTTTTATTGAGTTGTCAGTAATTTTAATTAGCTTGACTTAAGTGATTATTTTACAATATACACACATAACAAGTTGAGTTGTGTATCTTTAGTATACAATCTTTTGTATTGTCAGTCTTAATTCCTTTTACTCAATTAGAAGAAACAAAGGTAATCCTAATTTCTTAAAAATGGATGCAGGAAATGGGAGGTGAAAATGATGCAATTATATTAAAATGTCAAAATTATATTAAAATGCATTTAGCTAAACAAGTGTCATTCTTAAATATATTTTACCCATAATATTAAATATTCCTCAAGTATATTAATTTTAATTACTATGATACCCCATTATTTGTGTGTACGATAATGACCTATCTACATTCCTTCAAGCATTTACATATCATTGGGTATTTAATGTATCTAATGCTGACCAGATTGAAATGCCTAATACAAGCATCTCACATATAAACATTCCCTATATCATTTTTTAAGACAGATTTCTTACAAGTGATTATGGATAGCAAAGCTATTAAAGATACATTACCACACTAGCTGATGATGGGGTCCACCTATTAACACACTGCCTTTTTAGAGATTTATTATTGCTCTGGTCTTTTCCATAAGCTTATGCTGCACTGGCAATCTGTACTTATGACTCTACAGCTCCCTCCTATGCTCTGTTGTTATCATTAGCATGTACTGCTTACACAAGAAAAGGGTTTCATGGTAACACTTGAATACATGCATATAACGTACCTTCATGTCACCCCTTACTGTCATATCTCTCTTATATCTATATTGATCCACTACCTCTTCCCTAATTGTCCTTGTTATACATTTCTGCACTTAAAAAAAAATAATGACTTTGCTTAATAGAAGGATCTCTAGTACCACCCACTTTCCTGCAGATGGCATGACTTTATTTTTATAAATAAATAAACTGAATAAATATGTGACTATATACCACATTATCCTGTCATCTGCTGCTGTTCATTATTGTGACAAGAGCAGGTAACTTTGCTGTGTGCTAGGTCAGATTCCTTCAGGGCTAGCCTGAGGGAGGATACATCTAGATTATATGGTAGCTGTTTTTTCAAGGTTTGTTTGCTGTTGTTCTGAGAATTCTGCATGGTGATATACACAGAGGCTACCCTAGTTTTTATTCCCATCAGAACTGTACAGGGGTCTTTTCCCCATCGCTCAATCACCATCATCATTTATTTGTTTAACCTACAATTTTTTTTGAACCAGCAAATCTAAAGGACCCCATCTCCTTCCACACAACCTATGGTCTGTCTCTCCCCCTGAGAGGCTCCAACCAAAAGGAAACATCCTGTTTGGATTGCTCCAGAGACAGCAGGTCTGTCCACGGCCAAACCATTTTATTTTCTTGTGAGGAGATGAAATCTGTTTCCTGGTAACTTCCACCCTCAGAGCTGCACTGGAGAACAATTTCCTGAAATAGAGATCTAAAACAGAAGATACGGCAGTCTGAAAAAGACTATGATTTCCTGGCCTGGTCTTGTACATAGTTAGGAGTCCTCCGTAACTCTTGAAATAATTTCAAAGCCTGCTCATCGTCTAAGACGTTTCGCAAAGCACCTTTGTTAAACAAGTCCTCAACGGACACACAGGACGGCACTGGAGCTTACCACAGTCCTTATTCTGCTGCCGTTTGTCAGCGTAAGGCCTCCATTTTATAGGACAATTACACACAAGAATGGTTGTCCTCAAGTTCACGATGTATATTATCTTAGGTCACTATGAAGCAATAAATGTTTTTTGTTGTTGTTGTTGTTGTTGTTGTTTTTGAGACAGGGTTTCCCTTCTAGTGCTGGCTATCCTGGACTCCCGTTGTAGACCAGGCTAGCCTCAAACTGACAGAGATCCACCTGCCTCTAATAACCCTTCTTTAATGCAGTAGAAACAAAGAAAAAAATTAATGAGGAAGAGAGAGAACAGATACAGAATTTGCTCTTGCTGCAGCCCACTACATTATACCGAGTGTGAGTCCAACATTTTTCCCCTCTTAACGTTGCTGAAGTTAAAAGCTTTACACGTATGTGTTTTGCTTCTTCATACAGATTCTTGGCAACCTAATAAGGGACTTAACAAATAAAGTTCTGTGAATCAGCTGACTCCCGAACACACTAGCTACCTTCTTTGTTAAATTAATTTTCAAATGAACATTTTTCTCTCAACTAGGAATTTTTGCCACAATCTGGAGAAATATGACATTCAACAAACAAAAGCCTATGCAAAATCTGTTGTTCAAAGGGATTTGAAAAGGCCTATGGGTATTGATAGTAGGCTTGGGTGACTGGCCTC
The DNA here is from genome assembly GCA_907169655.1 of Acomys percivali. Lineage (NCBI taxonomy): Eukaryota > Metazoa > Chordata > Mammalia > Rodentia > Muridae > Acomys > Acomys percivali. Next base: position 104,281,474 of record OU015752.1, on the reverse strand, counting down.
TTTTGTAGCTTTCTCTTGGTGAATCAATAATTAGCCATTTTCAGAAACAATAAAATTAAAAATATCTCAGAGTTTCATAAGGCATATTTTCTTGTGATTTGCTATTTATATTTGTCAAACTATATGTGTAATTTTTACCCTTTAAGGTTAATTTTAATTGAGTCTTCGGTCCCAGAGATGTATTTTAATTAAACCAAGTAAGGACTATACAGTGCCTAATTCTTACCCATTTTAAAGCCACAGACCTCTAGCTCTTTCATAGACCGGCAAGTCATCAGCTTATCTTCCTGTTGCTGTTGTCGTTGTTGTTTTTAAGTAAACCAAATTAACATTTTATAAAGAAATAAGGACAGGAAGCTAAATCCCACCCCATGCAAGCCACCTTCTTAACTATGTGTCATACCAGAGAGAAAAGCGTGAACCAAAACATCTTGTTTAATACTCTGCCAACCACAGTATCTCCTTACTCATTTGTTACAGTATTTTGTATCTGTTTGGCCTACAAAGCAAATAACTGACATAGGGAGACTGAAATGTACTTTAAAGCTGCCAGCACTTCGCCAGGCAGAGTCTGAACTGATTCTAATTACTCGTAAACTAAACAAACTACTCTAAACCTTATAACATACATATATTCCAAACACTTGCCTCTATGACCCCTGGGCTGGTCAGCGTCCAGTTCCCACCGTCCTCCTCCGTCAAAAAAATCTCGTCCCTCGTCAAACTTTTCTCCTCTCTTCCAGGAAGTCCCGCCTTCCACTTCCTGTCCTTCTGCCCAGCTGATTGGCTTAACAGCGCTTTATTGATGATTGATGCATTCACTTAGCATTCCTCCACACTCATTCATTTATTCTTTTTTTTTTTTCACTCAACTCATATATTTTCCTATCATTACATGTAAGTCTTTATAAGAGTTTTCCAAAATCTAAGTGTGGATGAAAAATCCCTTGATGAGTGGTGGGCTACTTTAAAATAAGTGTTAACTTGACTTTCTACAATTCGGGGGAGTTTTGTTTTGTTTTGTTTTGTTTTTTATCTTATGATGTGTGGCAGTCTAGAAAGGTGAATCAGTGGGTAAGAGTGTTTGCTGAGTTCAGAGTCCCAAAACCCACATTAAAAAAGGCAGAAACGGGCATGTGTCTGCAAGCCCAGTACTGTAGGGACAAACTAGAAGAATTAGCTCCTAACTGATGACAGCCCAGGCCCAGGTACAATGAGAAATCTGTCTCAAGAAAGCAGGGTTGACAGAAACACCTCACACTGTCCTCTGTCCTTTACATTTGCATTGTACTATATGGACATACATGCCCATATGTACATACACACAACACACACACACACACACACACACACACACACACGGAGTCAAATACCAACTCTGTGGCGGGTCTTTTAAGATACACAGTTAAGTGTGCTGTCCCTGTTTAAGGTGCATTCTGAAGCCAGGTAAATTTAAGTCTGAAGTCCCTTTTCTGTGTGAATTTAGGTAATACTTGTTCAATCTCAATCTCATTTTTTATCACATGGAAACTGGAAAAAATTAAGAGATAATAGTGCTTATATATCACAAAGGAACATATAGTATTAAGTGAATGATACAGAACTTAGTAGAGTGGTCCTTAGCAACAGGTGTTGCTAGCCCACCACAAGCATGAACCAGTTTCTTGAGTGTCCATTCCCTCTTTATCCCCATCTCCAGCTCTGTAGGGTGGGGTCCTCATCACAGTTATGATGATCAGCTTTATTTTACTAATCTACATCTAATGAATTCAATGGAAATTCTAAGCAAGTATTAGATAGTGAATGAAGTCTTTCATTAGGAAAAGAGAATGTATAAAAATGATTATCCAAGAAACCTAGTTCAAATCTAGGATTAGAATTAATGAGTGCTCTATCTTAAGAGACAAATGTAGACAGTACTTTCCTATTCTCCAATTTCCAGCAACTCAGATTTAGTCTGGAACTGAGCAAAGCTCAGTTTGAAGAAATCTGATGGCAATTAGGACTCTGATTGTGGGTATAAAAAGGTCATTCAGTGAGTAAGTGAGAGGTCCAAGCCATTTTTGTCTCAATTTATATTACAAGTGGCTTCAGACAGGCCACATTGATGATACCATAAGGCCATGTGGCTATATTTTCATATGTGGCTCAGATTAGCTCCCAGATGCATTGCTTAAATTAGTCCACATTATCACTACAAATTCCAGTTCCCTCTCCACAACTCACACAGTTTCTACCCCATGTGAGGTACAAAATGACCTTATGCAGCCTCCATGACAAATAAACTGTAACAGCCTTCTAACTCCATCTCAAGGCTTACTTTTCCTAGAGGGTACATTAAAGCGAACAACTCACTCCACCCTCTCTATCTTTTCTCCTGTTTTCAGGTACTGACAGGCCTGGAGCATTTGCCAGTGATTCATTTTTACCTCAAAGCGCATTTAACTCTATGTCACAGTATTTTATCTTTAATCCTTCACATCCTCCTAAGTTACCAGCTGTCAGAGGTAAAATGCCAAAGGCCAAGCTGCCTCTTACTCCTGGTGACTCAAATGCATAGAAATTAATAAAGACATTCATTTAAAAATAAGTACTATTGGTCAAAACATGCTTTGAGCAATGAACTGCAATAATAAATGTAGTCATGAAGAAGCTTATTATACAACGTTCCAAAATCTGGTAGGTCTTTGTTATTTTCTTTTTTATAGTCTAAAATGTCTGTGACACTGTGGCTCTTATGCCTGTAAGTCAATTATTTATTTCTAACGTGAATGGCTTCACCATTTAGTTTGCATACTGAATAAATCATTATAAGGACATGTGTGTAACACAATGAATGTTCCATGGCAGCAAGCCTTCATTGGAGAAGAAAATGTGCTAGAGGGTTGGGAGATGGTTCAGTCAGTAAAACTCTTGCTCCACGAGTAAAGTAACTGAGTTTGGATCCCCAAGGCTCTTTAAAAATTGTTACTGCAGTGTATGCCTGTGATTCCAACACTGGGAAGAGACGGGCGAATCCCAGAGGCCCCCTGGCCAGCTAGTCAACCCAATGAGTATGCTACAGGTTCAGTGAGAAATCCTGTCTCAAAAAAAAGAAAAAAAAAGAATAAAGGGTGATACAGAAGACACTCACTATTTCCCTGTAGCTCCCATACAGGAACACATGAGCATGGATATCGACAACACGTATGACACACACACCAGAAACAAAACAAAACGTGGCTGTATTTACTTAATACGTGTGAGTCTATATGTTTGACTCCAGCACAATTAAAAATGAAAGAAAAGGAGAAGAGGATGAGGAAAGGGAGAAGAGAGATGAAGAGGAGGAAGCCAGGGAAGGGAACGAAGAGAAAAAGAGAAGGGGAAAAGGAGAAAGTAAAAATGGAATTTACGCTAAGGAATACTTAAAAAAGCACATCAAACAATAGCGCTTTCAGTAAGGATTGATCTAGTCAGTAATAATTGGCATGCTATGACCAACTATAAAATACATCATAGTAACCAATCATTTAAAATGTATATTCTCCATTCATCATTTCTTATAATACAAATGAAAGATAGTGGAAATACGTTAGGTGGTTATAAATTAAAATTTGTCTCCCCTCCCACCCCCTGTGTCTCTCTCTCTCTCTCTCTGGTTTTTTGAGACAGGGTCTCTCTGTGTAGCCTTGGTTATCTTCAAACTCACAGCGATCTGCCTGCCTCTGCCTCCCATGTGCTGGGATTAAAGGCGTGCGCCACCACACCCGGCAACAATTAAAGCTGAGTCCAAATAATTCTAATTGGATTCCATCCATAAGCTGCCCTAGAACTTCTAGCCATACTGGTTTTTTTTACTACAGTTGATTCTTCTTCTCAGTTTAAACAGTGTCCAGGGAAAAAGGAAGTTTCCAAATGAAGTGATCACATCCAAAGGAAAAGCAGATGGAGCATCTTGGCAAAGGTTATCAGTCAGATAAGTACCTGTCACACAAGCTAAAGTCCTAAGTTCCCTGCCTAGGGTCTTGGTAAAAGCTGGGTGTAGTGTTTCCTGTCCATAACCCTAGTACTGACTGGGATGAAGAGATGGGCAGACCCCAGAGCTTGCTGGCCATTCATTCACTAACTGAGCTGCAGGTTTAGTCAGCAATTGTATCCCAAAAAGTACGGTGTTAAGTGGCAATAGAGGAATAGAGGAAGACACACCTTTATTTCAATTTCTGGCTTCTATGCATGTGCACCTATGTTCACACACTGGCACACTCACAAATAAACTATTCAGGCATGCACACTAAATAAAGGACTTTTGGTCAATGAATTGTGCATTGATTTTTGAGACGGGGTTTCTCTGTGTAGTCTAGGCTGTCCTGGACTCACTTTGTAGACCAGGCTGGCCTCAAACTCACAGACACACCTGCCTCTGCCTCCCTGAGTGCTGGGATTATAGGCAACATCCACTTGGTTGGAAGACATTAGTGGAAGACATTGCTGAAATGAATCATCCCTTTTTATCTCTTTGCTGTTGATGTTTATGCCTATTTCTAAATCTTTACCTTTGTTTTCTCATAAAAATGAAAATATAACCGAAATGTTAGAGCCTACCCTACTCTGTATCTGGACTTCCTTACTGCTGACATAAATCTATCCTCTGTTACATGCCACTGTGTTTCTTTCCATCCTTTCTAAAAATGAAGATTCTTTCCTTTTCAATGCAAATGTGGCTCTTTCCTATAAAAGTCTCACACAAGCCAGTGGAACATGTAGCTATTATTTAATATCATATAGCTTCTTTATTTATATAAAAGAAAACAAAACCAGAACTAGGTATTTGGGTCAGGTGATGTCTATGTTGTCTTTCATGTACCAAATCCTCTAAGGAAACAGATTCATTTCTAGACTGTGTCTGTCTGGGAAAGTTAATGTTCACCATGAATGGAATTCAAGGTTGCATATAAGCATATCGATGAGTTTCCACAGACAGTGTTGATAAAGGAAGAGATCCTCAGACTCAAAGCCTTAAAATGTGTACATCAATAACACCTGTGGCCTCAGTTGAGCTCACTGTCTTCCAGAACCTCAAACTGAAGAATTTAAAGGCATTAAAATTTGCCTTCACTTTGCTTCAAGGAATAAAAATGCATACAGTATACCCATAAACTGGCTTCACTTTTTTTCTTTTTTTTTTTTTTTTTGGTTCAAAGACATTACTGATATGAGTCATCTCTTTTTATTTCTTTGCTGTTGGTGTTCATGCCCACCCCTAAAGCTTTGCTACTTCGTATGACAACAAAGATTCAAGAGGTAAAGACTTTGGTTGCATAAAACTGCTACATGTTCTTCCTCTGATAGACATGATCTGTGCGCTTGGAATGGCAAGGGAGAGTACAACTCACCTTGCTGAGCACAGGTGAGTTGAAAGCTAGGCTAGACCTACATTTTCCCATACAACACGGATAGCACATTTGACTACTGTCACCGCATACATGTTGACCTCCCAGTTACTCCTCATGCAAAACAGCCATACCAAACCTTGCCTCATCCTTCTTCATTAAACTTTAAAATTTTTTTCCTACATTCTTTCTAAAATTAAATGCTAAAGTAGATACCTGTGTTTTCAACTTGAAATTGGGGACCAGACCCTGTAGTTTTAACAAATTATCTAAAATATAATTTAAAGATTACAACTTGTTCAATTATCCACAAAATCATGTTCTTTATAAACTATCATACCATTCCTATTGATACTCCTATTCTTTTGTATCTATTTCCATATTTGACACTTGAATAAAGAGGTACACCATGTGAAGAAAAGGCTGATGGTCTATACTTGGTTTTAGTAGAAACCAGAATGGATGTCAAAAAGCTTTAACAAACTAAATTTTATATATCTAAAATCTTCTATTTACAATGCATTTGATCCTTACATTTGGCATATTCAACTACCTTTTTGGAAAACGTGGATTCAGTCTGAAGCAGAAAATAAACTCTTCAAAGAATTCCATTCTCTTACATTTAAAAAGATGTGCAGGACTGAAGGGGGAAGAGGGTGGGAGTGAGGGGTCTGTGATAGGGATGTAAAGTGAAGAAAGACATAGAGAGAATATAAATGCTCAGCAGGGCTTATAGTCTGGTTCAACAAATAAAATATAAAATATCTGAACAGTTATTCCAGAGAAAGGTTCTACAGTCCAAGCCTGCCTTCAGCCCTATGGAAAAGCAGAGTGAGATGTAACAAGTGGAATACAGACAACTCCTAACTGCAAACACCATCTCTCCAATAGACAGTGAACCTCCCTATTGGAATCCTACATTCTTGTGCCTTAAGGAGAGTCATTCGCATCAGTTAAAATCTACTAATATAGACCATTAATGATGCCCACCAGGTGTTCCCCTTAGATATTATAAAGTATGGGGAAAAAAGATATTATTCACTTTGTCGAATTCAATATACTTTGAAAAAGAACCTGAAATTAATGTGTCTCAAAACCAGAACATCTGGCAAAGCAACATGACTAAGGATATGAGCAGTAAGCAGAAGTAGCCTCATCGCCCTAACTCATGTGTACCCACAATTGCTACCTCTTACTTTCATATTTCCTCTTTCCTTAGGAAACCATCATCCCACCTTGAAATCCAGGATGGTGTGGTGAGAAGAGGGCACATAGGCAAATCATACTGAGGAGGTAAGCAGATGAGGAGACACAAAAGCACAGCATGGGAGAAATGAAACCTGCTTGAGCAGCTGCCAGGCAGTTTCCCTTCAACATAAATAAGCTTTCCAAATGTCATTAAATGTGGTTCCTTGTAATTTGAAGTCATGAAATTAAAAATCCTATCACTAGGAAAGGGAATATTGTCAAAAAGTTATCATCTCAGACAATTTCTTAAATAAATCTTAATTTTCAAATCTATTTTTAATCTCGGGTACATGAAATTATTTACTCAGAAGACATAGTATATTTGATTTCGCCTTTACTAGACGTGACATCTAATACTCTTAATATATGTCTGCCTCTGCAAACTCTTAAGAATTTCTAAGTCCATAGAAATGGCTTTGACCATACAGCTTATCATAAGCAGTAACCATTGTCAAAATCTGCTTTCTAGTTTCTAAAAATGCACACAAACAGGTGTTATTGAAATCCATATTCTTTTTACTCCATCTACTCTTCCATTGTTTCCATTGGCAGTACTGGGGAAAAAACTCTCATAAGAAACATTCTGTCACACTATTTAAATTTATCACAGCCAAAATTCATTCTATATGAAGCTATAAAGTGAAGTGGGCTCAAGGTGCTGGATATTTCCTATTCAAATAACTTGCTACTAAACAAGTGTTCTTACTACCTAAAACATGTCAGACATTTGAAATCACACGTCAGTAGTTACCTCTGCAAATGTAAAATGTATTCGAGACTGTAAGTTATATGTATTTTTTTTTCTCATCAGGAAGGAAGAAAACCCTTCCTTACTCCTCTCTGCAAATGTTTTTTTTCAGGAGAGTCGTGGCATGGCACCATGGTGATACCCTTAGAACCTGATGGAAGCTGAGAGACACGAACTGTATATAACATCTTTCACATCTGTGGTGCTTTCTGTTCCAAAAACATTTGACTTTAGTGTCATAATGCTCACTCTAACATGGATATGGCTAGAATGTATTTGTATTTCCTGGGTACCAAATAGTAACATGCATTACTATATAAGGTTGTAAAGGAAGAGAATACAAGAAAGGAAAGAAGGAAATTACATTTTCAAGCTTTTAAAAATAACACAATGGGTTTCATGTTTAATGTCTATTCGTTAGCTTCCTCTTATGAATAGGCCATGCCTTGAAGAATATTCGGGCCTTTAAAAATATTCTTGTAGGAATATAGGCCACTTTCAAGCCCTTGAGAAGGGGTGAACATTGCTCTGTTATTTTAACTTCTTTTTGTTTGTTTTTTGTGTTTTGAGACAGGGTTTCTCTGTGTAGCCCTGGCTGTCCTGGAACTTACTCTGGAGACCAGGCTGGCCTTGAATTCAGAGAGATCAGCTAGCCTTTGCCTCCGAGTGCTAGGATTAAAGGCTACCACCATCTCCACACTGCTTTTAACTTCTTTTAAGGAGTCAAGACAATACCATATAGTAAACATTATTTTTCTTGTTTAATTGTTGAAAAATCCAAGCTTCCATCCATTAATATTTGTAACAGTCATTGTCAATGACTTCTTAATAAAAAAAAACTTCTACTTCAAATAGAAATTCTACTCAACAATCAACCACAATCCTCCAAATCTTGTAACAATGCCAAAAAGCAACACATATTTTCCTTCTATTGAGAAGAAGCAGGGAAGGACCAAAGGTCAGTTGAATGCCTGTTATTCAACTTTTCTAGCTAAGCAGCACACAGGCAGCCTCATGTTTGCCTATCTACGTGCTAAGCATCCTGTAAGCACTATAACAATGGAGAAAAGGACAAACCCATCTGCCCTACATGCCTTGTGCAGTATGCTCAGTAAATCCCTCGTATCTCTATGTCATTGAATTTCCTTTAACATGTGTAGTCATAAACATAAATAGTCCACAATACTACTACAGAATGGTATCGATAACACCACTACCAACAGTACTAAATACGCTATAGTATTTATAGCAATATTTATTTTCTAAAATCTTATGTACCAGGTACTAAGCATTCTACCTTCCTTTCCTCTACATGCCTTCAAGACTTAAATCTCATTTCAAAGATTAGAGTTTGTTTCAGAGTATCAGTTTACCCAAATCCTCAATTCATAGCAATACCTAGACAATGATTCAAACCCACCTTCACAGAATTCTGAATCTTGTGGTCTGTACAATAAGAAATTACAAAGTGATTTTCCTCTTAAGAGTTAGTCCTGCAATTTTAAGTTATTTCTATGACAAACTCAGTGGTTAGCATGGTGAATACGAAGGAAAATGGAACAGAAGTTAGAAGATAGGCTGCCCACATTCAGCTCTGCTCAGACTACACACAGGTGCTAAGTTTATCCATCGGATGAAATCAACAGACCACAGCAATCCTTTTCATCTCTCTAACGTATCACAGTACTGCGAGATTCCCTCCCGTTTTCCAGGCTGACTAATTCTCAAAGGAAAGCATCAAAGGGCTCCCATTCACAGCCACTACTTACCATTACTGGCCTCTGCCACATGCAAATCGAAACAGTCCCTGAGAGTTCACAAAGTCACTTCTCTAAAGCCATATTCAACGGTATTTAATCTATCAAAATGAAATAGTGATATGACCGCTCATAGAGTGTTCATTTATTTGATTTTCTTCAAGGACATGAAGAATACAAGGGTCAAATAAGAACATTATCCAAAATAACAGTCGCAGTGAGGACTGGAGAGATGCGCCAGTGGTTAAGAGCACTTGCTGTTCCTCCAGAACCAGGCTTGCTTCTTAGAAAAACATGGTGGTTCACAACTTTCTACGATTTCAATTTCAATGCTATCTTCTGACCTGGGCAGACACCAGGGCATGTAAGTGGTGCAGAGACATTCACACAGGCAAATCACTCATACACAAAATAAAATAAATAAATCTAAATTTTTTTCAGAATAATATAATATTCTTTGCTTTTGATCAAGTACTTATTGACAAACATAAATGTATATAAACACACCCAAACAATCTTATTCAAGACCACTGGGAGAGGATGCATATGAACCTCAGCTAAGAACAGAGAATGTAGGCCTACAAGAGAGCTCATTAGATACAGACGCTCACTGCCAAGCCTGGCGACATCAGTTCTATCCCTCAGACGCATGCACATGATAGCCAGAAAGAAACCACTCCTGCAAATGGCCATCCACCCATGTACCACAGTATGTGTGCACTGCCCCAACACCCCCCACACACACACACACATTGCACACACAAAAATATGAGAAAATTCCATGTTGTAGCACAAGCTGAGAGCCCTGTGTAGTAGAATGAGTGAGCAGAACACGGTTTTTCACCGTCACACTAATGAGGGCTCAGGTTGGACTTTGACATTTGTTAGGTTTGGTGATCTGTAGAACATTATCTAGCCACTGTGAACTAAGTTCTCCAATTTTCTTATGCTGAAAATTCCTATCTCCCATGAATTTTTATAATGGTTGAATTAAACATAAGGATTAAATTAGTTTAAAGACAAATGAACGAAGAACTGTAATTGGAACATTGTGTGTGCTCAATAAATTGTAGCATCTGTAACAGGTTGAACTGTACAAGATGGCTGATATCTGACTGTTACTGACTCATAAGAATGGCAGTTCCATATGGTCTACCCTGATACTGCAGTGCATAGAGGCAGATGAGCACAAAAACCCAGAACACACGTTCTGTCAGTGCATAAAGTGATAAATAAAACATGGAACATACACCGTGAAACAGTATTCTGTGTGTACACAAAATAAGTAGCAAATCTTGTCACTTCCATGCCCTGGAGATTATTGTGTTAAGTGAAGCGAATCAGGCACAGGAAGACAAATACCACATAATCTCACTTATGCACAGAATCTAGAAGAGCTATAATGACAAAAGCAAAGAACAAAATGCTGATTCCCAGGATAGAATCAGTAGGTAAAGTTAGGGTCAAAACACACACACACACACACACACACACACAGTTTCAGTTATTTGAGAAGTAACTGAAGAGGTTAGGAAGTCTAAGCATTATTGGACATTATGGTGACTACAGCAAGGACCCATCATATTCTTTAACACGGCTAAACCTTCTGCTCTGCCCGCAAAATGACACAGTGATGTATATGTTAACTGGCTCACTGGGCTACTCAACATTTACATATATTTCAAAACAATATGTTGGAGAAATAAATATTCAGTATATATTTCTCAGCTAATTCAAATCAAAACAAAAGAACAGAAACACAACAGCTAGGAACACTGGTCTACAGTCCGACAGCATGAGTAGGAAGTCAAAGAGTCTCTGTAATTCACCTCCTCAGCTTCAAAACAAAAACACTGAAAACCTCTAATCTATGGTTTAATTTTAAAATTGAATCAATCATTCAAAGAAAAGCTCTGATGTAGTTATGGTATAGATTCTACCAGTCTTCAGTGATACAATGTTACCGATACTTGTTTCATAGCAAAATGAAGAGAGCAAATTTGAAAATGTCTAAGAGGCATCTGAGCCTCCACCTTAGTGCTATTTTGTGTATTTAGAAAAGGAAAAGATGCAGTATTTGTGAAACAAAGGAGCTCAATGGTGAGCCTTCAATTTCTGATATGTGGAATTATAAGTAATATAAGTAAAGTACCCCATTCTTCTTTAACAGTTTAAAAGGACTCAAAAACAACTGTGATGATGAAAATATATTTTGCCTTGAAGGCAAGTCACCACTAAGCGTCCTTAACTTCTAACACCATCAGATGTTTTCAATTATCATTTCATATAAAATGAAAGTCTACTTATCCATACAATGTGGAGATTAATGTGTTCTTTTTTAATTTCATCTTTGATTGTTGTGTATGTAAGTGTGTGTGTGTGTGTGTGTGTGTGTGTGTGTGTGTGTGTGTGTGCGCGCGCGTGTTTGTATGAAATGTGTGTGTTTTGGAGTGGAATGTGTCACAGAGTGGGACTGGGGAGTCAGAGATTCAACTTTGCATAAATTCCAGGGATCTAACTCAAGTCACCTGGCTCATACAGCAAACACCCTTATCTGCTTAGCCATCTGGACAATCCAATTAATACACAGCCATTTATTCCAAGGGGTAACATTGGCCTGAGCATCAGTCATCTAATAGTGATCAAGCCATTGATTCAGTGGACAATAGTAAACAAACCACTTCAACCTTAGTTTTCTATTTTGGAAAATTAAAAAAAACAACAGCAACAAAGGAAATCTACATAAGGAGTGCACACTCACATTGGACCACTGCAGGTAGCTGTGATCACAGCCTTCAGAGAAAGGATCAGTAGGTCATGACCAGTCTCTCTGTCTATGCTACACAGTGACTCTGAAGTCATTCAGCCGCGGAACAAAATATAAAAACTCCTAACACCAAAAATGTATGCCTTGCTATCTGGTATGAACAGATAAAGAATGTGATTGTCTTCAAAGTAACATAATATAGGATTCTATTATATAACCTCATTTGTCAGTAGCCAGGTTCTCCCATTTCAGCATCAACCAAGAACACATGCCTGAAAACATCTCCGAATTGAAAGCTCAATCCATGCGTGGCTAAGTCTAGACAGGGACTTTTATATTTTGTACAATAAAAAGGAAAAGTTAATGATTAAGCCCTCCTTGGAATTCAAAGAACATATATTTTCTTCCTCAGCAGAATTAATGACTGGAAATCCCAGGGATATTGCAGACTCCATGAGGAGCAGACAGATGCCTGCTTCCTAAAATGCTATGGTATAGACCTTGAAACCAAGAGCCGGGAACTGTCTTTAGAAATGTCATCTTTGTATGTCACTAGACATTTTAAAAGACGCAGAACAGTCACAACTTTCTTCCAACAAGGACATCTCAGTTAAGACTTTCCACGGTAACAGAAAAACACCATTACTGCAGTAGATCTAAAAAATATATATTTGTTGGGGAAAAGGGAGGAAAAAAGTTCTCCTCATAACACCAAGAGAAAAAATAACAGAGATGATAAATATTTTACACAAAAATTATTTTACACTTGCTTCACCTTAAAACATGTATACCAATTAAATAGCACCCTTTGCATATGACTGAACCAAGGGCATCATACATATTAAGGAAGGACTACTATAGAGCTACATGTCCAAGCCCTGCTTTGTTTTCTTTTTTAAAAAAATAGGAAACATTGGAAAGAAACTGTTTGTGAAATCTAACACTACAAACAATGACTTTATGCCAATAAAAAAAGTAAAAGACTAATTTTCTCAGGGTGGCTCACAACACATTGGTATTCATTAATGTGGGGAAAGAGTAACCACATTTTACATTCTTTAAAACTAATGAATGGAAACAGAGTTCATCCTAAATATTGAAAAGAATCCTTTACTTAAAAAGTTGCTATGGGGGAATGAGATGAAGTTATAAGTTGATTTTATTTATTTGTTTGTCTGCATGTTTATCTTGGATTTCACTCATGCTTTTGTTTTTCTCTTGACCCATGTTAAGATTCCAACATAGACAGCATGCCACAATTAAACATCTCCTGAGAAGTGCACCATCTGATTAGCACATTAACTTGAGCATAAACCAGGCGTGACGATGTTGCCTCTCTGCTGTATCAGACAGGTCTGGGAATGAATAATCACAAGAAGTCCTACAAAAACATATTAATCTCACCTTTACTTAATCTCCCAGTGCTTCAGATCTAATTTTCTCTGTTGTCAAAAGTTCCTCAACCTTTAAATTTGTTCTAAGAAAAGTCATATGGAAATAAAAACAAACGCTCTGGTTTGAAAATTAGTTTTCCCAAGATTCTAACGAGCTCCCACCAAGAAGTTCAGATCATGAAGCAGAACTCTGAGTTGTTGTGTTGTTGTTGTTGTTTTATCCAGGTTAATAATTATAGCCCACACCTAGCCACTCACTGTCAACTTCTGTTCAGTAGAGAAGGAAATAATAGAAAGTCACCAAAAATCAGATCTAGTTGGCTTTTTGTTTAGTTTTGTTTTGTTCTTTTTGTTTTGTTTACATTTATGAGTGTGGGTGTGTGTGTGTGTGTGTGTGTGTGTGTGTGTGTGCATGCGCGTGCAAGTGCGTGTGTGCAGATTAGAGGGTAACTTGGGTAAGCTAGTTCACTCCTTCCACCATGTGAGTCCTAGGGATCAACTCAATTCATAAGGTTTGGCAACATGGACCTCCTTCCCTGCTGAATCGTTTCATTGGTCCCAGAGGCATATATAACTGAGCTTGTTGGTTGATTAGCTATCTGCTTTAAGAGGTATGGTGATGATAGTGCCTGGTTATCAAGGCAAGAATGTTCCACCTCCAAGGTCTTTACTGGAAATGCTCAAAACAAACCACTTGCCACACCTGGTGATTTGATGCGTAAACTGTGCCTAGGATTACCATGGGACTTGTTTTTGAGGGTTTGCTTATTAATTTTATTTATTTTTTATTTTTGAGACATTTTCTTACCACCATGCTAGTAGGGTTCAAGCAATCCACAAGATAGTTTCTAAAGCAGCCAAGACAGCAGGCATTATAGGCACATCCCAGAGGCATCTGGCTCATCATTTAAATTTAAAAGTTGATACTCAGTTGTGTTACTAGACAAACTTTATGTATCTGCAGAGCATTTAGGTATGTGACTCTCCTTTCTAACTGTAACTTTTGTGAAATCTAAATACTAGTCTACTATTTCTAATAACACTTTAGTGAGTGAATATAATGTTTTAATGTGAATGAGTACAGAATTCATGTTCTGTTATAAATATTTGGTGAGACAAACTCTCAAACTTTGATTTTTTTAAAATCATGACTACAAGTCAAAAGAATGACATTTGGCAGAAGGCATTTTTCAATTAATTCATGTAACTTTTTACTTTGTCCTGCATCATATTTCTATTGAACAACACTCATAAGGAGGGATATTAATCCATGGTATAAGTACCTAAAATGGGCTAGTGCAGAGCTTTAGGGAATGAGCGAAAAGCTGAGAAGCCAGAAAATACTGGAACATTGACCTCATCACCACCAAAGATACCTGGGCAAGCTGCACTGCCTCATTGGTATATATTTCTTCATACATAAAATAGTTAAGAGTAGCTTCCTAGCTAAAACAAGTATTTTGTTAAGTGCCCAGCATACTATACGTATAAATGAACTTTAATAGGTAGCTGACTTCAATATAAATTATAGGTTTCAAACAATTAATAAAAACTAATCCCTCTGGATAGCTGTAGCTTCCCGGGAATGAGACATATTCAGTGGCTCCCCCTAGCTTAGGATACCAGGAAAACATTTTACAGAGAAATGACAACTTGTGCACTTGATGCTGTTATCAAAATGTTTGCAGAATGAATTTACTATTTCAGTTTGTGCTCTGTTTTTCTTTTTGGTATATGTGTGCATGTGTGTGTCTGAGTGAGTGTGGTGTATGTACCCCTCTGTGTTTGAGTAACTGGGTCAATGTATGTATGTAGATACCAGAAGATACCTAATGTCTTGATCTATCGCTTTTATTGCCCTGAGACAGGGTCTCTCACTGACCTGGAGCTAGGCTAGCAGCAGCCAGCCCCAGTGGTCCTGCTGTCTCTGCCTCCCACAGCAATGAGGTTATAGGAGCTTGTGGTCACGCCCCATCTTTTATGTGCCTGCTGGATGCTGGACATTTGAATGCAGGGACCCCATGCTTGTGCATCACGTGCTATTGTCCAACCCCATTTGTGTTTTAAAGTAATGTAAATTGATTTCTAAAAATACTGCCATGTTTGCTTGCTTGTTTTTAAACCTAAAGCTTACTTAAAGGTGACTTAAAACATTACATTATCTGTGGAACCCCCAATACTTCCAAGCATTTTTATTATGGCGTAACTGTTTCACATGTACAGCTTTAAGTTATTAAACAAGTTATATGCAAAAGATATAAAACATGGAGACCAAAATGTGTATTTTAAATTTAATTATATCTTACGTTGCATTGTTTTTGCAATGGAGAACAAGCTAAATTCTTTCCTTGCGAAATCATACCACAATCATTATAAGACCAAAGAGATAAGCCCATGGTGACTATCAACAGAGACCATATTAAATCCTCCTTTAACAAAGCAAATAGTAAAACCATGGAAGTCCTTGTTCATTAAAAACCAATCTGTAAATTAAAATATCTACTCCAAATAGTTTAGGTAATTTAATACTACAAAATTCATGACTGGCCATTTCTTTCTGCAAAGAGTCCTGTTGAAATATTGGTCTACCCACTGCCATTAGTTCCAAGTTTCCAAGAAAACTAAGGTATGATGGCTGTTCTCATCAGCCTGATTTTCGTTCTTTTTCTGCACATTCCCCAGTGGCGCCTTCCACTCCTGTATCCAGTACCTTCCCTGCACCCAAAAATCTTGGATTTCTCTATTTTGTCCATTATTTGCTTAAAAGCACTAATAGAGAATGAAGGTAGAAAAGTGGGTCGCATTTTAAATGTCTTAAAAACACGCTGGACTATGCCTCTTCCTGTATGTCTGTGCATGTGCAAACGGTCTTAGTGTTATCTGATCTGCCACCAACATAAACTCTGAAGTTAAATTACACAGCATCCAGGACATAGACACTGAGAAACTACCTGGTTCGATTCTCACATAATTAGTTTGCTTTAGAAACAAATGTGTCTGTTACGTTAGAGTAAAATTCCAAAGCTGAATTATGGCTTTTCCAATTCTTAGATTTGTATAGTGCATTTGGGTACCCTGATCCAGGACACATTTAGCCTGTGTAATTCTCAAGTGTGTTGACAAGTTGTTCACCAAGTTATGTACTGAGTAAAACACACCTCACATTGAAAAACTTCTGGCTTGTTCATTTGTTTTGAGTAGTGAGTTTTCAAGAAGGAGCAATGAAAAGCTAGGAGTCCTTTGGAATTCATCGGAGAAGAGTTTGTTTTATTTATTAAACCACTGTTATTTGATTGGTTTTTCTTGCTTCTCTGGTTTTATTGTTGTTTTGCAATATAATGTAAAGCACTTGAAAATGGTAGAGATTTTATTCTCTGTGTCTGTTTAGGAAGCAATGTGAACAACAGTTCTGAGTAACTAGTAGATTGAAGTTAGATGATGAAAGAAAGAAAAACATGTTAGTTTCCGAATCTTTTTCTTTTTTTCTTTTCTTTTTCTTTTGAAACTTTTTCCCTGAACCCATTAGTTAAAACTAGTGGTATGAGATGTTAAAAAAAGAAGTCACAACCTATAGCTTAAATACAGCACTCTGGTTCAAAAAATATCAATTAAATCATCTTCAACTTGATATGTGCTAATCACTGTTCAAAGTACTAAGGCTAAAGGATAAGTGTGTGTGCACCAACCATGAAAGGGAGGCTAGTTGCACTGACTTAATCTGAAGGTTTTAAATAGTTACAAATTTATGAAAAACAATGGAATAAGTCTCTCCTTTAGAATGTGGTTTCCTCTCTAGTGAGGATGATAAATCTGCCTGCTTAGGTGTCCTGTGATTTTATGACACATTTTACAGTTTTTGTTGTTGCTTAGAAGAATTCAGTCCCCTTATACAAAGTAAAATGTTCTTGGGGACCCCGTCATGTATATAGCGTCTAGTAAAGTGGAATCAGAATTAGAAAATGAGATGAGAAACAGAACAAAGAGAAATACCAACATGAAATAAAGCAGAGCAGAGTTTTGTATGATATTCTCCTCAGACCAGAACCATCCCCAGCCAAAAACCTATGGCAACCAGCCAAGAGGTACCCAGAAACGAGTAAGAGCTCACTTTGTGAGAACTGTCAGTAAAAGAAAACAGTGCTGAAGTCCTCTGGACAGAATTGTGGGCAGGCAGAAAGCCTTGATAAGTATAGACTAACAGCCTGTCATCAGCTGGTCCTCCTGGAGAAGCAAACCCTTCAGGGCTCTCTGCTGCTGCCATTTGCAAAAGAGCAGGAACTTTTTTCAGGCACTAATAGTCTGGTCCAACAGGTTCATCCACTACTCTTCAACAGATATGACCCTTGGCCCTTAAAGAACCAGATGATAAATCAAGAAGCTTGACCACTTCTGAGAGAAACACATGTTTCTTCAGTTTGCAGCAAACATTACTCTGATAAATGGACGGACTGACAAAATTCTGTAGCAGTCTCTTGCCTTAAACCCACTCCACCAGGTCACCCCATTTTCACTTACGCCCAACATCTGGTGGATGTAGTAGTATTCTGGCCCTTGATTGTACAGCAGGAAGGTTTTCCAGAAAAGCAGGACATTTAGGGACAACCAAATGAGCTAGACCAGCCAAAGAGATAGAAAAAAGAAAAAAAAAGTTAAAACGAAACATTATGGTCATTCATTGGACTCAGCTCCACACATGCAATCTCAGCGTTTATAGAAAGCATGCTCAATCAAAACGTAGAAAAGCCACTCCTAGGACACTCATCTGCCCTTACCCAGACCCTATACCTGCAATAAAGGTTAGTGGGGAATAAATCACTAAACGACCTGCAGATGCCTTACTTCCCCAACCCCAGTGCTAACTGAGACTAAGAAATTAGATGCATCACCATGGGATGCCCAATAGAAGCAACTGGAAGAGCAAAGGAGGTGAGTGTTTGAAAAGTTGTGTTAGTTTCTCCCTTCTTTCCCATAGGTTCGCCAGCAAATTGTAGCAAAGTTCCCCTTTGAACAGGAAGAAGTTATCTCCAGTAATGCGTAAAATTGTGCTTAGGTGAGAAAGTCCGAAACAAAAGCCCCAAACCTCCACTTGTCTCATCCCACCCGCGCACATTCCGAGAATGAATCAAACTCAATGCAGGACAGACAGACCGCCAGGCCAGCTTGGCCCGCCATCCTACCAGGCAGAGGTGTTTAACCCCTTCGTTGGCTAGCCAGCTCCTCCAGGACACCGCCATGCCGCCGGCGCGGGTTTGCTGCGCTCCGCTCGGTGCTTAGGGCCGAAAGGAGCGAGCTGAGGCCAGGGCAGCGGTTCCCGGGGCGCCGCCTGCAGGGGGCGGCGGGGGATCCAGGGTCAAAGGCTGGACCGAGGCCGGAGGCCGGGCAGGAGGTCTCCGCCCCGGTTCCCACCAGCGCCGCACCCTTGCCTCCCCGCGCCCCCTGGCCCTGAGCGCCCGCCTCTTTGTCTCGCGCGAGCCTGTTGTTGTAGCGGCAGCTCAGGATGTCCCGGGTGGGAAGGTGTAGGCGTCCCCGGCAGCCTCCAGCCGGGCCTGCCCAGCTGCAGACAACCCCCTCCCCCAGATGTGAGAGTGGGAATCGGAAATGTAGGGACGCTCTCAGCTTCGCGGCGCACACACACACCTACTTCCTTTAGAGTGCTATACCTCCCCACTCCACCCACCCCAACCTCAAAAAAAAAAAAAAGTTCAGCAGAAAGAAAGAAACTTGGTAAGGAAAGTTGAGCCGGAAGTAGCCTTTGTGTATTAGCGTCCTCTATTCTGCCAGCGCTCCGTGAGTTGCCTCTACCTACAAACAAATGGCACCTCAGAGGCAGAAGCCCAAGTCTACCTCTGAGTCTCTCTTCTCTATCAGCTGTCACACCCCATCCTATCTTGAGATAAAACTTCCTAGATCTTGTTGCATAAAACCAGACAGGCAAAGAGTTAACACAGACATTATTTTCAGGAGTGTTAGGGAAGCTGAAATTCCCTCTAGGAACGCATGCTTTATGCTGCCTAACAGCCAAGTCAACTAGGTCAAAAGCAAACCTCTCAAACTTGTACCAGAAGTCTACGGAAGTCTGAGAGGCGTGCAATGGGCATGGTCAATTCATTAAACACTTAATTGCATAAAATGGTGTCCGTAGCGTAATCGATATTCAGTGACTTTATTAACGTACTTAACAGGAGACAGAAAATCGTTTGACATGGTTAACCTAATCTGGTGGCATCCAAAATTTTTCTTTTAAAATGAAATGCATTTTATCCCCCTGGCCATGGAATATAGTTGAAACTAAAATTGAATAAAATTGCGTTGGCCTTACTTCATGCAATGTCCTTATCTGAGTTATCCTGAGAAACTGCATAATGATTTCAACCTTCAGTCTGAAAAACTGGTATAAATCTACATCAAGCCCCATATTAATGTGTAACCTGTCTCAAGGGTGTGTGAATCAAGAATGCTTCCCCAAGTAGAGTTGTGTGTCCAAACTAGAGGCCACTGTGGGGACTGCAGGAGAGGACAAGGCTCCCAAGTGAAAGCTGAGCCTGAAAGAAGATCTGCCTGTGAGAGGTCATCTGTTAAGCTTGTTCCTCAAAACTCAGAGCCCCGAAGGCTGAAGAAGACCCAGGAGGTTCCCCTACTGGCAAGGAAGGGAACAACACTGTAGAAAAAGGAGGTGCCAAACCGGAAGCACAAGAAGCTGCGCAGCGGAAGTCGCCCGGAGAACTCTTTTGAGTTTTTGGTTAATTGTGCTTCTACTGACTGGCGAGTTTGAAGTATTTTTGTTATCAAGTTTTACGAAAATGCAGCATTTTATTTTGCCTATTTATTTTAAGCGATGTTGTTAGCACACAGAACACACTTCATTGTTTGCAGGGTGGGGAACACGCGTTACTAACAAAATATCTACCACACTGGATTGATG
>OU015752.1:104220173-104243083 GCA_907169655.1 Acomys percivali | reverse complement strand
AGAATGGCTTCACTCAGGAGCTCAAACTAGCCTCAAATTCATGCATGATTTTCCTGTTTGAGCCTCCTGAGATTTTGTATCAACAATGTGATAGTACATCCTGCTGAAAGGCAATGTTTTGCAAGGTAATGCCTAGCAAGTGCACATAATTTGGTAATGAATTAGATGACACCTTTGTCTATAGTGATTATATTTTCAAAAAACACCAACATTTTAAGAAAAATTCTAAGAAAATGAAAAGGCAACAGATTTTTTTCTACCAATTTAATAGACTTAATTTTTTCTTATAAAGATTATTTTCCAATTTTAACTGCAATGTGTTCACAGCTTGCTTTCATCATATGAATATTACTTGAGAAATACTGGCTTGGATCCAGGAATTGCCAATTTGTAAGAGTCTATTCCAGGATTGAACTTTGATCATTTCCAGAGTTAACAGAGAGGCTTCTCTACGTCTGTGAAAACTGTGGGCTACATCTTCCTAATTTTAACAAATCTCTTCTGCTACGGCTTCACCAGTTGTAAGCATTTTCTGATATTTGTTATACCATATCACTTAAAACTGTAAATAATTGTGTCATGCTGTATACAGCTTTGCTGCTGTTATTCCTTTGCTTATCATGCAGTTTTTAATAGTAACTTCATGTTTACTCTATGCTTGTGATGTTTTTCAAGAAGATTGCATCAAGCTTAATAACATACCCATCACCTCATTAAATTGTCATACTTTTGAGGGGAGAAAATCTATCATGAGGCTGGGAGTAAAGTTTAAGGGGCAAGTTAATTATCTATGTATGTGAGGCTCTAACCCCCCCACACACACACATATATACACACAGATCAGCTCTTTTAACAATTTGAAGCCATCAATGTGATATTACTAACTATGGTTATCATGAAGAGCGAGATCCAGTCTAGCTGAAACCTTGTATCCCTTCATTGATCTTCTGTTCTTTCTCCACCATTTCATTCACCATCATCCTCTGCTCTGCCAGCCACTTTCCTTCTTTCCGTTTTTTTATGAGATAGACTTTTAAGATGGCAGGAGAACTGAGACAGGATCTTAATATGAATTGGAGGCTGATTTCAAATTCTTCACCCTTCTGTCTCGGCTGCAAGAAGGCTGAGATAACAAGCCTGCGCCATATGCACCACCAAGTCTGTTAAGATCAACTTTCATAGATTGTACCCATTTGTGGAGAGTATTGGAAAATTTTTTTCTAATAGAAATTTCATTAGCCAGAGCTGTTATTGAAAGCTGGCCTTTTCCTGACTAGCTAATTGATAAAAAATATTCCAGGGGCAATGATAAGATATAATCACAAGTTGTTTTCATCTAAATGAAATAAAGATAAATAGAAGAAACACTTCAGATTTTCCATGTGGTCCACACACAAAGCCCATGCTTGTTTTCAAACAAGCCCAAGTGTTCTAAAGACCAGAACAATTTTCTAAATCATAAACATATTAGAGCAACACACTTTTCATCAAGACTGTCAGTCTCCTCTGTTTGGATTTTACAAATATACTTAGTATTTTTATAGTGTTTACATTGCTAAAGGCAACCCTAAGCTCAACAGAGAAACTTAAAGTTAATTTTTGTTTCATATAATGTAGGTGTTACATTCTATCATATTCCTTTGAATAAATCAACACTCCAGTCTTTAAACACATTTGTTGGTGTATTGCTGATGCCTAAAACTACACATTTGTCGAGTGTGGTGGTGCATGCCTATAATCCTAACACTCTGGGGGACAGAGGCAGACAGCTCTCTGAGAGTTCGATTCCAGCCTGTTCAACAATGGGAGTCCGGGATATCCAAGGCTAACACAGAGAAACCTTGTCTTAAAAAAGACAAAACCAACCAACCAAACAACAAACAAACTAGATATCTTTAATATATACAATTTGGTGAATTTCACACATGTGTAACTCATAAAATACTACAATTAAGTATAGTTATCCATCATATCCAAGTTTCCTCCTGTCCTTTTACTTTGTTTTGTTTTTTAAAAAGCACTTATAATACACTATACCATGCTATAGTATTTAATATTACATTGTGTAGTGCATTTCTATGACTTATTCCTTTTGCATAACTGAAGCTTCATACCAATTTATCAATAGATTACAATTTTTCCTACCTCATACTTTAGATTCCTGGCAATCATCATTCTCTAAATTTGACTGTTATGCTAGTGAGTTTTATGTCAACTTGACACAAGCTAGAGTCATCTGCAAGGAAGAAACCTCAATTGAGAAAATATCCCCTTAAAATGCAACTGTAAAGCATTTCGTTAATTGGTGATTAATTAGGGAGAACCCACCCTATTGTGGACAATCTAAATCCTCTGGCTGTCGGTCCTGGGTTCTGTAAGAAAGCAAGCTGAGTAAGCCATTAAACAGCACTACTCCAAGGCCTCTGCATCAGACCCAACCTGCTGGTTGCTGCCTTGTTTAAGTTCTGGTCCTGACTGCCTTTGATGATGAACAATGATATGGAAGTGTAAGTCAAATAAACTCTTTCCTCTACAACTTGATCTTTGGTTATGGCATTTCAGTGTGTCAATAGAAACTCTAACTAAGACAAGTATTTTAGATGCCTCATAATGAGTATATTAAGAGATTATTTGTATTTCTGTGCTTTTTAAATTCAGCGCAGTGTCCTCCATGTTTATCCTGGTTTCAAAATGGAAAAAAAAAACCCTCCTATTCTTGTAATGGTTAAGTTTCCAATACTTATACTTAAAACACACACACACACACACACACACACACACACACACACACACACAAACACACACACACACACCAATATGAATCTTGGTTATTCTGAATAATGTTTCACTGAATGTAAATCTCCACCTAAAATCACTTTGGTAGCAATTTAACCTTCATATCTATCTAATTAACTCTGACATTTCTTCCCACTAAACATAGCAGTTACTGGTCCTGTATACAGTAATGGAGGTATACAAGCACCAGCAGAGAAGGGCTTTATCCTAAGATATATACCACCTATGAATACCATCTAACAAAAAGCTGAGGATGTACTCAGGCCTGAAAGCATGCTGAATAAGTAAGTTATCTAACTGGAAACTTTGGGAGTATATTTAACAGTCTTTGAAAGATTATTTGCAACCCTGCATGTTTCTATGATGACCGAGAGAATTTCAACTGTGAATCATCTTAACTTCCTATATACCATGGAAAGCTTGGTTTCAATTTTCATTTAAAATATCCAAAATAACACAAAGCTCTAGCCATGTGTGTAAAAGCTTCCTCCAAGAGTGACACATTGTAGTCTCAGGAAGCTCCTTAAGGAGGAAGGTAAACAACTCAAAATAGCTTCAGGATGTCCCTGAAAATGACCAGATGCATTAGCTCCCTCCCTGCCAAATTAAATAATAAAAGCTGAGAGATCCCTTCACATCTAAGGAAGCTGAGCTGCAAATAAGTCTAAATTGAAAAAAAAAAAAAAAAAAAAAAAAAAACCCTGACACCAGTCTAGCTGCCTACAAGAAGCTTAAACATCCAAGCTGACTGGGAGAGGTTTGGACCGACTGGTCCACCTGGAAAGGACACTGTGGAGTATGTTGAGATGCCTGCAGGCTGTGCAGTGTGCTCTAGCTTCCTAGCTTTGTGAGCAGGCACACATGGTGGGGTGGTCTTTGATGATGCAGCTGCCTTTGAGTCATTTCTGCTCCTATAAGTAACCTCTTACCCATGTTTCTCCAAGTAACCCAAATGAAACTCGTTAGTTCACCAAGTTGTGCTTTGTTCTATTGTGGGTTCTCTAGCTGGGGTGAATAGATGTGTGTGTTGTGTCTCCACCAGGAAAAGTTTGTTAAAGAACAACCCAGAAGGAATTTATAATGACATATTCTAGAAATCAAGAATTTGTTTACGATTCAAATTTTTCCAAATATAAACAAAGTGGGCAGCAGGAAAAAAAAAAACCCAGCTCCTAAAAGACCTTAAAATTAAAAAGTGCTGTTTATGTTCTGGGTGATTACATACTGATGTGCTAGTAGATTTAAGAATGTAGAGTAAAATTTCTGTCCAAATTAGGGTATCATGTGGATAAAATAGAGTTCAAATTGTTTTATGATAAGATTTTTTTAAAGCAAAAAGAACTATAGATATATATAGATAGTTAGATATAGATATATAGCTTCATAAGTTCTATAAATTTCTTAAGAACTGAACGACATTTTGCCTACCTAACTATGTGCTATGAGGTATTCTTCATGCCAGCAAAGAATAAAAGTAAACACCAACCCAGCTACAAACCCTTCAGTCTACAAAGAAGTTCTGACTTCAGTATTCACTAGTATAATGGTGGCAGAAAGCTTGTAAGTGTAACGAGCCAATAACTAACTTGACTTACAGCTGACTCTGTGAGAGAGGAAATCGAACTGACACTGACCAGTTAGACCTAGAGCTTTGGACTAAGTAACTCAGAGACCTAGGGTAAAACCAAATACTACTGTTTCACTAAAGAACTGTAGCAATAAAATGACTTCCGATGCCTTATGCATCCATCATCAGAGACGCTTCCCCTTGCAGCAGATGGTAACAAATACAGTGGCTAAAGTCAGACAATATGCAGAGAATGAGAGACTTGCTAAACTCGGACTTCAAATGAATGTTTCATTAAATTTCTCCCCTCGTGGCTCAGGGAACCCTGAGAAAAAGGAGGAAAAATTCGAGTAAGAACCAAAGGGGATGGAGGACACCAAGGAAACAAGATCCTTTAACACAACCGAACAGACACACTTATGAACTTATAGAGACTGAGGCAGCATATGCAGGGCCTGTATGGATCTATGCCAGATGGGCTCTTAGAGCTGAAAGAAGTAGTTATGCCCTCATCCCTAACACGGAAGCTATCTCTAATTGATAATCACGTGAAAATGAAAATTTACCTTTCTCCAAGGGGAAACAAACTCCTTTTAAGGACAGTCCGCATGTTCAGCAGTAAATGGTCAACAGAAAATGAACTCAGTGGCATCTTTGAAGGGACTCCGTCTCATAATGTTGTTGTCAGGGCTTTTTCTTTTCCATTTTAAAATTTATTTTTTATTTTTAGTGTGATCATAATGAGACATACTTGAGACAGACACAGGGGAGTTAGAAATAATTTCATTTGCAGTAGTATTAAAGTTATCTAAAATGAAAGTGTAGGTACAAGAGAATGTGAAGATGAGGACGTGGTGAAAGAAGCATTTGTCCAATTATGCAATGCCAAACAATCAGCTACGCAGTTGACATGTAAGGAAGTGACCACCTGAAAGTAGCTTCTAAATGCCAGAACATCACTAGAAGCAACAAATACGATATTTGAATCTTTTATTTGATTTTAATTTCAGTTTGTATCCTGAAATGTCCATAAACTCAACAT
The DNA here is from genome assembly GCA_907169655.1 of Acomys percivali. Taxonomy (NCBI): domain Eukaryota; kingdom Metazoa; phylum Chordata; class Mammalia; order Rodentia; family Muridae; genus Acomys; species Acomys percivali. Next base: position 104,237,678 of record OU015752.1, on the reverse strand, counting down.
TCTTGAAGAAGTTATCAAAAGGGCATGAGAAAGAATATCAACCCCTAGTCATTTAAAAAATAAGATAACACATGGCCAAAAGAAATACATAAATTAAAAAATTCTGACTCCAGAAAGACTAATGTTCTTGTTTGTCCAATGACACACTGGGAAACTTTTTTTTCTTAGTAAATACATCAGAGATGTTTATCAAGCTGGACACAATGTGCAAAAATTGGTCTTGGTGACGAAATGTCAGTGTTTAATAGCTCTTAGTAAACAGACCTTTGAAGTTACTTAATACTACATTGTTAGTGGCTCTTTATATACCCTGAACATAAGAAACAAAAACATAGGAAAAGCAAGAATTGCAGATACCAGTACGTGCCATGCATAATACACTGGCTGTGAATGCTACTGTGAGGCCCCATAATACTACAAATGCAATAATGAATCTGACTATTTCACATTCAAGTGAGAAAAAAATTCAACAAAGCCACATGGGTTGAAGAGACCATATCTGAACAGGTTAACCTCAAATCTCATGCCACTTTCAGCTTCAGGTACTGTCAGTATAGCGGGTACTGTGCAGACCCCCTTAGTTCATACAGACCTAAGAATCAGCTTTAACAAGCTATCCCTCTACAATAGCTACACTTTCAGCTGATCGCCATGGGTTCCTCTGCAAGTCTGCAGTTTTGAGCTTTGTGTGGTTGATTTCTTTTTCACAGGTTAATAAATATTTGTAATTATGTTTCCTTCATATTAAAAGACTTTGTCTGAAATATTAATGTGTGATACAACATGAACTATTTCATTATCTAAAAGACATGAAGAACATGTGAGTGTATCATATAACTGTAACAGCTAGAGGATTTTAAATTTATTCTGTATCCAGACCAAGTTTTACTTTATTAACTACATTGTACCATTTCTTTCTTTGCTTGTCATTGATTGGTAGAAAGGCAGGTACATCACAGACTTGAGCCTACTGCAGTCACTTCTCTGGCTATTTGGAAAAACAAACAAACAAACACAATCAAGAAACTTTAATGTGGTATTGTGGATTGGGAAATAGAGGAAAAGAAGTTTTCTGTCTATGTTGCTACAGCTTCCAGTCTCAGAAACTACCTTCAGTCTTCCAAGGACTCAATCCCATTCTCTTTGTTGAACTCATGGTACTTTCTTGTTCCTTTTTTTTTTTGGTGCTGTCCTGCGTTGCTTCACTTATATCCAGCTGGCTTTCTCTATGCAACACAAGAATCCTTCCAGCAAGGACGCCAGAGCTGATATTCATCAAAAGCATAAGCAGACAAAATTTCACTGACCTCAAAGAATAGTTGATTCCAAGAGAATTACATCTTTTGTTATAAATGTAGACTTCTAATTCAGAATTACTCTTGGTGAAAACTTTAAATGTATACAGTCTTCACCCATACATTCAAGTTCACCCTTACATTCAAGACTTCTTTTCTAGGCAACAGTGATTTTAAGATGCCAAACATTGCATCTCAGATAAGAACATATCAAAAGCTACAGAAGATTTGAGTCAAACAGACACCAATCAAATCTAAAAGGTAGCTGCTTTTCTCCTCTTACCCACCTCTTTTCACTCCTCCTTTCCTTCTAGATGGAGGTGTCCCTTCTTACAGTTGCTTATCTTGAGTACAATCTGACACATAGACAACAAATTACAGTGTAAGTTCTTGCCACAGCTTAAATCTCACTGTTTCATTGCTAATAAGTGTCAGTGTTACATATTTTATTCTCTAGTTTTCCTTATAAAGGTTTCCTATCCTTTCTATTCTTCCTTTCTCCCTCTTTTTTTTTTTCCAAACAGTTTTCTTCCTGCTCAAGTATTTTGAGCACCTTAAACATAAAGTAGAGTTGTTCGCTTTGAGAAGAATTCGTGTTTTGGTGATAGAAATCTCACAATAGTTCATGGCTACATGGAAAAGTTGAATTAAATTTTTGTTTATTTGTTTGTTGTTGTTTAAGACAAAGATGCATGTGCGTGTGTGAGAGTGTGCATGTGTCTGTGTGTCTGTGTGTGTCTGTGTGTGTAGACATAGCTGCATTGGAATGCACTCTGAAGACCAGACCAGACAGGAAACCAGAGAATTGCCTGGCTCTGCCTTCCAGGTGCTAGGATTAAAGGGGTATACCACCATGCCTGACCAAACTCTAAGTTCTAATGGCTCAAAGGTTAAGAGCACTGTATGTGCTTCCAAAGGTCATAAGTTCAATTCCCAGGAACCACATGATGCCTTACAATTATCTGTAATGTGATCTAATTGCCCTTTACTGACATACAGGTGTACATGCAGACAGGGCACTGTATATGTGATAATAATAAATAAATAAATCCTAAGAAAGATTTACTTGGTCTATAATTTTAAAATAATTTCCGAAGATCACAGTTCAGAAACTACTATTTCGAATAATCTGCTCAGATAACTAGATAACTATTAGATCTCTCTGAGACCCATTGTGAGTGGGCTAGGTTATGCTGTTAAGATTTGAGAGATATCCTTACAGATAACAGCAAATGTGAATTATTTGAACTAACTTGAGCTAGAGCCCTGTCTCTACAGCTGCCTGCAATAAACTAAGGTCTACTTTGGGTATACTTTAAATAAAACTTTCTTAGCTACAGACACACTATCTTGTAACATATATGTAACATATCACATAAACACTTGCCTAGTGTTCAGTATACAGACTGATGAATCTATCTGGATCATCCTGACTCCTATTCAATCTGTTCTGGTCTAGCCTCTCCACTGTGTATATACTCTTCCCAGCACACACCCCTATAACATTCATGTTACCTCAGGGTACCTGCATCTTCTCCAGTTTCCAGACTCTATTAGGAAGTCAGTGAGAAGGAAGTCCTCATAACTAAAAGGCTAACTCTAATCTGTCCCTATTCCTTATTCTAAGCCTTGCCTTTCTGTTTGAATACTTTTGCACTTCTCCAGTGATTCATAAGGCATTCTCATTCACTATGGCATGTTTCTGTGTTACATTAAAGATTAAGACCTTTTCAGTATGAAGTATAGCTTTTGTTGCGGATACATCATAGGCCTTGTTCTTTCTTTTTTATTGGTGTGTGTGTGTGTGTGTGTGTGTGTGTGTGTGTGTGTGTGTGATCATGCATACATACAAGGACCAGAGGAAGATACTAGGTATCCAACACTACCAATCTCCTCCTTACTCATTTCAGGCAAAATCATCTCTAAAAGCAATTTCAGGTAGCCTTGCAGCCAACAATCCTCAATGATCCTCATGTCTCCATCATTTATGGATGTATATGTACAAAGGTGTCTGAATTTTCACATGGACGCTCGATATTTCAATTCATGTCCTCATGCTTGTAGAGCAAGCTTCCTTGCACCCTGAGCCCTCTTGTTAGCCTTGGCCTGGTTTTGCCTAGTATTTCCTAATTCTTTGATGTTAGTTTTAATGTGCTATGCCTAAAATTTATAATCTAGCTTCAACTGATGTGAGAGGAAAAACTTTTAGCTAGACCTGTGGGAACCAGACCCGACTTGGCTGCCTGCCTGTCTTGCTGTTGCATGTCCTGTTTTTAGCAGCTTCCGTGTCTGTGCTTATGTTGGTCAGCTAGTCATGGTTACAGCTCTAAGAAACCACCCCTCCCTTCCTTGGGACTTTCCCTCGTGAGGGATTTCACCTGTGAGTGGTATTCCTGCTTTGCTGCCTATAAAAAGGCCCTATGGATGCTGAATAAAGGCCTCTGCTCTCCGCTTATTGTGTGTTAAATCCTCAGTCCCTTGCCCTTGACTTGGTACCCCGGTGGCACAAGCGCCACCGATTTATAACTGTAGTCTTGATATCTTGATGCAATTTAAATAAAATTCTTTCCTTTTGATATTTTTTGTTGTGAGAATTTCATACATATATGATGAAATATGATCTTATTTGCACATTTTCATGGTGAACTTCCTCCACATGACCCCAAATGAGTTTCTAGTTTACAGCTTCCCGTATGTGAGTACATGTGGAGCTATCCACTGGAGCATGAAACCCACCAGCAGTTACGTCCTCAACAGGAAGAATTCTCATTTTCTCAACAACCATCAGCTGCCAAATAGCTCCTCTGTAATGGGTGAGGTCTGGAGAACCCTTATCTCATGTAGGCTGGCATCTTGGCTGGCTTGATATTGTGCAGATCATATGCAGATAGCCACAGATGTTGTGAATTCATGTGAGCTATAGTAACATCATGTCCAGAAGGCAGTATTTTATAGTGTCCTGGTCTACCCTACAGCTCTTGAATTACTTCTGCTTCCTCTCCAGTGATGTTCTCTGAACCTTGGTGGATACAGGGGAGGTTAATATACATGGCCTATTTAGATATCACAGAGCTATTATATGTTCTATCTAGGGATTTTTCTGAATTGAGCTATGGCCTCTAGTGAGTGGTTCATTTCCTCTCCCTTAGCCTACCTTATACTATTGTTCACACAGTACATTCTACTGGTGAGGCTTTCCACTAAAAGCCTCCACTAAAACTTTCTATTTGGTTTATCGAGTTTTTAATTTTCAGTATCATTTCAGTTTGGCCTTTCTTTAGTAATTCTATTTCTTTATTGAATCCTCTTTTTATATTTTCTGTTGACTTCCTTATTTCATCTCTTTGGTTTTGTTCTCCCATAGTATATTCTTTTTTTAGTTGTTTAAACATAGTTATAATCATTCCTTTGATTTTTTTTTTTTTTTTTTTTTTGTGCTGTGCAAGTACTTCTGGCATTGGACTTACCCAGCTGACATTGGTTGAGTAGAAGTGAGATTCAAGGGTTGATGGTCTGCTTATCTGTAGGTGTCAGGGGCTATGGGAGCTGTGGAGGTGTAGGCTATAGGCTCAGAATTCTTACTCCCCTTACCTGTCAGGATCAAAGGCTAGAAGGTGACTGCAGAAGTTTGGGCTGCAAGCTCGTGTCCAGGTGCCCCTTAGATGTTGCCATTGGGAGATGAGAGTACTGAAGTAGTGTGGCCTGTGTTCACATTGTCTAGGTAGCATTATCCATCAGTGTGGAGAGCTGAGCAGTGGATGGAAATTTGAGTTGAGGAAAATAAAAGTTCTTTCAGCTGGAGACATAATATCTTGTATATTAGCAATGAATACCAAATGACTACAGACTTAAAATCTTACATGTCATTGATACATTCTGAAAGACTAGAGACAGTATCTTCTATATTAATGATGACGTCTGAGTGACTACAGACTTTCTTGAATTTCTCCTCTCTACCTATAGTCTCATTATTCACAGCCTTTATCTTTCTCCTTCCTCATTTCCTCCTTCACCTTCCCTGCCTTTCATCTTACACCCAATCTCTTCCTATCACAAACATCATATGTAGTATGGTTCATCTTCACAACAGCCAAATTCCACCCTCACCCCTCTTAGACCCTGTCTTGTATTGTATTCCATTGTGGTGGCCTAAATCTCGATTCTCTGAAGATCTCTTACCAGGCCCTTATCTCTGTGACTCAATGGAACTTCCTGAGCTAGTCAGAATCTTGTTCGAAATGGAAATTGTGGCGCCCGCGCCACTGCGGTACTGAGTCGAGGGCGAGGGCCTGCGGATTTAACTCATGCACACACATGTGCACACACACACACAATAACACGGCGGGTACTTCGTGCTAAGAGAGCAGCAGCGCAGCAGCCGCAGCAGCGGTTTATTCTTCCCTCTCCCAGAGTTCCAAAGAGCCTTCTTATAGACAGCAAAACAGGAATCCTCCTCCCAGGTGAAATCCCTCAAGAGGTGATTGCACACAGGAGGACAAGTCTCGAGGAAGGGAGGGGCGCGTTCTCAGAGCAGTAAACATGACTAGCTAACCAAGATAAACACAGACATGGAAACTGCTAGAAACAGGACATGAAACAGCAAGACAGGCAGGCAGCCCAGTCGGGCCTGGTTCCTACAGAAATCATCTTGGAGTGTCTGAGATCTCCTAGATTCCCCTTCTTTGTATACTCTCACTGCTTGGGGCTGCCCTGGAATTTTTTTGGAGCTCGAGCTAGGTTGATGTTGAGGTTTAGAAACCTTGGCTGTCCTGATTTTTCCTGATAGCCTTTTCCACCATTTCTGTTTTATTCTTAAGTTTCTATAATTTAGCTATGAGCCTGATTACAAGGTAAGTGTTTATATATAGGATGACTTCAAAGTCATCCTTAAATCATTAAGTAAGACTGGGCTATCATTCTTTTCCAGTTTGAACATAGTGAATTTGGAATGTAGCCTTGTAAATTAAATTGTGACTTAAAATAGAATTAATAACAAGACTTTCTTATCTTAGTAGTGTTAATTATGCACCTCACGATGTACATGGTATAAAATTTATAGGAAGAAAATGAAGGGAGAAACACCCCAGTGGGGACAAAGAGAGAGACACACACACAGAGTAAAACTCAGAACAAGAGAGTAAGAGGAAGAGAGAGGAAAAGACTGAGAAGGAGGCATGTTTGTCTTTTTTATCCTGGGCCCCTGATGGAGGTGGCAGGTGATGACATCAGAGGTTGCTAAGCAACCTGGGGGCAGGCTGCTTCTATACCAACAAGTACATTTGGAATAAATTTTAAAAATCTGTTCTTATATTTTATTAAATTAATATAAATACGCAATTTTCTTAAATTATTATAATTTATTTCTTAAATTAAATTGTTTCTTAAAATTGTATTGTATTTACTTATTTTGTGTGTGGGCATGTAGAGAACAAAGGATAGCTTATAGGATTCAGATATGTGCTTCTACAATTTAGGTCCTGGATATGGAACTCAGTTTGGCAGGCACCTTTACCCATTGAGCTATCTCACGTATATACAAATAAACTACCTACAGCAAGAAGAACCACAAAACAATCAGTAACTATCTATATGTTACACTCATAGTGTTTTGTCTATGTGAATTTGGAAACCTTGAAGAAAACATCTTTCCTGTCTTGGTGAGGCTAAATTTCTGAATGTAAATCAATATCTATCATATCTTATCTTTATCAACTTAAAACATCTATCTAGTCCTAAAAATATCTTAACCCCTAAACAACTAAGCTTAATTGTAAAACTAAACTATCTGGTCTTCAACCTCATCAGAGACTTGAGAAGGAATAAAATTAATTACTTGAGTAAACAGGAAGTGCAGCTTCTAAAAAAAAAAAAAAAGAATTTGTTACCTGTCCAGTCACCCAAAACTCTCTATAACATTGGAGCAGTATATCTGACAGGCATATTTGTGAGGCAGGAACTATTGAGGACTTGTTTACCCTGTCTTGGCAGAGTTTGGCCATTGACTCTGCCTACATCCAAGTTTGCCCATTTTTAGGCAGAATTCTGTTTGTGACTGAAACAAGGACATTTTGCCCAGTGGCTCACTTGTCACATTTGAAGACATCTCCATAGGAAGTTTCTTTGATGTTCATAATCTTCTTTGAGGTAGGTTACAAGGAGTTAACCTGTCTTATTGTCAAAGAATCCTTAAAACAATAAAAACATCTTTAAATGCCATATTCTGTAGGAGGTTTTTGAAGGCGTTATCTTTCTATAGAATAAGATCAATCTGTTTCACCTAGGATGTATATTCTTGTGATAAAAAAGACTAGTAATTGACATGACCATGTTTTGATCAACTAACAATTAACTTGTAAAAATTACTGTTCCTCATCAGAACAGGACAGCTCCCAGGACAGATTCAAAGAAAGCTTCCAATCCTAATTGGTCCAGCATTTCAGTGCTATTGCAGGATGTTTAGGATGGTAAATTGTGCAAGTTAGAAGTTATTAACAAAGATGGTAGCAATGTAAAAATATTAACTATAGGCATGCTATGATGGAGTTTATTATAAATTTTTCTTGAACAGTATTAAAATGGCAAAATAAAGCAAAAGAACATTTACTTTAGCTGTGGAGAAAGGTAACTTTCTAAAAATAGAGAAACTTAATTAAAATCTCTCTTAGCTTAATCCCAGGCTTCTCCTATCTGGGAAACTTCCATAAACTTGCATTCAGCCTGCTTTTGACTTATCGTTCTGACTTCATTGCTCCTCCTTTAATCCCTTTTGTCAAATTTCTCTTATGAATTCTGTGAAGTCAGTATCCTCAGAAGTCTATTTTGATGTGGTCTTTTCCTACCTCTGTAGTTCCATGATAATAGGTTGTCCACATGCCACTTTTTCCAAATCATATTTTATTTCCCTAAAGACCCTATAGGATTTCAGCAAAGATTAAATTAGCTAGACAACTTGCCTTTAAAAAAATACCTCATTCATGCTGGGTGTGGTGGTGCACACTCATAATCCCATTAATCTGGGTGACAGAGGCAGGGAGATCTTTGTGAGTTCCAGGCTAACCTGGTTGACAAATGAGTCCAGGACAGCCAAGGCTACACAGGGAAACCTTTCTCAAACAAACAAACAAAACAAAAATAGAGAAAGGCAACACTTGTTCCTATCTTCCTATCTATACTAGTAATATGACTTCCAGTGTTACTTGCACTATCACAGCAATAGGTCCCTAACACAGTAGTTACTCTCTTTTCCTAATATTTACTACTAAGATGATAGCAATGAACATAATCAGGTAGTGTGGCTAATAAGGATTATGTATTAACATCCAGATTTTATTAGCTCAAATAATTAAGACTTGGATAGGTTGTGCCAATTGCTGAATTGAAAAATTATGAAGCCAAAACTCAAATATTGATAATTTGATACAAATTGTTTATTTCATGGAGAGAGGGGGGGAGGAATTTAATTGGAGATAGAACACAGTGCATATACACACTAGGCAATTGATCTACCAATCAGTTACATTCTTAGCCCCAGAGCTATATATTGCAACTATATAAATAGAAGTATGCACATTATGTACAAAGATAATCTCAGTACTATATACTAACATGATATATTTGATGAAAAACTCCCAAAACATGGCAAATCCAGCTCCAACAAGAGTGATGTGGCTCTTCATAGTTTGATTTTTTGACTGTGTTTAAAATTATAATGACAGCATATCACATGTTGGAGGTAAAATTTCACTCAATGTCCTTAGTCAAAACTGAAACTGATTTTACTTTTATAATGCTCAACAAATGTGATAGTCAAATAGTTTGACCAGTTTCTTTCTTTAATTTGAATTTTACCTTAGTTATTAAAATTTGTAAGGTAAATATCTACAATAGGTAAGGGAATGGTGGTACATCCTTTTAGCCCTAGCATCTGAGAGGCAGAAACAGGTGAGTCTGAGGCCAGCATGGTCTACATAGTGAGTCTGGGCTAGCAGGAACTATGTAGTGAGACTCTAAAAGAAGTGTAATAGGGAGTTTTAGTTATAGTAGCAATTCATGTCTACAAAAAAGAATATCCTTGTGTCATCTGTTTGCACACACAGTTATATACTGTTTGTAAACCTCCTATGTATAAGAAGTTATAGTAAAACAGATACACTCCATATTCCAGGTTATAACAAAATGCTTCAATTTTGCATTTTAAGATGTTTAAGAAAAAGTAAAGCATAGCTACCCCTCTATTCTAACTTACATGGCTCGAACATGATAGTTTTATGCCAAGTTGGCAAGAGATGGACTTGTAATAGATAATCTCATTGTAGGCTTGACTGAATTTTGAATAAACTAGGAGACACACATCTGGCAAATCGGAGGAGTTGTTTCCAGAGAGAATTAACTGTGGGGAGAAGACACCCTGAAAGTAGGTGGCACCCTCTCTCTGGCTGAGGTCCTGGACTGAATGAAGAGGAAAAAAGAGTTAGTCAGCCTGTTATGCTCAGATCACGAGAACCCCCCAAACCACCAGGGGTCTGAAGTGGTATACAAAAGCAAAGAGCTTTACTCTACAGAGATCCGGTGCACTGTGGCCCTTGCCTACACAAAGAAAGATAGCAGAAAGATAGCGAAAGACCATTTGAGCGTGTAGTCTTTTGTATCGGTAACAAAGAAAAGTTTCAAAGTGGGTTAGGTAATCTTTACTTCTATTGGCACAGATCGGGAACAAGGGTACAAGTACATCTGGGATTGGTTAGGGCTCTGGTCTTGGGGCTAGGGGCTCTCTGAACTGGTTCAAACTGGCCCAAACTAGTAGGTGTCCCTGAGGCTATGTGACTCTGGTCAGGAGGTAGGGGCTTTGCAAACTGGTAGCTAAGCAACCTTATCATCCTCAGTCCAGGTGTCCTAGCCATCCCTGACTGGTTGCCCTAGGGCTATGGCTTTTCCAGGAATTTGTTTACAAAACCCTAAAAGACAGAAGAAACTCTGGCCTAGTCACGAGGTGGAGTTACACTTGTACAATGGCCTGAGTCCTTCACGTTGAGCAGTAACTTCCTTTTCTGTGTGCTTCCAGACTGGTTGGACTGTGACTACAAACTTCATACTCTCAGGAGCACAGTGAGAGCAACTCTTAGCACATGCCTTTCCAGACATGATAGACTGTACATTTTTCCTGTAAGTCAGAAAATACTCTAAGTTTTCTAAGTTTCTTTTGTCAGGTAATTCATCACAGCAACAAGAAATGTGTAATACCTTTCTAGAACCAAACTACTACTAATACCTTTAAAGGTTAAACTGTATTATTTTAAGATATAGTCCTGTTACCCACCTGATGTTTATCTACACTACAGAGAAGTTGACAAGAGTGTTATATACACACACTTCCTCAAGTATCTTAATTGTGATTCTCCATCCTGGAGTTGAGTCTGTACAAATTTGTTCTATTCTCTGCTAGACTTGCTTCATGATCCTAAAACTGGCTTCAGACCTGAGCACATGTGACCTGAAGAACCTGTTGCATGTATGGTTTTTATCACTATCACTGGCCTAAATCTCTACTAAAACAATCTCCTTATGAGTGAGTCTCTGAACAAACCATGTACTTTGACAACATCTGTTTTACTTTTCTCATCCTACTTAAAACCAGAGTGTAGGTGGAGCAACACTTGGCATGCTTTTGTTCTATTCCTCCAGCCCCTCTGCTGGCTTTATTTACAAGTTTACCATGTAGCTTGGCATGAAATCAGTCTGTCTTCCAGCTAAACGCCACAAACTCAAAATTAACCCATTCTTAGTTCCCCAAAGCCTACAAAAACATGTTCCCAAATCTGCCACATTTGTTTTCTCCCTGTGGTCTTCATGAATTCGGAAGTAGTTTTTTTTTAAACACATGTATCTGTCTTCTTCAGCATTTATAACATTACTTCATCTCCATCTTTTTTTTTTTTAATTGAGGGACTCTGTTAAGCTTTTATTGCTATGATGAAATACCATGAGCAAAGCAACTTGAGAAGAAAGAGTTTATTCAGCTTACATGTCCGTGTTACAGCTCGTTATCAAAGGAAGTCAGTTAAGAACTCAAGCAGAGCAGGAACCAGAAGGAAGGAGCTGATGCAGAGGCCCTGGTGGAGTGCTGCTTACTGGCTTGCTCCCCATGGCTTCCTCAGCTTGCTTTCTTATAGAACCCAGGACCACCAACCCAGGGATGACACCACCCACAATGGGCTGGGCCCACCCCCTTAAATCACTAATTAAGAAAAGTTTGGATCTAATGGAAGCATTTACTCAATTGAGGCTTCCTCTTCTAATGACTGTATCTTGTGTCAAACTGACAAAAAGTTAGGCAGTACACATGCTTTCTTATGTTACTTTTTTATTGAAAACAATTTTCATATACTGTATTTGCTTGATTCCCCTCCCTCAGGTTCTCACAGATACTCTTTTCCTCTCTATCTACTCAACATTTATTTATCTCTCTTTAAAACAAATATCAAAAATAAAAACAAAAAAATAAACAAAGAAACACAGGATACACATATACAGTAAAAAAAAAAAAGCAGAAATCAAAATAAATATTCATAGACCAGTAAGACAAAAAAAAAAAAAAATGCTTACAAATGGACATGAAGTCTGTCCTAAAGAATGTAATACAAATGGATTGAACTACAAATTATCATAATGAGTGAGTTCACCCAGAAGCAAAAAATCCAACCCAACTAGCTTACACAAGAAAGAAAAAAGGTTAAAGGGACAAAAGAGTGAACCTTCCGGTATCCATTCCACGGGATGAGTCCTTAGGTTTCTCTCTGGCCTGCGTGATAGTCCAGCCTGTTTGTTTTCTCCACATGCGCTCCCAAACCCCGGCTGAATCTGTTGTTTTTCTCTTCCCCACCTGCCTGAGTCACATGGGAAGGGCGGTCTCCTTCTCCCTTTGAGGGTCCATTAGGAAAACAATAGCCCAGGTGGGGTTCCCAGGTCTGCTTCCTGAATTCCAAGCCCAGGATGGTTCCACTCAGTCTATCACAAGGTATTCATGGGGTGCCCCAAGGGTAAAGCCCACCAAGTCTGCTTCCACCTGTGACAAAGCTTAATCTTTCCCACATTTTACCTACCAGGAAAGTGGGTCAGAGGGGAGGACATCCTATTGAGACTTTAGGTGTGAGAAGCCTGGGAGAATGAGGAAATAGAAGGATCCAGAGTGTCCTGGAAAACTACAGGCGGGTCTGGGCCCTGGGGTCCTCCTCAAACTATGGCACCAGCCAAGGAAAATGCAGGCAGTAAACTTCAAACCCCTACCCAGTCTAGCTGATGGACAGGACATTCTCCACCGTTAAGTGGAGAAGGAGATCTGACTTTCACACAAACCCTGGTGCCCCATATCGGACCATGTCCCTTGGATGGGGAGGCCTGGTGCACTCAGAGGAAGGATAATAGGTCACCAAGAAGAGACTCGATACCCTATGAGCATATACAGGGGGAGGAGGTCCCCCTCAGTCACAGACATAGGGGAAGGGAGTAGAGGGGGAAGTGGGAGGGAGGAAAGAAAGGGAGGATACAAGGGATGGGCTAACAATTGAGATGTAATATGAATAAATTAATAAAAAAAAAGAATGTAATACATGCAGAGCAAAACTTCATTAGAGGGAATTTATTTTTAGTTGCCATAGGTTCCACATAGTTTCTTGATCAAGCCTGTGTTCATTCCCCATCTCAGTGCTGGAACTGTCTGGTTTGAGCCAGTGCAAGACTTGTAAGTCCTGCTATAGTTTCCATGAGTTCATGTAAGCATGAATTCTGTTGTGTTTGGAAGACACTGTTTCTTTGGAGACATCCTTCACGTCTGGTTATTGCAATCTTTCTGCTTACTCTTCTGCCTAGATCCCTGAGCCTTGAGGGAAGGGCTTTGTTGAAAACATTCTGTTTAGAAATGAGTGAGTTCATATGCACATGATTTCTCTTCTGTCTGGAAGACGCTGTTTCCTTTGAGTCATCTATCACCTCTGGCTTTTTCAGTCTTTCTGCCTCCTTTTCCACCTAGTTCCCTGAGCCTTAGGGGAGGAACTTTCATGAAAAGATCCCATTTAGGACTGAGTGCTCCAAAGAATAAGACTATCACTTTCTGCATATCGTCAGTTGTGGGTCTCTGCCTTATTTTCCATCTATTGCAAGAAGAATCTCCTCTGATGAAGACTGAAAGAGGCACTTGTCTAAGAGTATAGTAGTATTCATTAGGAGTCATTTTATTTCTGTGTTCCCTTACCAGAAATATATACGATTTTTTCCCTTAAGCTCATAAATTATCTAGTCAGATCTTAGCATCTCATGGAATTAAAAAATGTGGTTGGTCCAAATTAGAACCTAGAATAATTTCTGAGTAAGAAAATTAAATTTTTATCACATGAAAAAAATGTGGTTGGTTAATTCCATAATATTAGTGACGCTATTATACTGGCATATTTTGCTAGCAGTTCATGGTTATAGGTCACAGGGTTTATAGCTGGGAAATATTGGTAATTGGTTTTCTTCTCTAGGCCCATGTGAAGTAAGTTCCAGTTCCATGTTGGTTCATCTTACCTTTAAAGCCTTGAAAAAAAATCTCCTATGCATTAGCTTTAATTTTCCAATGTTCCTATCAAATTTCTGAAAGTATTCATCAACACCTCAAATCACTGCTTGGGATTAGCTTAACGATTATCCATGTAAGGCATCCAATGAAACAAACATATAGGTGTTTGTGAAATTTTGCTTCTGAAAATTGAGTAAGTCTGTTTACCGTTCACTCTCAACGTCTATATGCCCATAAAATTCCGCAGTTAAAATTTAACTTAACTAATTTAGAACATTCATTTGCTTTTAATGAAAAAGTGTTGTTTTGCAGAATGACAGACAAATGCCCCTTTACACAGTCTATTGAACTTATTTATATATTACTGTAAAACAAGGCTCTGCATCTCAGTGCTTAGAGAGTGTAACAACCATCTGATGTTTTTCTTTTGTTTTAATTTCTCAGTTTCCTGAACTAGGGGTTAGGTGCCATGAACAACAGGGTAAGTTATCTGTGTACTTGCTCTCTGGGAGCCTGCTGTTGTGGACTGAATGTTAGTTATCCTTTTTCCTTATCCTTTATTCCCTTTTATTCCTCTCTTTTGATTTCTCCTTGTCCACTCCCTTCCTTTTCCTCCCTCATTTTCTTCCCTTCTGAGAAGATGGAAGCCTGAATTTTTACAAGGTGACTCAGAGCTTCAAGAAACAGGGAGTGTTTCATAAGACACGGAGTAGAAGCCAGCAGATTCCTAAGGCTTGAGACCTTAGTAGCACAGCACCATTTTCCCTGTGTTCTGCTGGCCCATATTCTGCCCATGAAGAGCTGAGTGATTATGTGTCATTCTCCAATGGCAAGAATATCAAAGTCTTTCCAGCTATTTGCATCTTCTCTCTCATTATCCAGCCTCATGTTCCACATCCCTCTCTAGATTGTAACAAGTCTTGGGTCTGATCTCAAACTTGAAGCTCGTGATTTCATTATATAAATCTAGTTCATGTGCATATCTGATTCTTCAGATGTGGGGAATCTCATGAAAACTTTTCAATTAAAAGGACGCGGTATATCTGCCCCTGTAAATGTAAATGAAATGAAGTAAACCAAAGCAGGGTCACAATAGGCACTCCCATCTATGAGTGTAAAACAAGCTGGATAGAAATGCTTAGTATATTATATTTCTGAAATCTAGTGTGAGCATAGGTCCGTTCCTGCTTCAAGGTGGTTTTGTATCCTGGGAATGCTATTTTTATAGCTCTCAGTTTTTCCATATGAGGAATTGTTCATATTCTTTGGGTCTTTGCAGTATTTATATTTGCAACTAAGTTACATTCTTAGCTTATTTCTTCCCTTCCTCTATTGTGCCCCCCCCACAATTTCCTTCTGTTCTCTCTCTTCTCCTTTCTCCCTCTTTCCCTTCCTTGTTCCTACAGTTTTGTTTGATAAATGCTAGACTAGATCTCACTATATAGCCCGAATTGACCTAGAACTCATGTTTCTGCTATCTCAATACCTAAAGTGTGGTGTGCCACCAGGATTTGTTCAAGCTAGGTGTTTACCTCAGGCACCTAGGGAAGAGTTCTATCCCTTAGCAATTTAAGTTCCCAAGGTCAAACTACAAAGATACTAATAGGATCTTTTATTTGATGCATTGATAAAACAATATTTTCAGTCATTATGAGAATTTTACAATGTGTTATATAACCCTGAATTTTACTTTAATTAGGAGGCCTCATTTTATTTAAAACAACTTTTGTTCACTAGACATCCTACCTCATATCCCCCACACTGGCAGAATATGTTGATGTGCTATAAATTATCTTAAACTGTGTTTGTAAAGCAATAGTTTTAAAAGTTCATCTATTTCTACTTTAATATCCTGAGAAATTAGAAGCATTTGAGAACTAGGAATGTAATTCAGTAAAGTAGTACTTGGCTTCAAAAGTAAGAAAGGATTTCAAGGCAAGATGATTGACGAGACTCTCCCTATGACAGGATAAAGAGGACTAAAAAAAAAAAAAAAGAGAGAGAGAGAGAGAGAAATAGACTAAATCCTCAAAAGAAAAAAAAAATAAGGGAAGAGAGAGCTTCATAGAGTTATAAAGGCATCCCTAACCACCTGAAAAAGTGATGGGAAACAAAAAGAAAGACACAAGGCTAAGACAACTTTACCCACATGGCTTCTAGGTCAAACTAGAAACAGAAGCCTCATCCAAAAGCTAATCTGGGCTGCTGAAGTGACAGGATTCTGTCAGCCTCACCCCCAGGACAAGCTTAGAGTCCTCACAAGTCTCAAATTCACATGAATGTTTTAGTGAGATATGACAGGTTCTTCCTTGGGATGGGTATTGATTGGAGAAGAATCCCATTCCATCACTCTGTATGAGGACTGTACATGGTAGCCATGTTGAGGAGGCTCTATTTTTAAAAATTGAGCTAACTGGGGTTTCCTGAGAATGGAAAAAAAAAAAAAAAAACACAAGCCAGGAAGCCTAAATATATCCTGATACTGCTTAAGGCGAACAGCAGCCCTAACAGACACGTGTGAATACTGGAGTGCTAGGGAGAAACCGATAAAGTAAAATGCTCAAGTTAATAAGAGGCTCAAGTTAATAAGAGGAGCTGGAGAGATGGCCCAGAGTTTAAGAGCACCATCTGCTCTTCCAAATGTCTCAAGTTCTATTCCTAGCAACCACATGGGGCTCACAACCATCTGTAATGAGCTCTGCTGCCTTCTTGTGGTGGGCAGGAATACATTTGGGCAGAACACTGTATAAATAATAAATAAATATTTAAAAATCATATTAAGTTTTTAAAAATTAAGAGGCTATTCTCAGACAAAGTTTGTGAGGAAAGTAGACCTACCTTTAGTGGCCTTCTGTTCATCAACAAAGCAAGACAAACAGATAAAGAAAATATGGTATGTATCCATAATGGAACATATTTCACTTCTAGAGAACAGTGAAATTTTGACACTTGTGGAAAGATGGATGGAATTAGAGATCATTATGTTGAGCAAATAAAGCTAGACCCAGAAAGAGA
This sequence comes from Acomys percivali, assembly GCA_907169655.1. Classification (NCBI taxonomy): domain Eukaryota; kingdom Metazoa; phylum Chordata; class Mammalia; order Rodentia; family Muridae; genus Acomys; species Acomys percivali. Next base: position 104,220,815 of record OU015752.1, on the reverse strand, counting down.
AATATCATACTTTAATATGGATAATTGTAGTTTAAACATATAGTTTTCTCTCTCCTTCTCTCTCTCTCTCTCTCTCTCTCTCTCTCACACACACACACACACACACACACACGTGAAAATGAAAATAGATCTATAATAGAGGACGAGGAAGGAACAGTAGAGAGTAAGGCAATATAAAAAAATGAGGCCCAGGAATATTCTCGTCTCTGTGTATCCAATACTACCATGTCCTGCTTTTTATGATGGTATGATATAAAAACAGAAGGAAGGACTATTTGTAGAGAGAAAGGGGGCCAGCAAGAAAGGGAGAAGGAGTACATGAGAATATTCTGGGAGTGGAAATATGCATAAATCATAGGTATATATGTGTATAAAATGCCACAATGAAATCTGGTGACGGCTCACACTTTTAATGCCACCACGTAAGAGGTAAAGGCAGGTGGATTTCTGTGAATTCAAGGCTAGCCTGGTACAGTCAAATACTGATTTCAAGACCAACAAGGGTGATCAATGAGAGATCATCAGCTCTAAGAGAGAGGAAGGAGGAGGAGGAGGAAGAGGAGGAGAAGGAGAAAGAGAGAGAAAGAGAGAGAGAGAGAGAGAGAGAGAGAGAGAGAGAGAGAGAGAGAGAGAGAGAGAGAG
>OU015752.1:104206276-104220163 GCA_907169655.1 Acomys percivali | reverse complement strand
GAGAGAGAGAGAGAGAGAGAGAGAGAGAGAGAGAGAGAGAGAGAGAGCTGATAGAACCTTTGGCTCTGTCTTGAAATCTCCACAGCAATGAACAAACTTATTATACATGTACTGTAGAAAACATATAAAAGTTCAGTGCTATATGAATATCCTTAATAATTTTTTTCTCACTTTCCTTTGACATTTGTGTGTATGTGCAGTGTGTGTGTGTGTGTGTGGAGTCCAAGACACAGCTTAGGAGCTGTCCATCTGTATTTTTTGAGAGAGTTTCTGTCTCTGTCTAGACTGGCTCATTAGTGAGGCCCAGAGATCTACCTGTCTCTGTGTGGCCAGTACTGTGATGTCCTGCTTTTTACAATGGTGCTGGGAATGAACTGGGTTCTTCTGACTAGTACAGTAAACATTTCCTTCAAGTTTTCCCACCCTTTCTTCAAGGTTCTTCCTTCCAACTCACAGCTTAGGACTTTAATTATAACAACATCCTACTACCAATTACTAGAGTCTTTTAAAAGTAACCACTCATCTAAACTATATGTGTGGCTTTGAGTATTATTACCTTTTCCCAACTGAAGGCTGAGTGTGCATCCTTTGCTTTAGTTAAAGATTTATCATAAGCCTTTTTAGAAAATAGAAATTAATATTTAATTTCTTATTATGCTTACATAAAATATATTTTAATTCCTGCAATAGCAAAGGTGTTTGTTGCAAACCTTATGTTCCCAATCCAAAATATAGAAGAAGAAGAAGAAGAAGAAGAAGAAGAAGAAGAAGAAGAAGAAGAAGAAGAAGAAGAAGAAGAAGAGGAGGAGGAGGAGGAGGAGGAGGAGGAGGAGGAGGAGGAGGAGGAGGAGGAGGAGATTTGGACTACTTAATAACTAACAAAAATCACTGCATCAGCAGTATTTAAACTACCCTTTATATATTTGTTATGTTTCCTGTCTGTAAAAAGAAGTGTGAATAGCTATCTTTCTTCTGCAGACATAATGTCTTTGTAACACACTGAGTTTATGCACAACAGGAAATTGATTGTGCTTTCTAACTATTGACCAAAGATTATTCAAAACAAGCTCTAAAATAGAAATAATTATTTTAAAAAGATGTCATTTAATATTTATGTGGCTTGTAGCCCAGAGTCCTATAAGGTTGTTCAATCATTGAAATACCCAGAGGCATGCCTCTGAACTAATTTATTTTGAAAAAATTATTTATAACTTACCATATTTAAAGTCTGGAGTTTGGCTAGTGATTTATTGTTGGCTTATTAATTAGCACTCCAACAGTGATTGTCAATGTGAGCCAAGATGTATTCTTTTCTCACAAGGCAATAAAATACTTAGGCAGGCAGGAACTATGCAGAATAGAAAGCCTATCCCATACTTGCCTTAGAGCTGGCCATGGCTGCGAGTGAAAATCTTTTTCATGTAGCCTGTGATAAAGTGTCACAGGGCAGCTTTGCTTGCACTCTGTTCATTCTTTCCATGTTTCCTCAGTACCTGGAGTGATGCTGTTGCCATCTGACCCTAGGATAAAGGCATCATAGCTGAAGGAAAGACTGGGTCGCTACTGAAATTATAAAGTACAACACTTTGCATAAATATACATGAAGTATAAAATGGCAGAAATAGGTTTAGGGTCTTTTCCAAAATTGTTGGAAATTCCAAAACTCAAGTCGAAATTCATTTAATAGTTTTTCTTTTTAATACATTGTTTTTGAGATATAATTACATTTCTCCCTTTCCTATTCTACCTCTGGACTTTCCCATACCACCCCCTTCTCTCTTTATTTTTAATGAAATGAAAGTCAGTAAATCAATAGCAATTTTTGAAGATGAATTTATTCAGTTATTTATGAGTATGTGTGTGTGGCTTTGTGAGTTTATCTGAACCATATGCATACAGGATTCTGAATGAGTACTAAAAGAGACCCTGAGTTCTCTGTAACTGGAATTACTGGTGGCTTTGGGTGGCCCTGCAGGTGCTGAGAGCTGAACTGAGCCCTTCTTAAGAGTAATAAATTCTCTTAAACACTCAATAGAAATTAAAAAAAAAATATTTTATTGTATTTATTTTTTTAACATATACATTTATTTTATTACACATGAATAAAACAAACTACATACAGCAGGGAGAACCATGAGATAATCATGAGTTATATAAATGTTACATTCATAGGGATTTGGCTATTTGTATTTGTCAAATTTGAAGTAAACATCTTTTCTGTCTTGTTGGGTCTAAATTTCTGAATGAAACTCAATATCTATCATATCTCATCTCTATTAACTTAAATTCTTTATCTTGATATAAAAAGATCTTACCCCCCCTAACCAACTAAACTTGATTGTAAAACAAGCTTATCTGGTCTTCTACCCTCCTAAGAGGCTTGAGAAGGAATATAACTTAAATGTCTGAGTGCAGACTGGCAGTTTCAGAAATGAAAAAAATGACTGAGACAGTTTACTCCCTGAACACTCTCTATAACGTTGGAGCCTCTTCTTCTGTCTTGTGGCCCAATTTCTCTGCCAGGTTTATTCGCAAGGCAGGAACTATTGAGGACTTGTTTACCCTGTCTTGGCAGAGTTCAGCAGAGTTCAGCAGTAGACTCTGCCTGCATCAAAGCTTGCCTTTTTTTAGGCAGAATTCTGTGTGGCGTAAATGAGGATATTTTGCCTAGTGGCTTGTTTGCCACATTTGAAGCCAACTCCATAAGGAGGTTCTTTGATGCTCATCATCTTCTTTGAGGTCAGCTGGGTATTGTCAGGCATTAACTTATCTTGTTGTCAAAGAATCTTTAGAGTAATAAAAACATGTTTTAATGCCATATTCTGTGGGTCTCTGAATTTTGAGTTTTAAAAATTCATTTGATTTTGTCTCATAGCTACCTCTACCTGCAGCTCCATGGATCCTATTCTGACCTTTGCTGGTACTTGGACACAAGTGACATACATTTGCATAATATACATATCCACACAAGTAAAAAGAAATCTTTCTAAAAATCAAAAAGTATAATTTAAATATATAATAACTTGATAGATGATGAGAAAAAATGGTTGGAAATCAGTAATACATTGAATGTCTTTATGTTCTGTAATAAACACTTTTGTTTCTATGAGAGCACAAAAGTGCCAGTGCAGTAAAATCACTGTAACTTATGACATACAACAGTGGAAAATGTGATCGGAGATGTTTTAGGTATTAGCGGATGGTATCATAAATCATCTAGGCATACACAGTGAGAAATGTATATGTGTATGCTTAGAAGAACTATTACAGAAAACTACTGTTGCACCAAAGCTGAGCACTGCCAGAAATGACCTGGCATTGTTTGATTTTTGAGTTAGTTTTTGGTCATTGTGAGTTCAGAAAGATTTTGCTGACTTAAGTTTGTGTCAAGTTGACATAAAAAATATCCAGAGCACTTAACTACTGAATGCATCTGAAAACTGAAGCATTTCACACTTTAAATGTGTGGTATATGTTGAGGAAGGAGATTTAGTTGGCAAAGTCTCTGAATTTTTATAGTTAAATTGGCTGATAAGCTTTGCTCTTGCTCTCTTGATCTCTAACTGAGATAGAATGCAGCTAAAACAAGCTTTAGTTTTGTTCCATTCCTCTCTGTGTATAGCTTGACAGTCACCAAAGAATAAGTGCTACTTCTAATGATTCTTCAGCAAAAGGTCATCTCATCAGATGAAAGGCATTTACTTCTGCAAATACATCCCTGCTTAGATCATGGTTATGGAAATGAGACTGTTTCTGTCCAGTAGAAACCTTTGAAAGATTATACTCTGATGCTAAATTAGTCAATACCTATGTGAAACTACTAAAAATTACTTTTTCACATTTGAATTTGTGAAATATTTCATTTTTTTACTCGAGTAAGAAACCTTGGCGAATATAATTTCAGAAACATTAAAGTAATATTTTTGGAAAAATGAAATAGTAAATGTCTATAATTCAAACTACTCAAGGTCTTTTTTTTTAGTTGTGGGGATTAAAGGCTAATTTGGGCAAAATAGGAATAGCTCACTCAAACAAAAATAAAGAAAGAAAACCGGGAAATATTCCTAAGTTGCTGCAGATTAAAATACGTTGAACACATGATCTAAGAAATGAAGTCTGTGATTTTTAATAAATTATTTATAGTAAGGTTTTAATAATTTCAAACGGTCATAATAGAAAGACTTGAGGCTGAGGATATAATTCGGAGGTGTGGTCTGTGTAAGGTCTGTGTTTAAGTCCTAGGTATTGGGGGAAAATGGGCAATAATAGAGAAATTAATTTCACAGTAAATCTGCAGCTATGTCATCACTATATCTCTTCAACTTAAAATAGTTTAATCAAAGCACAGACTTGGATAGTAAAACATTTTTTAAAGCTTTTTTTTTTTATCACATGAAGTTTATTTCTTTTCATTACTCCATTGTCATGGTAAACACTGGGTTCAGATTTTGCCAACATTACATCTCTACTTTTTCAAGAGCGTTATAAAACCAGTCTTCCGAGTTAAAATTATAGATTAACATCACAGTCTCTGGCCTTCATGATAAGATCTATCAAACACTTGCCATATGATTTTCATATAACCTGCACGTCACTTGTCACTTGAAGGCTAATTTGGTAAAAGCCCAAGTTTACTACTTCCGAAGTGTTGTTAAATGTAACAGCGACACACTCCCAGTTTGTAAATGATATCAGTAAGTCTATGAAGTTACAGTGATTCAGAGTGAGAGTACTAGGCTGCTCCAGACCTTCAGTCCTGCCATGCTTGATACCCTTTGTGTTCCTGGTATCATTTTTCTTTATTTTCTTAAAGCTGTCTTTGACTCTTTACTCAGGCTTGTGTCCTGGAGACAACAAAAGATTCTGCACGAAGATGGAGGCCTGCCTCTATTATATAATAGGTCTGGGAACTGAGTCACACACTGCTACCCTTTTCATCTCCTCATAGTTTCTAAACTAGCTCATTTACAATTCATATTAGTACCTTTATGTTTAGGAATTGGCATGATGATTAAATAACACAATGGAGCAAATTATGTAATATATGTTAAACATTATTAATGTTTATGGTCTCCACCCTACAGTGTCATTCCTCAATGGTTACCTAAATGTCCACTAAAATTGATCACACTTGGGCTGGAGAGATAGTGCAGCAGTTAAGAACACTGGTTGCTCTCCCAGAGAACCCAGGTTCAATTCCCAGCACCCATAGACAGACATTCATGCAGTCAAAACACCAATGCACACAAAATAAAAATAAATAAATTTAAAAAATTGATCATACTCAGTTAGTGGTCAGACTTACAGTACCTCAGTTCTCCTGTCTTTTTACATGTGTTTTTTATTCTGTGTTGTCAGGTGTCTCTTAATCATCTTTAAGACATATTAGAATGGGTTTTGAGTCCTTTCTGTAATTCCTGATGATGTAAAATGAGGGAAATACTAGAAAGCATAGTCTGGGATGATTTAAGATCTATAATCAGAACCTGCATTTTTAGTTTCTTAGTCCAGAAATCTTTCAATGTCATCTCATTTGTCTTCATAGAAAATGTACAAAGCAACAATGTCAAAGAACCACAGTGAATCAGTGGATACTATTCATTTAGCTACTTGAATTTTGTATTAATGAGAAGAAGTAAATTTCCTAACACATATGTTCTTTCTCTTTCATTATCATTATATCATATGATAATAGTATCCTCTGGATTTGGTTTGACTAGACAGTGCTCCTTTGCATATGACAATAGATTAAATGATCTACTGATCAAATTAATGTTCAATACTCTAAGATCTTGTTTTATTTGAAATTTGGACCCTAGATAGGACCATTCATATCTCTAGGTATTTGTGAGAGTAGCACAAAAGTAAGATCTTCATGCTTACCAAAGAGAAAGCATGGGCTGGACCTAGGCCCCTACACATATGTAGCTGCTGAGCAGATTGGTCTTCATGACGTTCCCTTAGCCATTAGAGTGTCGGAAGTCTCTGACATTGATACGGTTGCCTCCTTTTGGATCACTTTCCCTTAGCTGGGTTGTCTTGTCTGGCCTCAGTGGAAGCAGATGTGACTTGATGTGTTAGGGTGGGTTGGCTAGAGGGAAGTGGGCAGCTCCCCTATTCTGAAGAGAAGGGAAAGGTGTGTAGGTGGGTGGGTGGGGGAGAGGATGGGAAGGATGGAGCCAGGAGATGAGGAAGGAAGTTGCCAATTGGGATGAGATATAAAGTGAATACATAAATAAATTGATGAGATAAAAGAATATGATTTTCATATGATTAACATGCATTTTACCTGACAAGAAAGCATGTTGTCTATGATCATGGTTGCCAGATTAGACCACAAACATGGATCAGTTGAACAACTTAAAACAAAATAAACAAGCAAACAAACAAACAAATACTAGAGAGGACCCGTGAGCATACTTCTGGGTCAACCAATAACTGAGATGGCTTTATACATTGTGCAAATTTCTCCAGGTGATTCTAATGCACAGCTATGGTTTAGGACCATGAGAACTATAGTGTAGAGTGTGTAGCAGAAGCTATTCAATATTCCTCCACACACCTTCATCTGTAGGATGAAGAACCTGTGGCACATTCTTATTAGATTTCATCCATACTCGATGCACTTGAAGACAGAGGCACGGCTTCCACTGCAGAGCAACAATATATTTATGGAGTCAAAAGATCTTAGAAATTGAACCTCTAATGTTGGTATCTTGTAATAATATAATAAAATGAAGGAGAAATTAGTATGTTTAACTTCTGTAGGGAAGATGAATCATTACAGAGAAAATAAGGAAAAATGTAAAGATATACTGAAAGTTTATATTTACCCCCAAATTGAAATACTGAAACTCTAATCCCAATGTGATGGCATTTGGAAGTAGAGAGCTGTAGTGGTAATTAAGCAGTAAGGTTTGGGCCTCCATGAGAGGGATTGATGTTCTCACAAGAAAAGGCTTAGAAGCTAGCTATGTGTTCAGGACATTTGAGAACACAAAGAGACATTAGGTGCTGGCATTCAGAGATAGTTCTTACTCTCTTTCCAGCACCTTGATTTCACAATTCTAGTTCCAGGAACAGTCAGGAATAAACTTCTATTGTTTATAAGCCACACAGTCTATACTGATGTAAAGAATCAAAAGTAAGCCTTTCCTCTCGGGATTAAGAGGAGGAGAAATTAGATTTCTTTGTCTACCTGCCCAGATCTACCCATCTTTCTTTTTCTATGCGTCCCCACTAGATACTTAGGACAGTTATTTAAAAAGCTTTAAGAACATTCACTAAAATCTGATGTTTGATGTGAAAGTGGGTGGGATGGAATTTGTCACTTTTAACTGCAGGTTGGAAGTCACTGATGTGGTTGCAACCTGCAGACAGCAGCCGGGAAGCCATAAGCGCATCCTCAGACTTACCCTGTCAGCTAAATGAAAGAGCCTTTTCCTATCCAAAAGGGGAAAAAATCTCCTTGAATTTTCATGTGCTCCAACACTGTTAGCAGTCTAACAATTAGAAAAAAGATGAGTGTACTAAATATAAATGTATCTAAATTACTTTTTATGGAGGAAATTCTCAGCCCTGTTAGTAATCTTTTAATTAGGAAAAAATAAGGATAATAATATGTAAATGTATTTATTTTACCTTCTGCAGAGGTGGGAAAGAACTAAAGCTACTTTTTAATTTTTGATTGCAATTTCTACTAAGAAATCATTTTCTGTGCTTCTTTTTAGGATTAGTTTTGTGATATGCATTAATAACAAAACATTATAAAGGAATACTACTATATTGCTATGAATAATACTAATGTGGTATTATTATTTATACAAATATAAATAACACTGTACTAAATCTATGCTTTGTAAGTCACCTTTGACTTTTTTACAAGTTAATGACTTGTACACTCCCTCAGACTTCATGTTCTTCTCAGCATTAATCAGCTCTTCCTTCATGCCGTCTTGCTTTGATTCAGAGATGAGTATTGTTCTTTTCCTTTGTGATGGACACATGTGAAACACTTGCATGTATTATTAAACAATGCTGCATTTACATATTTTAATATAATCCATAGCAAATGTATTTTATTTGGTCCATTCTGCTTTCCTCATACAAAAACACACTCATACACTATCATTGGCACAAACTATTTACTATGACAATTACCATTCTTTCATGTGTGATACTGTCTACATTTTTCTTCCACATCATTCTTATAAAAATACTGGATAATGGGTCACTGAGATGGCTTAGCTGTTAAAGGTGTTTGCCACTGAGACCGACAACCTGAGCTCGATCTCTGGGACCCATATGATGGAAGGAGAGAATTGACTCCTGTACTAGGTTCTCTGACATGCACAGATGTGCTCTGGAACATACACACACACACAGGCAAATGTAATAAAAATACAGATGCTGGCTGTTCATAATTTTATAATGAACAAGTTAGAGGCCAGAGTTCATGAAACACTAGCCATAGAATGCGTATTTGAAGAAAATGCTATAGTTTTATTTTAAACATGAGAAAAAAACTGAAACTGAGAGGAAGCAGGCAAATTATAAATGCAGGATCTGAGACGTGAAGTCAGGTCTCACATTCCTGATTTTGATTAAAAGATGAGCTCTTCCTGTGCAGTCTGGGTGAGGTCCACACTAAGATGCTGGCAACACTTCCGGCACTGCCTGCTGAGTCTCCAGCATATTCATCATGCCTGACTTGTCCTCATTCACCGTCCTACCTGGTATCCATCAGTGGTCATTAGCATTTCATTTTGATTTAACATTTGCAGAAACCATTACCAGTTTCCTGTGAATTGTTCTGCAGCTTAACTTTATAATTTTCGATGTCCTTGAATGACAGCCTTCTTATTGTTTCGCATTCAGACATCCAGAGGTCTTTTGTATTAGCTCACTGAGGATTTTCTACAAAGTATTTTTATCATAGTTTCCCTGTGCCTAAACCCCTAGAAGTCATCTTATTTCCCGCCCAGCCAAGTGTGTGCCCTTGTTTGTAATTTTAAACACAGCAACTCTAGTTCCTGCTGCTCATATCTTAGATGTGTAATCAACCAATGGCTGTGTGGCCGTCCTTTAGGTTGTGAGTCTACTTATCATAGGTCACACCCTTAAAGAAAATTGGCTTTCCTTTTCCCAGAAGCTATTAGTTGCCAATAGCTTCTCAGCTAAGGCTATTTATTATTTTATGCCTATTCTCATTCTCCATGGTGGATTCCCTCAGACCTAAGCTGTTACAGGCTCATGAATACTGTCACAATTACTGTGAGTTTGTATATAAAGCTACCCCGTTGTTTGTGTTCAGAAAGTTATTTCTTTGCATTTGTCCATTGCCTTTGCCTTTTGCAAACTTTCTGTTTCATCTTCCACAATGACCCTTGGGCTGTGGGAGGAGAGGGACTGAATTAGATGCCCCCTTTAGGTCTGAGCATTCTTCAGTCTCTTAGCATGTTTGCCTACTGTGATTCTCTATGTTAAACCATCTACGGCAAAAAGAAGCTTTTATGATGAAAACTGAGAGATGTACTATTTTATGGCTGTAATGTTGAGACAGTAAGTGTAAATTTTTAAAAATTGATATTTATTTTATTTTATGTGTATGAATATTTTGTATGTATGTATGTATGTATGTATGTATGTATGTATGTATGTATATGTACCACATGCATATTAGGTGCCCTCTGAAGTTAGAAAAGTTGTTCATATCCCATGAAACTAGAGTTACAAATGATTGTGAGCCACTATATAGGTGCTGGTAACCAGACCTGGTCCTCTGTCAGAATAAATTCTCTTAACGGGTAAGCCATCTCTTCAACCCCATTAGAAGTAGGTGTCTTACTATGCCTATTTATCAGAATAATAGTAATAAGTATTAATCTAGGACCTAGGGTCTGTCTAGTCACAAATTCTTGTTTCCAGAAAGGTGCCAGATATAAGTTTCATCTTCTGAAGTAAGCCTTAAATATAATCAAAAAGTCGTTGGTTACTTCTGTGACATTCATGCCACTATCTCACCAGTTGGTGTGTCCTGCCAGACCAGTAATTACTGTAGCTCATTGGGTTTATAGGTGGGTAAGATTGGTGTGTCCTTTTCTCTGGTAGTGTGCATAACATATGTCAGCACTCTGAAAATTGAGGCTGTAGATATGAGGTTTCCAGGGGAGATTTCTCCATGTTCTACGGCTAAGCTTGTGTTTTATTCACCAGTGTAGACCATTTTTAGCTTTGGACATTTTTATTAGTTAGCCTGTGATGTCTTAACTAATCTTTCTTTAAGGTATGCCCATTCCCATTGGTCACCATTCGAATTACCAACTAGGTTAAAGAGAAAGCACAATCCCCTATTTATAGCTATATGTGTTCTTTCTGCTACAAGAGCAAACCTAGAGTATTTAGTAACCACTCAAAGGTATATCCCTTGAGTTCATTTGATTTAATTTCATCTTCATCAGAAATGCAGAAAATCCAATTGTGTCATCAAACTTGCTTGGCATAGCCTGAAAGGAGTCCCATCATGACCAAACAGTAATAATTACACCAACAGAGAGGACTTTCAGCTTGTAGTACAATATTTCTATCAAGTATTTACTGCTGAATCTTCATCACTAATGCAGTGAAATTATCAAGACTTACATATTTATTTTACTGATTTCACTATTGAATCAGTCAGCATAGAATGTACAAAATAGTATCCTATATCACCAACATTAGAATCTTTTTAATTTAATTTAAAATACCAGTAATTTAAAAATCCATCTTGCTTGTTTTCATCTCAGTTGATTAGATTCTTACCTATTAACCTGAAAGCAAAGCATGTCATCAGCCTGTTACTTCTATTCCACAGTGGTCTGCCCAACACAGTGGTATACAGCCTACATTTTCAAACTGAGTAAGAGAATCAATGTATGGACTAGACTATTTCTAAAACAATAATTACATCAGTAGTAGCTGGGAAATACTGAATATAAAATAATCTAACTTAGATTAGTTCAACAAATATACCAGAGAAAGAAACAAAAAGTTTTGCAATGAATACAAATCAATATAGAAGGTAATATGTAAGGCAGGAAATCCTTCAAACAGAGCTGTCCAGCCTTTTACATCACAGCTTGATCTTGCAATCAAACAAGTACATTGGAATGCATTGATAACTATCCCTGGAAGCATGCAGGCCTACAAATTGGACACATCTGTAGGAGATTGTGAAGATAGGAAATAAAAATTCTCTCATTTGGCATAACTAAATAGTTATTACCCATTATATACATATGTTTTCACGATAAATAGGAATTAGTTCTAAAACTAGAAGACATGACAGTGGCCTTCTGAGTTCATCTGATAATTGGGATGATCACTCGTTTTCCATAATTGGCTTTATTGAGATGGAAAGCAAAAGTTTTCATATTTTTTAAATTGGAGATAGTTTTGCAATGTAGATTAAGCTGTCTTAACTTAAGGACCTATTCTCTAAAGAAACCAGGAAATATAAACTACATTTTTAAAAAAGTTTACATTTCAAAATGCTAACTTTCAGGGCTTTGGAAGGTTATAAAAAGATATAACTAACTATAAATGGAATGTATATACCTTTGAAAGTAAAGTCAAAATTCAGTATTTTTAATTGAAAGTACTCCAAAGTAAATATTCTAAGAAGAAATGGACTAAAGGAATCATTTTCAACAAAATTCTTTCTCTCTCTTTCCACATGTCCTTACAACTGTTTCTTTGATGTTAACATGAAAAGACAATCTCTACAGTAATATTTGAGGAGAACCAGCTTACTTTTCATCAGGCATTGAGCAGGTTTCACGAATTTTTCCAGTGGCTACGTATCTCTACTTTTAGTACTATTGAAACCAAAGACAAGGAATATGTTTTGTGATGACCATATGATAAAAATATATTATATAAAAATGCTGTAAATGAAATTAAAAACAAAACACATCTCTTTTTGCAATAATTTGAAATTTTGGCAATCAGTATTATTTTCATGTGCATATATGCTAATAATTTCCTAAGCCAGTTCTGTGTCTTCTGATTTCCTATTCATTACTAAAGCATATGTATTTTCAAAAAATTATTAAAGTTGTAGACTCTCTTTCATATATCATATTCCTACCCCTTCTTAATACCTTTCTTTCACTAAAAACTCATAGACACTCTCAGTTATTAAATTTTATACAGTTCATTTAAATGTATCAACCAAAGTCAAAGAACTTCCCCATCCTTAAGATTCAATAATCATCTAAAAAAGCTTCCAAAAGTGATGATTTTTAGTAACTCCATGTCTTATCTTTCTAACCTATGGCTCATATATTTGTACTCATGTTTCCTTTCTTCCTTCTTTTCTTCTTTCCCTCCCTTCTTCATCTTTTCTTTCTTCCTTCCTTTCTTCTGTCCTTCCACCTTTGCTCCTTCCTCTCCTCCCTGCCTCCCTCCTTCCTTCTCTGCAGTGATGAAAATTGGCTCCAAGACCTTGCAGAATCACTCTACCACTAAAATATATACCAAGACCATTTTCACTTATTATTATTGATTCTAAGAAATACATGGGCTGCTGACTCCATCTGACATAGACAGCAGAGGGACAGAAGATCCAGCAGAGGTGAGCTATGTGTGTATGTGTGTGTGTGGTGTGTGTGGGTGGAGGAAGTTTCCCAACACCCATTGTCCTCCATCCCCAGGAGACCTGTGTCTACCCTGAGCAACATTCAGCTTAGAGCCCTCTCTGCTGCTGACCCCTTCTGCCTGATCCAGCTGGGACACAGACAGCAGAGAGCCAGTGGAGTCAGCAAAGACTCAAATGGGACAAGGCCAACAGAGGAACCACCAGGCCTGGTAACACCAGAGACAATCAGAGGGCTAAGGGCCAGTATAAGAACAAAAGCAACAAAACCCAGGGCATTATGACACTATTGGAAATGAGCTATTCCACGACAGCAAGGCCTGAAGATATAACACCTGAAACACAAGAAAACAAGCATAAATCTGTGGTTATGAAATGATACATGTTTTAAGGAAGAAAATAAATCCCTCAAAGACGTACAGGAAAATACATTCAAGTAGACGAAAGAATTGAATAATTCCCTTAAAGAAATGTAGAAAAATACAATCAAAAGGAGAGAAAGAAATGAATATAACTGCTCAACACCTAAAGATGGAATTAAAAGCAATAAAGAAAGCACAATCTGAGGCAATCCTAGAGATGGAAATCCTAGGGAAGAGAACAGGAACTGCAGACACAAGCAACACCAACAGAATTCAAGGATGGAAGAGGGAGTCTCAGATGTATTAGACATAATTCAAGAACTACATACATTAATGAAGGAAATGTTAAGTCTAAAAAGTTCTTGATACAAAACATCCAAGAAATCTGGGACGCTATGAAAGGACCTAACCTAAGAATAATAGTAATAGAAGAACGAGAAGACTCCTAGCTCCAAGGCCCAGAAAACATTTTTCAAAAAAATCATAGAAGAAAACTTCTCTGACTTAATGAGAAACAGATGCACACAAACATAGAAGAAGCTTACAGAACAAGAACTAGATTGGACCAGAGATGGGAATCTTCTCACCATATAATAATCAAAACACCAAATGTCTAGCACAAAGACAGATATTAAAAGCAGGAAGAGAAAAAGGTGATATAACATATAAAGGCCGACCTACCAGAATTACAAGAGGCTTCACAACAGACTCTCAAAGCCAGAAGAGCTTGGGTAGATATTGCAGACTCTAAAATACCACAGATGTCAGCCCAGATAACTATACTCAGTAAGACACACTCTCTCTCTCTCTCTCTCTCTCTCTCTCTCTCTCTCTCTCTCTCTCTCACACACACACACACACACACCAAATAAATAAAAGTTAGAAAGCCAA
>OU015752.1:104184831-104197054 GCA_907169655.1 Acomys percivali | reverse complement strand
TATATATATATATATATATATATATATATATATATATATATATATACTGACTCAAACAAAAAATAAATAGATCAATTAAAATAATTATAATGTTAAGTTAAAAGAAACAAAGGCTATCCTGAGAATAAGATGTGAGAAAAAAGCCCTTTGTCTTGTGTGGAAGTGTGAATAGAATTCAGAAGTGAGCATCTTCATCTTCCAGTGGAAGTTTTGAGACAGGTGTCATCAAACCTGGATATGGCTGATTGGCTGGACAGGGTGGACATGAGGACCTATGTCTTCCACCTAAGGACTTAGGTTAAAGGTGTGTGTCATCATACATGACCTTAATGTGGGTAATGATTATATAAGCTCAGGCCCGCATGTGTGTACAGCAAGCACTCTACCAGGAAATGTTCCTAGTCCCCAAAACCCAGACTCTTCAAGAGCAATGAAACATGAGAAATCTAGGGGGAGATATCTTAGTATAGGAAATTATAAAGGTAAAAAAAATAAATAAAATCAATTATGAGAAGATGTGGGAGAGTTCAGTTTGAAAGTAATTGGCAAGGTTAACTACCCTTTGAATGCAGTTCCACTTCCACCTGTGACAGATCACTAATAGATGCAGTGAACTCTGACAAACTCTGCTCAGACTATAAAATCACTTGGCATGGTTGTGGTATGTGGCAGAGGAGAGCAAACCCAGCAAAAATGGTCTGGGCAAGAGTTCACGCAAATGTACATGATATTTTAATGGAAAATGTGATGTCCACAATGCTGACTTCATATGTGCAGTCACGTTACCATGACAACCAGGAGCTCTCTATAGTTCACTATGGAATAATGACTTGCTTATGCCTGAACATTTGACATAACAGCTTTTCAGGACATTAACAAAGATTAAATTAGAAAAGATCCCTAAGCCAAATATGACTAAAGGAGGAAATTTATTTCTGAAAATAAACATCCAAAATAATTGCCAGCTACATTTGCTTCTTAATTCTGAGACTCAATCCCAAGATATGTGAGTCTAGGAAAGTCTTGCCCATGAATGTTTTTGGTAGTGAATGGTAACATTCTTAAGTGAAGATGACTTTGCAGCATGAACTTGAATAATAATCACAGCCAGGGCTGTGCTGAAAGCTCTTAGCTGACAACTGCTTCTCTGGGGAAGAAGAAATGCACGCTAGGTCAATTAAACAGATCTTAAAAGAAAAAAAAAAGCCCTTTTCTCCTGGAAGACTTCTTATTTTCAATTCCTGCCACATCACTGGCATGTTACTAAGAAATAAATCATATCCAACAAACACTTATCATGCTCTCTGATCTTTTGTCTTCTTTCTGTCAAGTCCACATAAGCAATTGCCAGGTCCTGACATAATTTAAAGGTTACAAGGGACTCCCCCGTCTTTCCCTTCTTTCTATCTCTCTTAAATATCTCAGTCTGACCAGATTGACTGGCCCATAAAGATTGTAGTGGGATTTTGTACTGTCAAACTCTTTCTCAGTATCCACTAAAGATGCTGAATAGAAGCTCCATCTCTGTGGTGGGAGTGTGAGAGCCAACGTTTTGGTTTGCATTTTGATTACAGTGCTTAAGAGATCCATAAAACAAAAATACATCTAACCTCTAAGCCCCTTCTTGAGAAGCTGAAGGTTATTATTATTCATATAAGATAACAAAGTCTATGTTTTTTTCTCCCTTAAGTTTATTTGACTCAACTGTACCACATGTGCTTGAGCACATGTAGGTGAGAGGTACATAGGCAGAAAATACATCAGGATGTATGCTATGCCCCTGATTGGATGTAGGCAGGAGGTACTCAGGCTGGAAGGATGTCAGGATATATATTCGCTCTAAAAGGACCTAGTGGGAAACATGTATCCTTATGGGTTTGCCTTTATAAGGCTCTGCAAAATGTGACACATCTGCAATCCCAGCATGGACCTAGCCAGAGTATATTATCCTGGCCATCATTTAAGTAAAGCTTTCTTCAATTTTGGCTCAAAATTGTGGTATTGGTCTTATTCTTGCCCCATGGGATTAAGAAGAGCCTTTCATGGGGGATTAGGCAATGAGAGCAGGGTATGTATGATCTCAATTGTCTAATATAGGACTGGAAGCAAAGAGACTTGAGGAACAAATGGATAATCTTACTCTCTCTAAATTCAAGAAAATTCTACTTCACATGGCCTGGGAATGATATGGGAAAGCCAAAAAGAAAGTAGAGTTTTAAGTTCTGAAATGGAAATGTGTGATATCTTCTGTTTCAGAAAGGGTTCAGGGTCTCAATGTAAGTTCTATTTTTTTCCCCTGGGAGCAAGAATCCAAACTAGTCATGCACCTTGATTCCCTTTTATATATTTATCTCATGTGATAAATATGGACCTTTTGCCTCTATGCCTGTCTGAGCACCATTTTTGTGCCTAGTATCTGGGGAGGCCAGGAGAGGGTGTCTAATGCTCTGGAATGGGAGTTACAGACAGTCTGTGCTGGGGATCAAACCTGGTCCCCATGACTTAGTCATCTCTCCAGCTCCTAGAAGCAAACAACCTTGCAGCCTGAATATCACCATAAGAGACAACTCTTCTTTCTCTAAATTTAAACATTATTTATTTTTCATTTTTTCTCAAGTTGTTCCTTTTTTACAATGACCGCTTCGTCTAGGAATGAGTGGACATTACTAACTGACAAAGCTTCCTCTTTGTAAGGATATAGAAGTAAGCAAATCAAGTCAATCACAGAATGGAAATATCATGTTTTCTATCATTTGAAAGGCCTTCACTCTACAGATACATAAAATCATGTATGTGTGGATGACTTGAAGGTAGAAGTGAAACTCTCTAGGGAACCAAGTGGGAGAGAGAAGAAGAAAGAGGGTGGGAAATACATTCAAAGTATACTCTGTGCTATGTATTTGCATAAAACAGCCTTGCATAACTTTGTATAATAATTTTTAAAATCATTAAGAAACCTTCCTTAAAGATTAGTGATAGCTCTACAGCCTAATCAGTTTTATACTTATGCTCAGTTATGAGATAAGAAAACCAAAACTATGGAGAGTGTGGATACCAGGTGAAGGCTGGTTCATTAATTTGTGGTTAATTGCTGTATCTCATTATGTCTATTTTCAAAACTTCGCCCTTCTCTCTCTATTGCACTATCCATTATAAGACTGAATCTTTGGTAACTAAAAGTGAAGTTGGGAAAAAATTGAATACTACAAGTGATACTGCACAAATGTAGATAATTTTCTGTAGCTTGGAAACCATCAGTAATGACGTCTACTCCTATAGCATAGCAACAAATAGTTTTCATTGTACTTTAGATCAAGTCAGGGTACTATTTTGAGAAGGAATGTATTATTTTAGTGTCTATACTGAACCCACATTCACCCCTACCGCTCTTTATATATATATATATATATTCTTGTTTCCAAAGAATTATCTCAGACATTATGTATATAAAGATTGATGGCATACACATATATTACATTCCTTTCTTTGATTGTCAAGCTCTCAGCTTAGAATTAAATTCCTACATTCCAGGAGCCCCTCACTAGGTATATAGAATGTATCTCTCTATTTACTAATTTCATGAACCTGATAGAACGATGTTTTTTTTTTTAAACTACTGTAAACAGTACAAGGGCAGTAAAAATAGCTGCCCTGGGATTATATGTCTGTGTTTAGCCAAACTCAAGCAAACAAGTTAGAAGATAATATGAAACTGTGCCTGTGATTATTCTTTAACTTTTCCCCTTTACTGTAATTAGTACTGTTGTCCTTCAACTTGCCATAGAAGTGACATTCTTGCATTGATGGCGGTGGGTGGGTGGGTGGGTTCAGCTGTAAGGTGCCATCTTGAGAAATCTATTGTTAGAAACAGAACTATCCTGAGGGCCTGGAACTGGAGAACATCTACTGCTGAGGAGTCTAAATTTGACCTGCCACAGCCCCTGAGTAAAAGAAGGCCTAGAAAGGGAGTTGTGGAAAGCAAGAAGTCTGGATACTGGGGATCCCAAGAATGGCTCAGGCATGAGAAAGATAACATCACCTTCAAGGCTTCTCTCATCAACTGAGAATAACTGTCGAGTTTCTTATGTCTGAGCCTGCGGAGCAGTGGAAGAAATTTTTGAGTCACCGCTCTGTTTTTCAGTTCTGCAGGGTCCGAGAACTCTGAAGTTTCTGCAAAATACTTGATATTTCTGATTTACCTGAACATTTTTTCTCATATAGAAAACCTGGATTTAAAATATATTTGCACTGACTTTCACACGAACTCTGGTGCCCCATATTTGACCACTTCCCCTGGATGAGGAGGCCTGGTGGCACTCAGAGGAAGGATAGCAGGCTACCAAGAAGAGACTTGATAGCTTATGAGCATATACAGGGGGAGGAGGTCCCCCTCAGTCACAGTCATAGGGGAGGGGAGTAAGGGGAAAATGGGAGGGAAGAAGGAATGGGAGGATACAAGGAATAGGATAACAATTGAGATGTAATATGAATAAATTAATAAAATATATTTTAAAAATAAATAAAATATATTTTCTGATAGATGACAGTGTTTGTCTACATGTGTGTGTGTGTGTGTGTGTGTGTGTGTGTGTGTGTGTGTTTGTGTGTGTGTATGTGCCTATGGGTGTAATTTTAGGCCACAAAACTGTAAAGGAGAAATGGGTCAAAGATCTATTAAGATACATAAATTGGGTAATGGTAAATATGTAATAGGAAAACAAAGTTAAATGGAGGATGGGGAAAAATGGGAGCAATTGCAAGGAGGTTATGGGGGAAGGAAGAAAGAGAGGAGAATAGGTGAAAACAAACTACACATACCATGATGAAACTCATTATCTTGTATGCTAAACTAAAAAAATTGATGCCATACAAAGCATGCGTCAATAAGATAAAAAGCATACAGATTGATAAATACATTCACTCCAATAAAGTTTAGTAGTTATCAATGAATATAGACTTCACCCTCATCAAGGAAACTTTTTGCAACACGCCGATACCATTACAGAAAACCAGAATAACAACAAGATAGTGCTGATTTGTGGCACCCAGTTCCCAATGGAAACATCTATAAACCCCCCACACACACATACACACTAAAGCTCAGGAAACACTGTAGAAGACAGGGTGAAAAATATTAAGAGTCGAAGGATCTAGGAGTTTGCAGTGAGATTGTGTCTTCTAGTAATGTCAGAATCTACATGCATGAAGTCTAACCAGCACATCTGCCTACACCATGAGCTGGAAAAGGACATCTACAATAGACACACTAAAGTGACCGGGGGGGGGCAGGGGGGGAAGCTCGGGAGGCCTCGACTGTACACAAAGAACTACAGGTAACGCAGAAATGCTGAGTATGGAAGAAATAGCCTGCCACAGGGAAGAGCGCCCCAACTAACTATCCAGTACCTAGTGTCCAGTCCTAAAAGCACACATACCAGTAGTATACAGACTAAGGAGGTGTTATCATACAGACAGATAGACAGACAGACACACGCACATAATAACAATTAATGAAAAAAGTGGACATGAATTTGAAAGAGTGCATGAGGGGCATATGAGAGGGCTTAGAGGGAGAAAAGAGAAGATGGAAACTGAACAATTACATCATAATCTCAAAAAATAAAAATAATAATTAAAATTTAAATAAATAACCACACAGTCACAGTACCAGACCTACAAGGAACAAAATAAAATCAGACAAAAGAATAATGGGCTCACTGTGGATACCTGCCCTTAAGAAATAAAATGAGGCCTAAATGAAGTTCAAGAGGTAAACACTGCTGTCTGGTACATATTTAACAGCTAGTTTCCTGTAGGCCAAAATTTGCCTGGTTTTTTTTAATGGTAGCTGACGTATCTTATAAACACTTCCTCTGTGTTCTATTTCAAGATGCTAAAGCGATGTCAGTACACTTGGATTTAGAGAATTTCATAAATATCCTTTATTTTGTTTCTTCCTTGTGTTTCAAATAACAAGAGAAAAAATAACATAGTAAGCAGGGAATGATAAAATAAGGCTTGAGAATTTATGCTCTCTATGTTAAATTTAATTAATAAAAAATCTGTGAAAACATTAATTTTAAAATAATTGCATTTAGCAGATAGGTCTGAAAAATTGTAAACCTGACTCTCATGCATTAGTGTGGTCTGGTTCTGGGGTATCACTGGGAAGTGAGTAGAGTTAGCAGAGGGCTACTCAAGGCAGATGATATATGAGAAGCTTCTGAACCGACAATGTGCTCGTTCTATTAAAGCATTATCAGCAGTCCCACCATGCAGTTCTCTGTCTGTTACAGGGATCATTCTCTTCCTCAGCAGAAGAAGACCTAAATCCTAAGAGATCGGTTAGGGACTAGGATGAGCCCCAATCCAATGACTGACATACTCATAGCAAAGGGGAAATTTAAACAAAGACCCAGGGATGATTCATGTGTGATCCAGTGGGCTAAATGGAGAAAACTCACTTTCAGTGATCTCATGGCACTGAGAGACAAGTGAGGAACTAATATGGCTTATAAGGTTAAAGAAAATATCTCTCTATTTTTGATCCTCTCTCTCCCTGTCGCTTCATGTCCTTATCCTTTCTTCCCTCCATCCATCCTTAACAC
Organism: Acomys percivali; assembly: GCA_907169655.1. Lineage (NCBI taxonomy): Eukaryota > Metazoa > Chordata > Mammalia > Rodentia > Muridae > Acomys > Acomys percivali. The sequence goes on along the minus strand of OU015752.1, from coordinate 104,190,446 downwards.
AGTAACTCTAGGAAGCTCACACCACCATCCTTATAATTTGTTTAGTCTATAATTTCCCTTATGGCATTTTTGAAAAGGATTATAGATTGCTAGTATACAATTTATATTGATAATTTTCACATATTCATAAGAATAAAAGAATGCTTTATTTTATAAAGGATTAAAGAAAGCAACATAGCAAATTGAGTGCAACTCTGAGTGTATCTGACATTATTATAATGCTATTATTGTTGCTATTTTTATTATTGTTGCTATTATTTTTTTTTGTCAGAACATATTCCTCTACCTGTTAACTAGGTAACCATGATCAATATATGTAACTGCCCAGGAAACTCATTGTTAACATTGAGAACTAGAAAAAATCAATATGCCAAATCCTTTGCTTATAACAATAGAACCAAAAGTCATGATTGTGACAATAATTATTATAATATTACTCAAAGCATATTGTTATTACTCAAAACATATTGAGCATAACAATTTCACTACAGTTTAGTGTAAAAGACATAGAGTTCTTCAGAGTAACAACATTTCTCATTCATTCTCTCACTAAGTAGCTCCTTAGCTGGCATGCTGTATCTTCCATTGTCATGGGTTCTGGAGGCACATAATAACAAAGATAAAGTCCATTTAAAAAGATAAAGTGGCTTGCAACTTTATGGAATATACTGACACATTGTATAACAGACAGCAATAAATGCCATAGAAAATGCAGAGCAGGGTGTGAGGGGCAGGAGCATTGGCAAGGCTTTTTGGCAATTTGCACAGGGTGGTCAGAAGCAAGGTAGGTAATTCAGAGAGCAGAAAGGAGGGATCACATAGATATCTGAAAGGAAGATGACTTCTGGCAGAGGACACTACTCCAAATATTCTAGGCTTAATAACAGCTGTTTCATTTGACAAAATGACAGGTTGAGTGTTTGAGATGAGTTATTGCAAAATACTATCCAAATATTAGGATGACCTAATTCACAGCCACAGCATTAGCAAAGACGCTGTTGCAATCATTTGCTAAACACTGAATATGGTTTACTATAGATTAACTGTGAATTATTAGCTTTAAAAATGAAATAAAAGAAAAACAATTCTAATTAAGATCCTTTCAGAAAAAACAATTTGAAGACAAGAAAGCAAAATTTAAATAGAAGTTCCTCAGGACGAGTCAAAGAATGGTTAAAATCCTACAGACATTTATCCTGTGCCTAATTGCACAATGTTTATAGATGAAGTAAAATATGAAGTTATGTTATCCAATGGAGAAGACTTAAAGCTGACTCTCAATGATGCAATCAAGTTATTAGTGTAAGTACAGCTGGCAGTCCCTTTGTCTTTCCTATATACCACTTACAGAAAAATGCGTTAGTTCCGTAAGTTATGATTATGTCTTTCTTGTCCCTTTCTACCATCACTTTCCTTTCTTCCCATTCTTCCTTCTTTCTACCCTCCATTACTCTTGATTCCATCTCTCCTTCATTTTTTTTTCAATTCTAGGAATTGATATCAGAACCTGACACCTACTAGGCAAACATTCTAGCAGTGAACCATACCCCAGCCCTCTTTTTTATTTTCTGTTTTGAGACAATCTGCTATACTAACACAGGGGGATCTTGGCTTGTGATCCTAACTCAACTACTCAAGTAGGTGGTATTTGGGTCAGTAACCCCAGACTTAGCTCCCATCTTTTACTTTTCTCTTCTTTTCTCCCTTTGCCTTTCCTTATCCCTTCTTCTTCCATATTCTGTATTTCATGCCACTATCCCTAGCCCAGTTCAGACACTATCTAAGTATGTAAGTATGTATGTATGTATGAATTATGAAAATAACCTCGTTTATAATTTCCTTTCTCCCAACTCCCTCTGTTTCCACTGCCGTGTACTCTGTCATAGATATCCGTAACCTGTGCATGTGAATGATGAAATGATATGGAAGCATATGGGACACTCAAGGAGAAGAAACTCAGCTAGAGATTATTTTGCTTCTATTAGTATTTTCAGCCCGTAGATTAGAATACAATTCAAAGTGCCAGCAGTATGTTGGATTAACAGTCCATTGTTTAATATTTAGTAAACATTGTTTGGAAATTGTAATGTTATATAGATTCCAGAAAATGAAGCCATTAGAAAGCATTTTGTCTGCGTGCTAAAAACTTATAGTGCAGAGAAACTTGTATGAATAGGAGTAACAGTGGATAAAAAAACTCCATGTGGAGGATGGTTTTCAGAGAAGCTAAATCAGTGCTACTTTTTTTTTTTTTTTTGGACCAAGTTCTAAACAATGCAGATTGCAAACTATTTCCTTTATACTAACCAGTTTTCAGTATTGTCTGAGCCTCTTCTTGTCTGTCTATCCACTGAAATCTGCCTATGTTTATTTGCATTTTTTGACTGTTGATTTATGCCATATACCACAAACTAAGATGATTAATATAGCGTATACAATTCATCATATGTGTTTTTACTCAAGAACCAGGTCTAAGATTCTTTCTGAACCCCTTCCTTATACCTGTTAACAGAGTAGTCTACACCTCCCATCCTAACTTTATGGCCCTCATCTTGAATAGATTCTATGGACTTTTCATTTTTTATTTATTGTTTTATGACTTTCTCCCTACAACCACATCAGGTCCTTTCAAAAGAGGCTCAAATACTCTGTTTTCAGCATTCAATCATCACCCTACATGGTTCCTGGAAGAAAGTTGAGTCTTAACATGAAATCTTAATATAAATCAGAGAAAATAATTTAGGACAATCCAAGGAATGGCTCAGGATGGGTGCTATCGCTAAACCGCACAAGCACAGGTGAGGAGGTACTCCTAAGCTCTGGTTGAGGAAATTAACAACAATTATACCACTGACAGTATCTTCTAAAAACTCTAAAGTGATGCATTATTAAAAGTTGCTGAAAAAATGGTCATCAAGATAAAATGAAGAACTATATGTATATAAAAAGTTAGGATACAAATTACATAAAGTGTATAATAAAGATTCTGAGAGATAAACAGAGAGATCATTTCAAAAATTAGTGTACGACCAAAATGCAACACATCTACACTGTCAGCCTAAGACCTGAGATAATCTTGGTTGACTCTACAACAGGCTTGAAGATTGCAGCTGGGACTCCTGGCTATGAAGATACCCTGAAGACAATCAGTTCCTAGAAAGGGAATTGTTTCACCCATGGAAAATGCCATGTTGATTTGATGTTTTATTTTGTTCTGTTATACAAACTTTATCATTAAAATATGTTGAATGAATTATTATTTAAAATGTAAGGACTAGTTAATAAATTGAGGTTTTATCTATTATCTTATTTTATCAGTCTTTCTGTGAAATAAACTTATAGCTGAAGGAAATTTAGAAAATTTAATCAACATATTCAATATTATAATTTACCAGTTGGCATGGTAACACTAACATCCATAGAGGTATTTTCATAGAGAGGACAGCTGAACTAGAAACAGGTTTCTTCCTTCAAAGAGGTTTGCAGTCTTCCCATGCTGGGCCTCCTATTAATCTGTTTCTGTCTCTGTCTCTGTCTCTGTCTCTGTCTCTGTCTCTGTCTCTGTCTCTGTCTCTCTCTCTCTCTCTCTCTCTCTCTCTCTCTCTCTCTCTTTCTCTCTCCTCTCTTACTGTGCTTCCTCCTCCTCCTCCTCCTTCTCCTCCTCCTCCTCATTTTTTTGTTTTGTTTTTGAGACAGTGTTTCTGTGTAGCCTTGGCTATACTGGAACTCACTCTGTAGATTAGGCTGGCTTCAAGCTCATCTACTCTAACACATTACCTTTCTGCTAATTTCTTTTCATGAAAAGTGAAATATATAAGAAAACCCATATAAATGTGAGAATAAACTCAGCTGAAGATTGGAATCTCATTTATAGCCTCATGTGAACATTATATGAATTGAGAAGTTCATGTTTTATTTCTGTAAACGTTAGGACATGTAGGTTGCATAATTCAAGTACAGTTGATTTTTTTTTTTTTTTGCTGTTTTTTTTTTCTATTGTTTTTTAGAGACAGGGCTTCTGGTTTTTGTTTTTTAGACAGGGTTTCTCTGTGTAGCTGTGGCTGTCCTAGACCTTGTTCTCTAAAATAGGCTAGCTTTGAACTCAGATCAGCTATTTCTGCCTCCCAAATTCTGGGATTGAAAGAATGAGCCACAATGCCTGGCTTGTTTATGTGAAGTGAGAAGGGAGGAGAAAAGGATTTGAGGATGGATGAGTTAATCTCATTCAAATTGGTGACTGTAGAAACACAGTGAGGTTAGCATAAAAAAAGGGGGGCACCATGAAGAATTTGATCTTGTGAGAAGAGCACATATATTTTAGAAATGTGAAGTCTATATAAGTTTAAAGAAAAATGGAATACATGAAGTGAAATGATTTTCTTTGTAACTCCACAACATTTGATATCTATACTAACAAGACTGTAAACACCTTCTTGCTGGTTACCAGAAGTTTCTACCATCAAGTGGGTGTAAGGATGTGTAAATTGCATAGAGACAAGTTCTTTGTCCTCCTGGCTTCTCCCTGGACAGGAGCTCTATGTAGTTCGTATGCTCCAACTTTATCATCCAGAATCTCACAGAACACTCTGACATACATGTTTGCCTTTCCAAATGTTTTCTAACACTTTTTAAAAACTAATGAGAGATGTTTTCTTCATTCCCCAGAATTTATTTCATCAAGCCACATCCTGCAGAGTCATTATTGATGTGACTTTAACAATTTTGATACACATTTTCATCTTCTCTCATCAATATATATGTGTACGAAATAAATTGAAATACTCAGTAGTGTGTGGATTGCTATAACTAGATTTTTTTTATGTATGGAAGAATTCCTGGAACCTTCGATTACTAGCTTCCCTCTCCCAACCCCCAGATATGTAGGCATAAGGTTATTGTGTACTTTAAATTCTGATTTCCTGTCTAAATGTTGTGTAAACTCGGTTCCCCAATTGCTCCCTGATATGTCAAGCAGCTTAGAGCCAATTGATGAGCTGGGGCAGAGAACAGGGCTGGACTTCCTGCCAGGCAGGGGAGGAGTAGTTAGGAGAAGAAGTAGGGGGTAATCCAGGGGATTCAGAGGCCCAAGGAAGATCAGGAGGAAAGAGTTGGAGCGGAGGAAAGCTACACAGTGGAAGTATCCGTGGAATATTTCCTGGGGTTAAGACAAAATAGCATAAAGGGTTAAAAATAGACTTAAACTGCTCAGATTATATTATGAAGCCTTGTATTATAAAAGAGTCTCAATCATTTGTTTGATAGCCAGGTTAAGAAATAAGCTAAAAGACATAAACACAATTATATAAAAATAACTTAAACATGTAGATATTGATAGATATTGATTTTCATTCATAATTTTAGACTCACCAAGTAGAGAAGATGTTTTCTGTAAAGTTGCCAAATGTCAAATCACCTTGAATGTAGCATTTATGTAATTCATGATTGTTTCATGGTTCTTCTTGCTGTATGTAGTTTTTTTTTAATTTATGTGTAATAATATAAATGTACATGCCAAAATAAAATAAAATAAAATAAAATCTTAAAAAAGAGTTCTCAGGAAACTGGGACCGAGGGGAGGACATCCTATTGGGACTCTAGATGAGAGAACAATGGGA
>OU015752.1:104132583-104178437 GCA_907169655.1 Acomys percivali | reverse complement strand
TATATATATATATATATATATATATATATATATATATATATATATATTTAAAGAAGCCATGAATTTCAAAGAGAACAGAGGAGTATATGGGATATTTTTGAGGGAAGAGAGAAATGTTGTAATTAAAATATCCATTATCCCATTATCCTAGCCTCCAACACTAGCAGGCAGTCATTGGGAATATGCTACCTAAGCAGAACAGGGAAAGAAACTAGATAGAGAAACTATCTAAAGACCCTCATTCCTCCCACCACTCCTCCAAATTCAGGTCCCAAGTCTCATCTCCAGGACCTCAACAGAAAACCAGATGAAGCCTTATTTCCCTCATGCCCACATCTCCTATAACTCATATAATCCATCTTCTCTTAACTTCATTTCCCCAACTCTGTAGCTTTATCCTAGATCCCAACTCCAACAGGCACACCTTGCTAACCTACAGGCCATGCCTGCCAGAAAATTAGGTAGGTTACTTGCAGAACTTTTTCTCAAGTAGCTGAAAACACTTAGCGAAGTGTACAAGATCCTTACCCATTGGAGAAATGCAAATCAAAACTACTGAAAGATTCCATCTTATACGTGTCAGAATGGATAATATCAAGAAAACAAGTGACAGTGTATGCTGAGAAGACATGGAGCTAGGGGAACATTCCTCCATTGTTGGCAGGAGTACAAAATTGTACAACTACCGTAGACATCAGTATAGTGGTTCCTCAGAAAGTTGGGGATTGATCTACCTCAAGATCCAACTATACCACTCTTAGGCATGTACCCAAAGAGTGTTCCATCCTACCACAAAGACATTTACTCAGCCATGTTGATTTTGGTTTTAGTCATAATAGCCAGAACTGGAAACAACCTAGATGTCCCTCAACAGAAGAATAGTTAAAGAAAATGTGGCACATTTACATTATTGATTATTACTCAGCTATATAAAAATAAAAACAACATCATGAAATTTGTAGGCAAATGTATGGTACTAGAAAAAAATCATGAGTGAGGTAACACAGACCCAGGAAAAAAAGTTGTTATGTGTTCACCTCTAGGTGGATATTAGCCTTTGAGGAAATAATAACCAAGCTGTAACTCATAGACTAAGACATTAGGTAAAAAAGGAGAGGTCTGAGGTGACACATAGATCTTCCTGAAAGGGGGAAATAGAATAGATTTCACAGGAAGGCTGGGTGCAGGTGTGGATGAAGGTGTGGTGATCAGGTAGAGGGTATGAGGTTGAAGGAAAGATATGGCTGGAATTAGAGAGCATTTGGTGGTGGTGTGGAATCCTAGTGCATTGGAATCTTCCTAGAATGTATGAAGGTTTTCCTAAGGAGCACTCCTAGTAACTAGGGATACAGAGGCTCAATTGTCCATCTCTTGTCACCATGCAAAGCTTCCAGTGGTGGGACAGGATTGCATTCAATTGAGTTGTTGGACAAGAGGGTTTCACAGGAATTCTCAAACAACACAGGATATTTTAACTTAAAAGATTGCTCTCTGAACACCAACTGCAGGCCTAGATTTCCAAGGACAACACATAGATATATCTTTGAACACAGAAAAGTTGAGCTGGTGCCTACATGGAGTTTTCACCCTTATATTCTAGTCTTTTTGATGTGAGAAGGTATTCTGCAGGCTGCTTAAAGAGAAATGTGAACACCAGCCCAGTCACAAAACATTATACCTACAACCTACATTGCCTGCAAATTATGCCAGGAGAATATGGCACAGAACTTGTGGGAGTAGCTGCCCAACATAAGACCCATTCCACAAGAGGGGTTAATATCTAACACTATATTGGTGACCAATAACCAGAGACTTGAGTAGTTTTGAGACCAAGGGTAAACCAATCACTACTGGTCTAAAAAATAGTATCAGTAAAATGTCTTCTAATGATACTATGCTACACTATCTAGATTAGTTCCCTATCCAGTCATCATTAGAGAGGTTTCCTCCAGCAGCATATGGAAACAGATGCAGAGACCCATAACCAGACGTTATTCAAAGAAAGAGTCTAAAGGGGGGGTCTCCATGAAATCCCTGCCCTTAGAGCTCAGAGAATCCCATGGAAGATGAGGCAGAAAGATTGTAAAAGGCAGAGGAAGTGGAGGATACCAGGATAACAAGACCACCAGAATCAACTAAGCAAGGTGTGTATGAGCTCACAAAGACTGAAGCAGCAAGCACAGGGTCTACATGAGTCAGTAACAGGTCTTCTGCATATATATTATAGGTGTAAGCTTAGTGTTTTTATGGACTCCCGACTTGAAAATGAGTGTGTTTCTGACTCATTTGCCTGCTCTTGGAACTCTTTTTCTACTGCTAGGTTGCTGTGTCCAACTTTAATATGGTAATTTTTCTTCAACTTATGTTATTTTACTTTATTTTATTTTGTTATGATTGGTTGTTACCTCTTAGAAGCTTGCTCTTTTCTAATGAGAGACAAAAGGACTGAATCTGGAGGAGAAGTGAAGATGAACTGGGAGGAACAGAGGAGGGCAAACTAATCAAGACGTATTGTGTGAGAAAAGAATCTATCTTCACTAAAATAAAAAATGAAAAACCCTAATACTGTCATATTTTTATTTTTGATCTTTTTTGAATAAAAATTTTTAAAAAGTATATTGGGACTCTAGATGAGAGAACAATGGGTGAATAGCAATGTAGAAGGATCCAGTGGGTTCTAGAAACCTACAAGTAGAACATTATGATAGGCAGATTTGGGTCATGGGGTTCTGCTCAAACTAAGGCCCTAGCCAAGGACCATACAGGCGGTAAAATTTAAACCCCTACCCTGATCTAGCCCATGGACAAGACAGTCTCCACACTTGAGTGGAGAGAGGGATTTGACTTTCTCAAGTACTCTGGTGCCTCACATCTGACTATGTCCCCTGGCGGGGGAGACCTAGTGGCACTCAGAGGAAGGACAGCAGGTCACTGAGAAGAGACTTGATACCCTATGAGCATATACAGGGGATGGGATAACCATAGAGATGTAACAAGAATAAATTAATTAAAAATAAAATAAAAAATAAAATTTAAAAAAAAGTATATTTATCAAGTCTATTTCCATGTGATTGTAATTTACAGAAATGCAACAGAAAGTTAATTTATAAAGCCAAATGTGATATATGTCTGCAGTCCCAGCTATTTGGGTAGAAGAAGCAGGAGGCCACTCTAGCCCAGGAATTTAAGACAATGATTTGAGTCATAGTGCGACCCTGTCTCAAATAAATTAAATACAAAAAATATTTTCTTAGATGATATTGGAGGCTTATTATTTGACTCTATCATGCCCAAGCATCATCAAAACAAACAAACAAACAAACAAACAAACAAACAAAAAAGACACACAATCTATAGAACTTTGTTACTACAGTCTTAGGATACAATGCAGAACTGCAGTGGGGTTGCATGGAGACAATGTAGGAACATAAGAATCCTTAGTAGTTCAAAGCTAGGCATGGCTATATGCTGAGTTAGTGGTCAGCCTGAGATAGTTTAGGTCAAAAAACAAAACAACCTCAAACAAAAAACAAAAGCCCAAACTGAAACCTCAAAACAAAACAAAGCAAAACAATGACCACACCAAACTAAACCAAACAACAATTAAAGCGCAAAGGTGGGATCATGAAGTCTTTGTCCTTTTGTGTCCAAATTATTTTTCTTAGCACCATGTCTTTTCATTTCAGCCATGTTGTTAATATTCCACTGGGTCTCCTACAGCACATTTTCTTTATTCATTAGTGATGGTCAGTTAGACTGAAGTGGGATTTCTGGATCAACTGGTAATCATATATTCCAAGGCTTTGACGAATCCCAGCACTATCTCCACAGTGTCTGTAGTAATGTCCACTTCCACTACAGTGTGCATGGGTGTCTCTGTCCTTCACATTCTTATTAGCATGGGTGTCTCTGTCCTTCACATTCTTATTAACGTTATTAACTTTAAATTATTATTTTTTTAATTTCCTGTCCTCCCTATATTATTACCATGTGACAACTGGATCCCTGGAGTGTTTCTTGCTCCTCTACAGCATTTGTTTCCATGCCATGTGCCTGCCAAGCTCCTCTGAAACTGTGGCTTGTTTTCCTCTAAGTTTGACGTTTGGAATTAAAGTTCAACCAGGAAATTCAACAAGTGCATGGACTCTGGCTGGTAACCAGCAATGGGTGTGCCTCTTACGTGTGTGACCTGGACATCTCAATGCTTCTACCTTTAGAATTCACTGCCACATGACCCCCAGCCCCACAGGCAGGACAGTTCCCTGGGCACTGCAGGTGGTGCTTTGAACTAGCATTTTTCTCAGCACCTGGCAGATTACACAGTAAGAACTGGTTTCTTATATGCAGGAAGAGTTTTGCTTGATGTTCGCTCCCAGAAGGCTGCAAACAATAGCCACATACAAGAAGCTACAATCATATTACTGAATATAGCATTCAAACATCCTACATCTTTTAAATCCAAAGATCATTCTTTTAAGCAAAATAATAGTTATTTTTTTCTTTTTACTGACTGGATGGCCTTAGTGATGTGATTGCTCTTTTAACAAGTTTGACAAAATTATCAAAAATGCTTCTGAATCAAGTTAATTTTAAACATATGGTTGTCTTAGAAGGTTTCTGGTGTATTCAGGCTGGTGTCTGGAAAATTCTTGCCCTTGGTGCTGTATAAGCTCTAGTGAAACTCAGTGTTGTTTCTTTTTAATATCCCCAGTGGTTATTAACTAACAGACTGACAGTGTTGGAAGAGGCTCTGAGGTCAACAGCAGGTTCCTTTCTGAATGAAATAAAGACAGCAATCTCAACCTTCAAAAAATTAAAACATTACCTAAGCTAATTCCTCTTCTTCACTGAAGTATTCTGTAATATACTGAGATTCTTACTGCTTTTATTTCTTTGAGTTAACTTCTTGACAGTCTTATAATTACCAATTAATTATTATAAATTATTTATCTTAATTTCTTAAGTGGCTATTTTTAAATTTTTATTATGAATATTGTCTCTTTCGTTTGAGTCTTAGAGGTCAGATCTAGAGCCTCATTCAGAATAGGCAAGCACTCTAATGCTGGCCTACGTCTCCATTAAATACCACTTTCATTGATTTTACATTTTTTCATTGTTATGAAGCTAGTAACCAAATGCCCACATTCTTTTCCTAGAGAAGACTTTCCCACTGGGCAGCACTGATACTTCTCTATTCCCAGTGTCCCTGCACTGTCTCTGCTGTTGCTTTCTTCTCTAGTTCTTGGTGCCTCTATTATATGTCTCTAACCCTGAAGAATACCTAAGCGCTGTGTCTTTGCTTATGAGAACATACTATGCTGATTTGCACACAGCAGCATCTTAAAATAAAGAAATGAATGAATAAGATATGTAGAAAATTGTTTTCCCAGCGTGCACCTCAGTCTATACCTAGTCTGAATAACAGTTGAAACATAGTGGTGCTTGAAAAGTGACCTTTCATCTTCTCATGCACCTCGTTATATCATTTGCTAAGAGTGAGGCAAATGAAATACCGTTTCTCCTGTTAGGTGGTGATCACCAATTTGTCCTTAAAAGGAGCAGTTTATATTCTTTGTGTGATCTTTGGGTCCCTTCAGCATCATTTTATTTTAACTCTTCTAATCATGTGTCTTCACGTTGTAACGCTGTTTTCTCTTCTAGAGTTCTCTATACCCCAAGAAAAAATTAAGTAGGAGTCATTATGCATCATTATAAGGCATTTGGAGGATTTTTACTTCTATGTTTGAATTTTTTCCTTGAAGCATTCTAGGTTGTTCATATAAAAATTTGATAGGTGGTTATTTCAGGTCATAATTCAATTGACTGACTTTAGATTTTATTTTAGCACATTATTAATTATGATTAAAATATAGTGACAGATATCTGAACTATGGTAAATAAGCAAATATATGTGTGTAGTAAAGATAATAAATATAGTGCTTAGTTTTGACAGTTAATTCACAAGAAGTCTATATCCTTTGAATGTCATCAACAAAAAAAATGTTGTAAGCAGGCTATGGGAACTATTTATTGTGAAGAAATGAATATTATATATATTAATAATTTCTAAAATTATATGTTAGGGTATACATTTGCCTGCATATATGTACTGGCCATGTAATTATCCTGTGCATGAGGCCTCCAGAAGAGGGAGCTGGGTTGGCTCACCTGGATCAGTTGTGAGCCACCATGTGGTTGCTGGAAATTGAACTCAGGTTCTTTGGAAGAGCAGCCAGGCCTCATAACCTTGGAACCATCTCAAAATTACTTATTTCATACCTTAAATAGTACAGATATATATACATATAAGTGTATATATATATATGTATAATTTCTAAGTAATTCTAAGTTGCAAAGTGTAATATAAGATTCTATATTTAAAATGTCCAAATAAAATATTCTACTCTCAAAAATACACATTAAATTAAAGATAAATGTGTATTCCATTTATCTACCAAGAATATTATACTGGGAAAGGAAGTTGAAGCCTGTTCATAATCAATGTGTTTCCATACATATTCATTTTGGTTTGTGGTGTACTAATCCTTGTGACATGGTCTAGAAGTTGTCAAGGCCTTTCTGGTTGAATAACCTCTGTCTACTCCTTGAGGACCTGGAACTTCTCTTTCTAATTAGAGATTTGTCATTGCTGTCAGGCTGAATAGTGCGTTTTCACATCTCTGTCATTATCTGAGGCTTCAGGTACATGGGCCATGACAGAATCTGACATGAAGGGCTTGCTCATGTAGCTTGAAGCCATAAAGCCTGTTGACTCTCTTTTGGAATGTTTATAAATTATTTCCCTAAGAAAGCTTCCTCCCTTCAGTACCTTTTGGTAAACTTTTATTTCTTGGCCTGTTTTATTTCCCGTTATTTTATACTCAATGTTCTTTCTTCCTTGAACCCATTATCCATGGTAAGTAATATTCACCCTATATTCTCTCTCCTAACATAAAATAGATATCTGGTTCTTGGCATTACTGAATGGGAGAATACATTAGAAAAACACTCTATGCTAGAAGGCATGGAAAACAAGTGTTCTCTGAAGAGGGCCACACAGTTTATACCTTAGGCTCTGTAGGTCATGCAGTGTCGGTTGCACTTAATCACCTTGCCAATGAAGTACATAAGCAGGCATAGATATAATATTAATGAGTAATTCTAGATGTGTTTCAATTGTAAAGCTTCAGTGACAAACATGGCCATAGAGAAGACTTCAGAGCTGTGGCTTCCATACCCTGTTCTAGAGTAGAAAGTACTTTCTCTACGAGGCTCTTCTTTTCATAAAAGTAAAATGTTGAGTCAGAAACTATGTAACCTTCCACTTAACTACTCCTCAATTCTTGTGTGCAACCTACATTTCATCTTACATTAACCCACTACACTTACCCAATGCATTGATAATTTCTGAGCACATTTTGAAGAATCTCTTAGGCTTATTTGATGTTTGAAATGTCCATGACAGCCATCTAAAGTCTGACTGCAACAACTCTATATCATCCTATTTAATAATTTCTTATTAACATCAGTTTTCATTATATTTACTTGCAATCCATTTTCTCTACCTACCTCACTTGGTGTGTTCATAACTTGGATATGTTCACCAGGCTGCAGGACTCCCCAGCACCTCATAGAGCAGACCACAGTCTATAAACAGAATTCCAGTTTCTCATTACAGGCCCCTTTTCACAATTCTCACATTCCTTTGTCTTAGCAAAATTTCCATTGACTCTAGTTAAGGTTTTATTTCCTTGGCTTCACTTTTCCCCAGAACACTATGCTTTTTTGTTATCTACTTCTTTTCCTACTCAGTTTAAACTATACAATATAAGTAGATAGACTATATTGAGTAGTTAGTGCCAGAAATTATGCTAATACAAATACATATTTTAATGCTCATGATTAAAACAATCCTACATGGAACACAACATCCTCTTCAGATAAGGAGATGTGATTGTGGGGAATAAAGCTTAAATTTGCAGTTAGAGGTTGGTGGGTGCTATGTGTTCTATAAGTTATTTATTTATTTGTTTGTTTGTTTTACAAGACTGGGTTTCTCTGTGTAGATTTTGCTTTTCTGGACTCACTTTGTAGAATAGGCTGGCCTTGAACTCATGGAGATCTGCCTGTCTCTAACTCCCTGAGTGCTGGGATTACAGGTGTATGCCACATATTGTCTGGATGCTATGTATTCTAATGTTAATTGCTTGCCCCCAAGATCTAGCTGCTGCTCAGATGAGCACATTTTTTATATAAACCTGCCTTTGTTTGTAAAGCTTGCTCTATATAATTGAAAGCTGATTGGCTAATAACATTTCTGAAGCGTGTGCTGGACAGAAGAGAGGTAAGTGGAGTTTAGGGTCCTGGGCTTGAGGTCTGAGAGAGATGATGAGACAGGGTGAGGAGAGAGAGGAAGCAGAAGATGTAGCAGGAGAGAAAACCTAAAAGAAGGACTTCACCATGGGGCAGTATGGACCATGAACACGTGGCCATGAGGGCTGTCCTCATAGAGCAGAAGCAGCCCAGACAGAAATGATTAAGGCAAGTAACATGGGAAATAATGAAAAGCCTTAGAGGGTTGATACCTGCCCAGTTATTGTGCATTAAAGCTTTTATAAATCCAAGAAGTCTCAATCTCGATAATTTGGGAACGAGCGGTGTAGAGAAGCCCTTAAGAGTATAATATCCCCTACCACAACATGGCAGAGTGAATATAGACTTGTCACACCCCAACATACATCACGAAACAGAATGCCATTGATTATTCAAGGACAATTTTGGTGGTGTTTATTTTTGGCATATTCAAACAACTAAAGGAATGCAATGAAAAAGTATATAAGGTAATATAGCCTAGCAAAGAACAAAAAAATTGCCATATTAAATAAAGCAATACTGTAACTGGATATTAATGGAATATTGCAATTTATCAGGGAGGAAAAATATCAAGGGCCTCACGGAAGAGAAACAGTGGGTAAATAGCATGGAGGTGTCCTTTGGCTTACATTATTGAGCTTCGATATAGTCAAACAACAAGAAAAAGACTGGCACTGTGAACAAAAGAAACCAGGAATCAAGTGCAAGACTTCAAAGCTTCATATAACGGCCTAAGTGGAAGAAAACAATCAGGGCTCAGAGATGTCACCAAAGCCAAGAAAAGAAAACAAACATATTGAAAGGGAATGGAACGAAACATTTAAAATAGAGTATGAGACAATAAAGCTGCTGCATTAGTGGCTTAAAAATAACTTTACTGGAGTGAAGAAAGAGATCAATTAGTGATCTTTGTCAAATAAATAAAACTAGATTCATGTAATCAATATTGCATATAAATATCTATTTGTGTATCACTAATAATCATTTTCATATTTTTAATTTTAGAAAGTTTGAGGGGGGTTGTATTGTTTTGAGAGTCTGAAGACACTGCAGAACAGATGGCCACATTTCCAGTGTTCTTTATGGTGGTATTTGCTACTGAAATACAACCACTAGCAGCTTTGTCTTTTCTCATTGCAGTACAAGCCCTTAGGCTTATGAAACAATCTCTTTTCTTTAGAGTTTAGGATATTCTTCTATTGTGCTTCTATTCCCATGTTGGGACTCTACACAATTACAACTATTTTCTCAGTAATGATGAAATATTAACATTTACTTTACTTCGCTAAAAATGAAATTTCCTGTTTGGAAATGTTCTCCTTTTCTACAGTAAGTTTAAGCTTTTCTGGTTTATTTTTTGATATAAATAAATGTATAATCACATAAAAAATGAAAAATGTAAATTATGTAATAAATACCACATGATTGTCAATATAGAGGAAAATAAACATTTTAGGCTAAATTTTTTAACTTGTCTTTCAAAAAGATTATAACAGAAAAGTGGCATCCTGGATTACAGTCCAGAAATCATGCACTTTAGACTAAAAGTGTTTCCTATTCTGAAAAGATGCAAGTACTGATGATTGTGCCCATTTTAAGTCTGGACGGGTCATAAGGCTTCTTTGCAATCATGCAATAATGAATAACTAATTAATAGTGTGAACTTGCTTCTTCAGCAACTGCACTCATCCCTGAGACAGGTCAATGTGAGATAGAACTTTTCACCCTCTGTAGGATGCAGGTTTCTTTAGAGGGGAATTAACTAAAACATTATTACTTGAAATTACTGCACAGTAATGGTTGTAAAATAAAAATGATCCTTGTCAGCTGATTTTATCATGTCTTGTTTTAACTATGGTGCCACATAGGAATTTGGGAAACTTCTTATGAGCACCATTTATTTTACAACCTTCTGTATAAAGTGCAACTTATGGCCACATCAACATTTTCTGAGCACAAGGAATAAGTATAGTGCTGTGGAAAATGTAGCTTTTTCTCACATGATAAACATTGTATTGTGAATCACAGAATATGTACATGATGCTGACTAAGAGGTACATAGTTGTAAAGGAGCTTTGATATGCCTTAAATATGTACCCCCAAAAGTTGATGGGTTAGAAATTTAAATACATAACTCTTGTGGTATTTGAAGATGGAGTCATTGGGAATTCATTAGGGATAGAGGAGAGCATAAGAGTTATGATCTTATATGGGGACTTGTGTTGATATTGATGGCTTTATATGAGAGACCTGTAGCATGCTTACTATGAATTGTGATATGGTGCCTTTACCAAGACATAATGAAATAAGGAGTTCTTCCCAAACTGAACAGGGGTTGTCACCAAACTATCCTACTTTCTTGCCCCTCTAACTAAAGTCCAATTAGAGTTTTGTTCTTTAGAATTATCCAATATCAGGCATTTTGGTAAAGTAATAAAGAAATGACCGCTCAGTGGTATTAGAAATATCAAGTGTGTTTCCACCAAACCATTTCAGGGTATCTTCCAACCACAACCAAAACATAAATTAAATTCATCAATAATAGACTAAATTAACCTAGTCCTACTCCTGTACCTTACTCCTAAGGATGAAATTTTCTAGAAATGTTCATCTATCTTGTCTTAATTGCTAAGAGAGTTTGTTCCAATTCCATTTGAAGTTTCTGTCTTGGAATCCAGCTACTAGATTGTTGGAATCCCAAGTCACCTGACGTGGTCAATAGAAGAAAAGCAGGTTATTTTGTTCAGCAGCTCTTTCTGAGATATCAGCAGTAGGTAGACTCAACTGCAGTCATGTGAGAAAACATTTTTGAATGGTATAGACCCAAAGATCTTCCAGATGACCACACGACTATCCAATATCTGATCCAATATAGCAAAAAAGCCACATAACTGCTTCCAGTGAATCTAATATCATGAAAAAGAAAGATAACTAAAATTTATTTTAAGTCAACTAATGTCAGGATTATACGCTATAAGACAATACAAACTAAAATATTAATAATTAACAGAATATATTATTTATTTAATTTCCTATGATTGTCTTTTCATAATAAATTATTTTTGTTTATTTATTTTACAAATTTTATTTGATAAGAAAGCAGGGACTTAGAAGTTAATGACACTTATTTGAAAGTAAATCTTGACCATTGAGTAACTATATGACTTTGGCCCAAGTATTAAATTTCCCTAAACCTCCTTGTAATTTGGAGTATCAGATTAAGTTAAAAAAAATCTGTTAACTAACAAGTACTTTAGCCCCATCTTTCACTCAGATACTTAAAAATATCAAAATTTCCCCACTTTCTACATCCATTTTATTCTCTTTTCTTACATGATTCAGCATGTTGCTAGTTTGTTATCCCTCTAAAAGCTGAGAAAAGAAATTGACTCACAAAATAATTCATATTTTCTTAGTGTTTCTATGCTTCCAGGCCATTCTCCCATATTATTTCTGCTTTATGATGTGATTCATATTTCCTATGCAAATACCAACCAATTCTGCTATAATGAACCCATGCCAAGATGCTCATGGATGGAAAAATAGGGTGGACACAAATTATTCTTATTACCATTACTATGCTAGAAGTTATTAGCCCATTATGAATCCTTTCATGATTTTTAGTCATTCATGCTCTAAGTAGCTACTGAAAATTGCCTTGATAATTTGACCATCCACATCAATATTCCTGAGAGTTCCTCCTCCCAACGTCACACGTTATCTGTCCTATATGATTCCTTACTTCAAAAAGTATTCTTTTATTGTAATTGCTTATTTCAAAACTCCCTCATGATCCCTCATTTTAGAGAAGCTTTCCAAATACATTTCATCTTGAGATAAACCTTCCTTCTTTTGAATTTCAAAATCATACATTTCACAACTGGGGTATGGCAATTATTTAGGTGCTGTCCTTTGATGTGCACCTTGTTTTCAAGTTACAACACTGTTCCTTGAATATTGCTATCACTCACTCACAATGGTAGGTTCTTAAGGGAAAATATTCTAAAAGTCTCCGGATGTTTGATACAGTACAAGTTTTCCAAGTTTTTACAACTCAGAAAATGGAGGTTATAAAATAATCATTTCCATTAGGTACTCAATGAGATAAGGAAGAAAAATCCATAGCACAGCCTGTAAGGAAGTTGAATTTAAATGAGTTTTTTTGTTGTTGTTGTTGTTATACACCTAGTTGAGGCAATGCTACAGGTGACTGCTCTACAATAGGTTGAAATACACCGTTGCTGACTGGGCTCCTGAAGTACTCGCAAATAAATTAAAAGCTGCAGTTTCATAGGGCTGACCTGCAGCTATATGAAAAATAGTCAATTTCTATATAGATGATACACAAGGATACCAACATACATGGAATGAGTGAGTGTTTCTGTTGTATATAGCTTATTTTATTAAATAGAAAGGGGGAGATGAAGGAGAGATAAACCTGTTTTTTAGGATCCCAAGTGCAGGATTGGAATGGTCTCGTGAGAGAACAGGTGAGGTTAATTCACTAGAAGAGCAACCACCTCGTTCAGGAGCTTAATTGTTGCCAGCTGAAAAGATCCTGTGACCAGACTCTGGGAGGAGATATATAAATGAGCCCAGAACTAGAGGCGGGGGCTTTTTGGAGACTTGTGATAGATTTGGCTGTTCATCGCTGCACTTCAAGACGCTCCTAGAGAGAACCGCTCGAGGGAAGGCTTCGGGGCTCCGGCTCCTGCTGAAGTTCTGAGTTCTGGTTACCCCAGGTTCCAGCAGAAGATATCCTGTGGCTCATGCCCAGAGAATCGGTCCTCAGAACTGATATCCTTAAGGTCTTGTTATTGTGTCCATTAATCCTCATTTCCTATTGTTTTGGTTAGTTGGGTTATAAATAACGTATGCTTGGGCACTAAGTTGTTAATAAAATATTAAGTTGTTAATAATATTGGTTAAGAAAATTGAGCCTACATGTTTCTTTGAGAGGGATCCTGATAATGTTAAATATCCTTTGGCTATTAAAAACTTTCATTCTGATTGTTTTAGTTTCAAAACAGGAAATAAAATCATACACGTGGAAATAATGTTTGTCTTTTGGGTACAGGCTTAAAATAAACCTCCAGGGCAAATGAGGACAACATGAATATATTAAAGGCAAACAATGGTGAATAGGGGAGAAAGGAATCCAGCTTAATAGTAGGTAAGGACAGATGAAAAACTTTTAAGGTTAAAGTTTTATCCACTTTGTAACTTTTATGATATCAAAAAGCCTCAGCTTTCAAGAAATGTAACACTCATATAGTCCAAATATTTATATCACTGTGGGTAAAGAAAGTTATCCACAGTAAAAGCATGGTGGTGTGGATCAAAACATGTTAGCTTTCTTGTCCTCTGTTCAGATCTCTCTTCATTAGTGTCCTCTGCACAATGGTTTGGGATCAGCTTCTAACTTTGGTAGCATGATATATATCATTATATATGTATATCTTTGGTAAATATATATCTCAGATATATATGTGTGTATATATATACATATATATATATATGAGATCAGTTCTTCAGTGCTCCATGGATACTGTATTTCATTTTCTAGCTCTGTTTTATAGATTTTGTAAATAAAGAGTAAAATGTTTGGACACCACCTGGTTTTCATCTTCCCTGGGTAGAAATAAGGACATTCACATAAGTATAATTACATCATCTTTGTCTCTTCCCGGATGCATTCCCATTATCTGTTAGGAAGAAACAACTACTATTACTAGTTGCAAGTACTTTATTTTACAAAGGAACAAAATCACCATGTATTCTCGAAGAATGGTTAGAAAGCAGTAACAGAAGAATGACTTATCTGTACAGCCATGCCTGTCATGGATCTGTCTGCTGTCTACACTCAGTTGGTTGAACTGCTTAAAAAAGAGACAGCCAACGTTTACCAAAATATCTTTAACTGTTGTTTGTTGTTGTAAGAAAAGCAGCTTAGGCGGGATAGGCTTTATTCTGGCTCAAAGTTCAAGGTGCAGGCCATGATGATGGGGAGGTGAAGGCAGCAGGATCTTGAAGCATCTCTTCAGAGTACACCCACTGCCAGGAACAGAGAGTGATGAGTGTATGCTTCTGCTCCACCTGTTTTCTTCATTTGATATAGTCCAGATCCAATGCCACAGTGAATGGGTCCTCCCTTTTCAATCAATGTAATTAAGGTAATCTACCAGGGAGATTGATTGATAAAAGCAGTTGCCACAAAAGCATGCTGACTTGAGTTTGATTTCTAGAACCCATGGTCAAAGGAGAGAACTGACACCTGTATATTGTCCATTGAACATCCCACGCATTCTGTGAGCTGGACACACATGCACATCTTCAGAAACCTTCAGAAATCTGCACACACACACACACATACACACACGCGCACACACACACACACACACACACATCCCAGACATGCTCAGAGGATCTTTTTCTAGTGATTCTAGACTCTTTCAGGTTCACAATGTTAGCAATCACCATCAGAGTTTTAAAAGAGAAAATTCAGAGAAAGTGCTTGAGGGTTTTTCTTCAAGTGGGAATAGACAAATTAATTTCATAGTAAATAATTAATTATGATTTGGGAAATATTTGGGCATAACAGATAAAAGGTTTCGCTGGACCAACCATTACTCATTTTTTTCTGAGACATATGAATTCAGAACAAGATGAAACCAGTTCATCTGCAATCTTCTCTTAAAACACACCAGGTCGAACCCATATTAGACTACGCACAGTTGCCTGTATCTTCAACTTCAGGAATACCTCTGACGCCTTGGGGCATCTGCACTCACATGAGTTTTTTCACGTGTACATGACTAAAAATTATACCCCGTTTTTAAAGATCATGTTGATTGAGGTAATAATGTTCAAACAGTTGGCTTATGCAATTTGTTTTCATGTATGACCCATTAACAGTCATTTATTATAGAAAGCACAGTAGAGATTGTTTTGTAAATTATCATGTCCAAATTCTCTTACCTTTCTGAGCAACCTTGCTGCTTTATATCAGGAATTTCTGAAAAAAAAAAAAAGAGAACAATTTTCACCTTTGTGTGAAAATTAAGATTGTTATCATTTTACTAATTTCATCTAAGTGGCTGCTGAGGAAACACCTGAGACAATAACGCCAGATGCAAATATATAAACAATAGTTTTCATTTCTAGAATATACCAGATGTATTTTCATATAAGAATTACTGCCATGAACATCTGGCATTCTAAGTAAATCACTTATAATTTAGCAGAATGTTTCCTAGCAATGCTGTCAGAAAGACTACAAATACTGGCATGCTTTCCTCTGAATTTAAGGAAGATACCATGACCATGCTAGGATATGATGAAATGAATTATAAAAACTTGGGGAATAAACTATTCTTTTTAAGCTTGGTATAATGAGAAGTGTAATTTAAATATTAATATTACTCAAAAGAGGTAAGACATCAAATAAAAGGAAAACAGTTCCTGAATCCTTATCTAGGCAAGAAACAAAAATTATTTCTCCCTAAGTAATAAAATATATTTGGTGATAGAAACTGAATAAATCTTCTACTTGTCACTTTCAAGCAACAATAAGAACAAAACACAGTGTTCAGAACTAAGCTTAACAGAGAAGAAATTAGAATCTGTAGTGATTTAAAAATACACTCAAAGGCCAGCATGGTGGTGAATGCCTTTAATCCCAACAATCTGGGAAACAAAGACAGGAGTAACTCTGAGTTCAAGGCCAGCCTGGTCTACAGAGAAAGTTCCAGGGCAGCCAGGGATACACAGAGAAACACTGTCTCAATACAACAACAACAAATTGAAAATAATGAATGAATAAATAAATAAATAAATGTATAGACCAGATGACACCAAGTAAACTGTGTTCCAGACACACAAGGACTCATGCTCATATGTACTCACAGAGACTATGGCCACAGGCACAAGACCTGCACATAGTCAAGGCAGACAGGGTTTCAGTGTTGAACATGGAAGGTGGATATTATGTCCCATTCTTAACCAACCAGCTCTCTCCAGCTGACATCTGTATCCAGTGGAGTCTCATTGTGGAAACGCATGCACACTGCTGTATTTAGGTATTTTGTTTTTGTTTGTTTGTTTGTTTATCTTACTGGTATTTTGTTTTATAATATGGTTTACGGCTTTGTTTTCTTTTATTTGTGTGTGTATATGTGTGTGCTTGTTTTTGATGCTGTTTTGTTGTTGTTTTTTTTAAAATTAAGTTTTATTTCATTTTTTTCTGTTTTTCTATGCATGTTAATGAATTTTAACTTATTAAAAGTCTAAAGAGACACAGAGGCTTTTTATAATTTATATTCCTTTATTATAGAATTTCTAGAAATTTAGAGCACTTTACAGTTATCATCTGAGTGTGCAGACAAAATCAATGTATTAGGCAACTGAAAATACTTTTCAAAGCATGGGGAGTCATTGGTCTGAAAGTGACACTGTATGAGCACATACAGGCCAAAAGATAATAGATCCTCTTATAAAATAAACTTAGATTAAAATTTATCTGCAAAACACCAGAGCAAGCCACACGTGCTTCTCTGAAACACATGGCTCAACATGTCGAGTGGTATCTGCAGCTGCCAGAAAAATGCTCTTATGGGCACATTCCACAAACACTGGGCAGACAAAGTCCAGACTGTGGAAATATTCCCAGAGGCTAGAGGAGGCATGCACACAGAGTCGCTTCGATCAGCATAGAAAATGAAGAGAGTAGCAGAAATGCAATTTTGTAAACAGAATCTGTAGCCAGATGTTTTCCAAAGAAAACTTTCTCTTTCCTGTTATTGCCTGGCCAAACTACCTTGGATGACAGAAAGTGTTGCTATGGAAACTGGCATGATATCCTGATGGTGCTCAAAGGTAAAATTCAGGCAGTTGGACCTTCTATACCACTTCAGAACTCCAGTCACACAAAGCTCTGTTTGTATAAAGAACCATTTCCAAATCCAAACAGACAATGTGATCAGCTGCAGGTAAGAGGCCACAGTTCAGGGAATTATGGAAGAAAGTGAATTTTAGTAACAGAAAATCTTCTTCCCTGCAAGGTTGCATTACCTTAAACTTTTATAAGTTTGAGATTACTATCTCTTCTCCTCATTTGTGGAGATTGCTATGAAAAATAAGAAATAACACCCTAATGAAGAACAAACATTGACTGAAAGCAGAATATCTTTTGTTTGATGCTCTTACTTTTAATTAATTAATGAATTCTTTTTTTCATATATAGCAACTTGTATTTATTTATTTTTTTGAGCTTTTTAAATACAGGGGGAGGAAATCCCCCTCAGGAACAGTCATAGGGGAGGGAGGGAGGGAAGAATGGGAGGGTACAAGGGATGGGATAACCGTTGAGATGTGACAAAAATAAATTAATAAAAAATTTAAAAATATATATATTTTATTAACTTAGCGGATAACATCTCAATTGTTATCCCATCCCTTGTATTCTCCCATTTCTCCCTCCCTCCCATTTTCCCCTTACTCCCCTCAGCCTAAGTGTCCCTCAGTAGAAGAATGGATAAAGAAACCGGTACATTTACACTATGGAATACTACTCAGCTATTAAAAAAAAAAGGAATTTCCAAAATTTATGGACAAATGGATTGAGCTAGAAATGATCATAATGAGTGAGTTAACCCAGAAGCAGAAACACTCAAATAGTATATACTTACTTATATCTGGACACTAGCCCAAGGGGCATGTCCCGCGAGAGCATAATTAATAAATTATTATAGATGAATATTTTGATTGTTAGGTTGTTTTTTCTTTTGAATATTGTAGGAGAAGACTTTTATGTCTATCATCTGTCTACAATATTTTTCTATACCTATAGTAGCTTCATTATTGATTACCACAATTCTAATGTAGAGACTTGACTTCTCACTCTCATTTTATTTCATTTCACTGCCTTTCCCTTTCTTTCTCAGTTCACCACTAAAATATTAACACCTTTACCTGAAAAATAAAATAAAATTCCATCCTGCTCAACTTTACCCTAGTGCTGAAGTTTCTCAATCTCATGAGAACACAAGTGAAGTGCACCAAGTCTTCTACTTCAAGTCAACACTAATAGTGCTGTTACATCATACGTAATATCTATTACAACCACTTTCCCTTCTAAATAGAAGTAAGGAGAAGAAAGCCAAATGCAGACAACTTACTATGAAAGCTAGTATAAAACAAAATGAAATTTAAAAAAGTGAAAGATGGGGAAGAGGACTGGAAAACAGATCTATTAAACAGATGCACAAAACACAACTAAGACATCAAAACTTAAACTTAACAGTCCCCTAAAACGCCTTAAGAAAATTACAGTTTTTCAAATTGGAAACCAAAAACAACAAAAATGCCACCTGGAAAAATAAAACAGAAAACCTGAAAGTGGAACAATCAATGAATCCAATAATAAACACGATTAAAAATGTCAGACACACAAATGAACAAAGAACACTACTTAGCAACAGAAATAAAAGTCATGATAATAATACATTCAGATATGTTCAGAGGAAAAATAAAAAATAATATAAACAAAGTCTCAATTCAACATAATGGACTACAAAATTACAAAGTAGAAAGAGTAAGGATAAAGTCTAAAGGTACATACAACTTATTAAATGGGACTATAACAGAAAACTTCCTACACATAGAGGAAAAAAAATAAATAAAAACAGAAGAGACATTTTAAAACCCCAAATAGACACAGACAGAGAATCCCTCTATGCTACATTAAAGACAGAAATGTCAAAAATAAGAAGCATAGTAAGAAAACTAAAAGCTTTAAAAAGGAAAAAGTAAACCTATAGAGGCAGAAATATAAGAATTACAAGTTAGAAACTCCAACAACATCTCAAGACATTAAGCTAAAACAAAATTAGCAAAAAATGTTACATTCAATAAAAATATGTCTTTAAGTTGGTGGGCAGATTAGAATATTTCAAGCCAGGGCACAAGTTAAGTCAATTCATGACTACCAAACTAGAGCCATGAAAAAATACTTAAAGAAATAATTATTCTTATAAAGAAGAAATATCATCTAAAAGGAAAAAGAAAAAAACAGGAAATACTAAAATTCCCAGGAAAACAGAGCAGTAGAAGAGATGGGGAGAAAGAGTCCATCAGGCTCAACACAACCCACAAGTTATTCCTAATAATAACAGAGGACAAGGAAAAGAACCACCAGCAATCCAATTAAACAGAATAATATATAAAAAAGTAGGAAATAGCAAATTAAGCTCGGTAAAAATATTAAATGCAACCATTTAAGCCTGTCCAACTGAGCAAAGCAGACTAAGGCATTAAAAAAGCTAAAGAACTAACAAAATATACACTACCAGAAGTCAACTAACCAGGCAAATGGAAGCTATGAGCTAGTTGATATTATGGTTACAATATATGATATAGTGGATTTCCAATAAAATGTATTCAAATTGTTAACTGGCCACTTCAGATAAACATAGGGAAGGTTTATCAATAATATATGACACTTAAAATAATAATTCACTGTATCATGAGTTCCAGGACTCATACACTTAAGAAGTATGAAAGATCAGATAAGTCCCTGTACAATAACAGCGCAATATTTTTATTTACCACTCTCATGTTTAACAGATCTTCTGATGTAAAATGCTGCAAAAGCCTTCAAGACAAATTATAAATCAAATATATTTGACAAACATCTTCAGAAAATGAGAATATAGAATCATCTTATAGCTCATAAGATCATCCTTTGATTTACTGTACTTTTTTCCCTGTGTTTGATTGTTATCTTTCAGAGGTCTGATCTTTTATGAAGGGATATAGAGAGGCAATAGATCTGGGGGAGACGGAGGGTGTGAGCAGCTAGGGAGAATAGAGGGAGAAGAAACTATGAATCTTATTTATTATATGAGAAAAGAATCTATTTTCAATAAAAAATTCTCTAAAATCCATCACTTAATAGGCAAAAAAGCAAATATTAACAAAGAAAAAGGAAAGCAGTTCCTTACGCTTTTTCATGTCGTAGTAAAGTATATCTATTAATAAACACCAACGATTCTGTTAGAAAAACTCGCCTCTGTGTTGCTCGCCTTCCCAGAAGCAGAAAGAGTCAAATGATATATACTCACTTATATCTGCACACTAGCCCAAGGGGCATGTCCTACGAAAGTCTTCATTTACCAGGAAACTGGAACAGAGGGGAAGGGCATCCTACTAGGACTCTAGGTGAGAGAAGCATGGGAGAATGGGAAAGTAGAAGGATCCTAGAAACCTACAAGAAGAACATTATGATAGGCAGATTTGGGCTCAGGGGTCCTGCTCAAACTAAGGCACCAGCCAAGGACAATACAGGCCGTAAACTTCAACCACCTACCCAGATCTAGCCAATGGACAGGACATTCTCCACAGTTGAGTGGAGAGTGGGGTATGACTTTCACACAAACTCTAGTGCCCCATATTTGACTATGTCCCCTGGATGGGGAGACCTGGTGGCACTCAGAGGAAGGATAGCAGGTTACCAAGAAGAGACTTGATACCCTATGAGCGTATACAGGGGGAGGAAGTCCCCCTCAGTCACAGTCATAGGGGAAGGGAGTAAGGGGAAAATGGGAGGGAGGGAGGAATGGGAGGATACAAGGGATGGGATAACTGAGATGTAATATGAATAAATTAATAAAATATTTTAAAAAATAAACGGTGATATTTATGCCTTTGAAAAAAATAAACACCAAGGAAAACAAAGGCTCCAATAATATATTTGAAAACTTAACTACACACGTTTGAATGAATGATGCGCCATTGAAAAAAAAAAAAACAGTGAGAAAATTCAAATTTCTAGAATCAAATGAAAATGCTATCACAATTCCTAGGACAGAGCTACGGCAATTCTAAATGACGGTTTATTGCACTAAGTATTTACAGCAAAGAATAATATCACCATATAAATAACATAATGATAAACCACAAGGTCTTAAGAAAACAATAACAATCCAAACTGATAAAGAGGAAATGTCAAGAAATAATATTGCTTATGGGATAAATTAATAAAATAGAGTTGATTAAAGCAATATATAGAGTGAATGAAGCAAAGAAATGATAATTTGAAAAGATAAACGTTATTGACAAACCTGTATGCAAAACTAATATAAATAAAGCAGACCCAGAAGGAGAAGTGAAAAGAAATTTGCAGCATATTCCAATGAACCCTATGGATCATGAGGGGATAATTTGAAAATGTATATTTCCCTAGAGCTGAAAAACCTAGGAGAAATGGATACCATCTTAAAAATGTATGACCTAACAAAATTCAGTCAAGGAATAAACCTACAAACCCATGTGAAGCAATGAGATTAAAGCAGTAAATGAATCTTGCCACAAAGTAAGCCTAGTAATAGATGGATGCACTGTTGAGTTCTACCAAATATTCAAGGAAGTCAAGACACCAATATTTCTGAAACTTTCACAAGATGGAAATGGAGGGAACATCATTTTGTGAGCTCAGTTTCACACTGACACCATAATTGAATACAGAAAGAGAGAGGGGGGGAGGAAGGGAGGGAGGAAAGCAGGGAGGGAGGGAGGGAGGGGGAGGGAGAGAGGGGGAGGGAGGGAGGAAGAGAGAGAGAGAAGGAGAATCTTAATAATACACCTGCAAACTGAATTCAAGAAGATATTATAACAAAGAAATTGAAATTCAACATGGCATTAGTTGACAGTATATTGTGTTGGATTTGCTCCACACATTAATTTTCTCAGGTGTGCACATTGACATTTTATTCGCTTATTTACAAGGTTGCTACAATAAATATCACCCTTATATTTTGGCATTTGTTGAGGATAAGCATGAATGAAACACCACTTCAGATAAAAGATTTAATACCTAGTGTTAATATTTTCATCTGAAACAGAAATTTATACATAAATCCTAATAATTTCCAAATCAACAGAAAATGGAGTAGTCTGAGATTTCTAGAAGAGTCAGAATTTTTTAAACTAGCTGTGTAACACTTGCCATGCTCTTGTGATATAATCCTACCAAAATGAATACCCTTTCCACTTCTGTAGTGGATGTGAGAGTTGCGTCTATCACTGCTGGTCAAGAAGACCATTCTATGCTCTTGAACCCCAGGAATTCCCTAGGGGAACTGAGCAGTGGGGCTATAGCTCAAGCAGCTCAGGTGTACTTAAGAAATCTCATGGTCCACCTGAGAAAGACTTTTGCTAGAACATGCTCAGACAGGAGGGGCTGGCGGACTGCCCTGTCCAGCAGGACTGAGATCAGCCAACCTGGACCCTAGCACAGATGATGAATCTTTGACAAATTATGACAGTAGACACCAAAGCCTTTCTCTATTTGCTCACTGGCTTCCTGGAAACTTGTAACTGACATGTACATAATCATCTTTTTGTGATAATGCTTCTGGTCTCCATTTATTTCCCCCCATTTTTCAAGGTCCCAGAACTTCCCCCATGTTATCTCTCCACTAGGTTTCTTCCCAACTTTACCACACTTCAAACTTCAGGTGTTGTCTAGCTTCCTTCAGGAATAGGCATAGTTTGTAACTTACTATAAAAACGAGAGGCAAGCAAGGAAATTGGTTCTATCAAAAAATAGTTTGAATTTTCCCTGTTTGAACACAGTTCCATTCAAATTGGCTTCCTATTAAAATGGTTCATAGGTTTCTATTTTTGCTGTGTTGTAAGGGAAATAAGTGTATTACTGGAATCCTGAACAAACTGGTTCACTACAAACTCTGCAAAATAATGAGATACAAACATACATGTTTTATATTTTGATGATTAAGTCAAACTAAAACAGGGGAATGTACTAGCTCCACATCTCCATGCATACAAGCAGCCTGTATTCAAATCACCAACTTTGAGGACAGTGGTGAATATCAAGCTGTTACCTTGGGACTCTAACATATCAATACATGTACTTAGTAATGAATGAATATTATATCTAACATATACAAGTACAGAGGTCTGTTCCAGAAAGACTTGGAACTTGAGAGGCAGAATTTCATAGATGTAGTAAAAAAAAAAAATGGCACAAATTCATACATGGAACTGAATCGCTTTGAAAATCTGCCCAATTACTTTACTGAGGGGAAAAAGGATTTGGAATATTATCTCTGAATTTGTGCTTTACTGTCTGATAGTGTACAGATATGTGTATGTGTATATGCACATGTGCACATATACACAAACACACACACACACAGAGAGAGAGAGAGAGAGAGAGAGAGAGAGAGAGAGAGAGAGAGAGAGAGAGAGAGAGAGAGAGAACCTGTCAAAGAAAGTATAAAAAAAATATAACCTTTAATCAGCTGTGAAGAAAACAGAGGACTTTTCAGTATGCTATCATGGTGATGTATAGTTGTGACTGTGCTTGTACACTAAAAACACAGAGAAAATAATTTTACTTCTGAAAAGAGACCTAATATAGAAGCGTATCACAAGACATTAGAAGGTTAACAGGTAGTCAGACGTCATCATACATCTATTGTAAAACATCTTATTATGGGATGTGTTGTATTCCAAGATCAAAAATAACTGCCTGGATTATTTAAAGCTGAGTATTGAGGCTTTAAATACATACTTGGAGTTGCAGGCTGCGGATTCTACCTCCTGGTTTTACTAGGTCCTCCTCATTGCATCAATAACACTCACATTGTCAGTACTCTTCATCACTGGCTCAGCCTATCCACTATTCCAATGCTGGCCCACAGCCCCAGTGTTTACAGTGTTCTAGTTTGTATTCTAGTTGTTGTGGCATGACAGCAGTAAAGTAGGTACAAACAGGCATCCACAGTAAATGAATGTAACGGAAGGGATTACTGAGATGCAGAACAACAGGATAAGATTCAAACAGGATAAGATTCAAAGAACAACTGCAAATTTCAAAGAGAGGTGAAGAGAACTCTGCCTCAGAAACCAGTAAAAAGGGAAAGGGGAAAAGGATGACGAGTAAGCCATGAGGGAAAGCTGTTATCTAACCTCACAGGATACTTGAGACCGTTTTGCTGTGGATTGCACATTTTGAGAGCATGTAAGGTCACTGGAAAACAGCAGGTGGCTACCAAGTACCAGTAAGTTCTTGGAATGCAGGAGGTACAGAGATCATAGGACGAGCATCAGAAGACCAGAACAGGGGAGATCTGACAATGATGAGTACGGAACAGGAAGGGCAGGTTCAGTGATTTCCACATGGGTGACAAAAGGGCCTCTCCTGAGGTCAGTGAACTCTGCCTTCAGTTCAGGAGCTGAGTCATTCAGAGTCAGCCAATGGCAGAAGAGCTGAAGACATGCAGACCAGAGGTAAAATTGAGGAAAGAGAAGGAACAACTTTCCATATATTCCAGTTAATGATGTGTTTTGTTTGATATGCTTATTGTTTTCTGTCCTTGTCACGCTTGATGCATACCCCCTCATGACAAATATAAAGATAGATACATTTAATCTTATTTAAAGATTACACAGTGTATACAAGCATTATATAAGAATGCTAGCACATTTATATATTTTGTTTTATATGCTATGCTTCTAAGCTGCCAACCAAAATAAGATAATTTATAAAGTTTATAATATACAACATTCACATTTATTAAAAAGGGGAGATGAAGCATGATTCAAATAGTTCTGCATATTGTGAGAGTTTATTGTAAGGAACTCTTACTTTACCCAAATTACTAGATAAAAAACACTTCCTTTATCCTTTAGATATAGTAACCAAAGATAAGTATTGGTGAAGGATCATGACTTGAGTTCCTGGGTAACTAGTGTCTAGAAGCACTTTGCAAGATGTTTATTAAAAATGACCCACCCCTGTCCATGATAAATACTTTTGAAAATACATATCTTAACTTGATTTAAAGATTATACATTGTGTATACGCATCAGATCCTTACATGGGATTTCATTGATTCATCCAGATTATATAGCTTATATATAACTACAAAAATAAAGTTTAAAAATTACCTTTTCCCATTGCATTCTTAAGCAAGGCATATCAAGAGGAAGAGACTTTTCAAGGTAAATTTGGTAATAGCCTCATCAGATATGTGTGGGCTCATTGTTTCCTTGATCAAGCACATTCTGTTGACTGGTCCACACATCAAGACTCTTATTGATGGAGGCTCTAGAAGTACCTCGAATGTTCTACTCTTTAGGACGTCTGTGAGTCTGAGACAGAAGA
Organism: Acomys percivali; assembly: GCA_907169655.1. Classification (NCBI taxonomy): domain Eukaryota; kingdom Metazoa; phylum Chordata; class Mammalia; order Rodentia; family Muridae; genus Acomys; species Acomys percivali. The sequence continues at coordinate 104,152,876 of OU015752.1, read as the reverse complement.
GCTGCAGAATTTAGGTATTTGTGTAGACAACTTTAGAAGCAATTATTCTACCTATCATAAAAGTTTACAGTATTGTGCTAAGAGAAAAAGTTAGATGTCTCTCTGGTTGTTAGAGTAAATCTCCAGTAAGCAAGACTTTTGCCAAGAACCTGAAAAAAGAGACTAATAGCTTACCACTGGAATCAGCAAATACTTCATGGAGAAAGGCTGAGTCTTGAAGGAAGGAGATGATTTAGATAAACGGGTGAAGAGAAAAGAGGCTATTAATACAAAAGAAGGTATAATGATGTATTCTAATTTATCAAGGAGATAATAAATTATTTAGTGGTAATTTAATTATAAGTAGTTATTTACTATTAATTAATAGTGTTTCTGTGTTTATTTTCTGTTACAGTGTACTGGTTAGGATAAGGTGCCTTTAGACTGGCTTCCCAAATCAGTGCAAAATATCGTTGTATTTACTTTCTGATTCAGGTACTCCTTTCTCACCCGTATTATTTGTACTATGACAGGTCATACCTCCTTTTTGTCTAGGTGAGAGAATTAATACAATATGTTTCTTCAAAGTGGATTGTCACTCCCATGCCAAAAGACAGAAACCTGAACCATGTGTCTTCTACTACTTAATGAAACACAAAAAATGAAGTGATACCCTTGTTTGTGAAGATACAAAAATTAGGAAAACAAGTACAGTGAGAACACCCAGGAGTATTTTCCCCCGGAGCACTTCCCTCTGCTGAAGCATCCGATACCTAGTCCCATCAGGCCTGTCCCTACTCAGAGCCTTACCTAAGCCTTTTCTCCTGAGCGGTCTGTTCTAATCATCTAACCTTCTTTTCTGATGAAAAATCTGATGTGTATCTCTATTTCTTCTGGTTCCTCCTTGTCCTGTCTTATACCTATAAAGAAATGGATTCGTTCACATGTCTTTCCCAAACAGCTCTCAACTGTCTACAATTTAAATCTAAAAATCATTCTGTGTATGTCTTCCCACTAAACTCACAATACTAAAGCAGATGAGATGATAAAGTTTGTGGACTCTTGTGAAGCAAGTGTAAACTTAATATTTTTAAATGAATTGTTGTCACTTTTGTGATTGTGGGGGTAAAGAGATTGGCTCAGTGTTGCACTAACCAGCCCTGAATCCATAGTGTGATGATGGATACATTTCCCCTACATGTGACCTTGAGTACAATGGGGAGAGAATGTTTTGTTAGTAGTTTTCCATACTGAGTCATTTTGCATGTAATACAATAAATATTATGCAAAGAACATGTAGTATCAATAATTCACATTGAAGGAGTAAACTGCAAAATGTTATCTTCATTCAATAATAAGGAAATAAACTTTTTAAAGTACAGTCTAAAAACTTGATCATGAAAACATTCTTTCTTTTCTTTATCACTGACATTTTTTATTTTATTAATTTATTCATATTACATCTCAATGGTTATCCCATCCCTTGTATCTTCCCATTCCTTCCTCCCTCCCATTTTTCCCTTACTCTCCTCCCCTATGACTGAGGGGGACTTCCTCCCCCTGTATATGCTCATAGGGTATCAAGTCTCTTCTTGGTAGCCTGCTATCCTTCCTCTGAGTGCCACCAGGCCTCCCCATCCAGGGAACGACTTAAGCTTTTTCATCATGTAATCCACTCTGGGGCTAAAGGAGAAGTTAAAGTGGAAGTAAATGATCAAGTACTGCAGTATTAAGGGAGTCAGATGTAGAAAGGGCTGAGTGATTTTGAAAAGAAGTGAAAGATTACTCCATTTCTGGCCTTGGTGCTGCCAAACATTGAATGTGTAGTTGTTAAAATTTGTTCTTTGTTCTTTAAGAATTTCATACATGCATATAATGTATTTGGATCATAACAACTCCTTACATCTCTTCTAACTTTTGCCTTATAATCTGCTGGGTCCATCCAGTGCTGTCCTTGTGAGTATGGGCAACCTAACAGTTGCCACTTCCTATAAGGAGACCAACACTCCACACTGCAGTATCCTTTAACTGCTAAATTCTAAGGATCAATAATATTTCAAATTAAAGCATAGATTTCTAAATCAGAAAATTAATAAACTATCCAGTTTAACACACACAAAAGAGTGAGACTTACCATTGCTGCCTCCAAGAAAAGAAAGACTCTAAAGCTAACTTTCAATTTCTTCTAGTTTGTATTTCCTAAACAAATATTTTTCTACATTAGAATAATCTTGGAGTCAGAAAGATTTACATTTAAATACTAGCATCACCTGTCACAAACAATTAAGAAGGTCCACAAACTTGGTGTCCAGAAAGCACTATTTTCATGTAGTTATTCACTGCTCCTAGCTCTTCCTTCTGCTCACTTTTCAGTGGTGGTCCCTGACTCTTATGGGTGGAGATATTAAGTAGATGCCCCACTTAATACTAGTTTTCTTTAAAAAATAATAACAGTAGGCTCCATCTTAGAACCTATGATTACATATCGTTGGGCTGTTGGGTTTGTCAATGGTGTCAGCCATGAGTTCCATGTTGTAGAGTACCTTAAACCCAATTAGAAAGTAGTCAGTTACTTTGACAATATTCATACCACAATTGTATCAGTGAGAATATCTTGCCAGGCTGGCCATTACTGTATCTTGCAGGGTTTAAATCTGGTAAGAGTGATGATCACTTTTTTTTGGTAGTGTTCTTAGCACCTTGCAGTAGTGTGATACATATCCAGTGTGGATGAAACCTTAAATTGAGTACCAGCTTAATTTCTCAGTGTTTTATGACTATAGTATGCAGTGTTTTCAGCAGCAGAGTCTTACTGTCAAGTTCTGCAGGGTAACCAAGAACAAATCCTGTAATGTTTTGGAGTATAAAAGGTACCGCTAACCAACAATTTCTATAAGAAAAAAGTGCTTTCTGGACATATCAGGGAAATTTCTCAAATAAACTAGCAATGTCTGTGACTGCATGCATCAGCTTACATAAGATCAAGCTAGACAAAAGTCACAACATGAAGCAGACAGGTAGTCATGAAGTTCCACCCTTAGCTGAGAGGCTATTGGCAGTTGATGGTCGCTGGGAGGAGAGTCAGTTTTTCTCAGGGATGAGGTTCCTAAGAATCTACCCATGTTCCAATAGATGGCCCTTATACACATGAACATACACACAACACTAAGTGGTTTCATGAGATTTTAAAAAAGTATGAAGATACAAGGGAATAGCTGTGGGATGTAGATAGAAGATGAATTGGAAAGGAGGGAATAGGAAACAGAAATTGCCAAAACACATTACAAGCATGTATAAAATCCCCAAGCAATAAACAGAAAAATTATAAAGTCTTAGGATTTCAATATATAACTTGAAACATGAATTTATGAATAATAAAATTAAAAAGAGATACGCAAATTACATTAAACTAAGACAAAATTATCTCATATGTATATTGGAGTTAATGTGTAACAATATACAATATAATAAGAATGATAATCACCTAATTAATTAGTAACTTCATATTCTATGTAAATAGCACACTTGAAAGCAAAACAAAGCAGGAGTCTACCTTCAAGTATTTAATCTACCTATAAGCACAGCTAACATCCTCCCATAACTCCATGAGCATTCTTGTAAATCTCTGAAACTTCAAAGGTTTAATTTCTACATCCCTAAAGTGTATTGGCTTTCAGCACCCAAGAAATGTCTTGGAATAAGAGGCAGGGCCCTAAAGAGTATTCAAGAAATATCTTGGAATAAGAGTCAGGAAGAATGTAAGGGACAGATGGCGGCAGTGAAGGGTTAAGATATGCAAATTTCTAGATTGGATAGGATTACCACACTCATGAGCTCAAGGCAGCTATGATTGATTACCTATAAAAGACTTGCAAAAAAGCATTATAGCCAAAATTTCAGCATGGATACTCTCATTTATGGAGACACTTTATTGACGAACTAATGGCTATAGATAGGTTTGGGGAGAAAACATTCCTTTGTATGTGTGAACACTGATATATTTTCCAGTGATAGATCTATACCCACATATATATTTGAATAGCACTAGTTAGACTTGGTGGATTATAACACAGAGAGAAAATATATAGAATTAGGAGGAGGCAATGTTAAAGATGATTTCAAGGGTTGGAGGAAAGAAATGTGGAAGTGGATGTGATCATGCTTCTTTGTGTACATGCATGAAATTTACGAAATAAAGAAAAATATTTTAAAAGAGTATGCATATAACAATTTTTAAAAGGTCATGGATTTCAAAGAAAGAAAAGGGATATTTGAGAGAGTGTGGCAGGTATATGATGGCTTTATACTATAATCTGAACCAATAAAGGAAATATTTTTTAAGAGGATTTGTTTGACAATGGGCTTTGGACTTAGTACCATGTACATGCTAAGCAAGCATTCTAGAACTGAGCAACATCCCCAAGCCTCTTTCTGTGTTTCTTAAACCCCTACGGTCTGAGTGAGAAGATGACTATTCACAAGAGGGATTATAAATCTTAAATTAATTAATCTCAAATTATTTTATCATAAAAATAAGATTTGACATTGACTAAAAAGTAATGCTGATTATACATCTTACATAACTGCAATACAAAAGTGAAAAAAATTTTTGTTCATTTATTTTAGAGACTAAGGATAGTGGGCACACGGACTGACTATTCTGAGTGATCAAAATATATTACATAACATTCATAGGGTCTTGAAACCATGACAACAAAATTCTTCTTTAAAAATATGATGTGCAGTAAGAAACCGACAGAATGACTAGGGTTTCATTTAGATCCTCAACTTGCTCCTTAAGCCCATAAAGCTCCCTTTGTACAGTGCCTGGTAATGCTGTTTTCAAAGCACTAAAATCATCCAAGTAATGCCAGTCCCAGTGTCAGGCAAAACAAGGCACATACACTCAATTTCAAAGTCTTGCAACTCTGTGATTTTTCAGGTAAGCTTGTGAGAAAACATTTTTATTAGCTTCCTTGTGTGTGCGCATGCACACGTGCATTCACATGCTTGTGCATGCAGGCACAAAAGTCACCTGTCAACTATGTAGAAGAATACAATTCTTTTGTGTGAATAGAAACAAACGTATGTGACAGAGATCACAAAGCAAGAAGATACAGGAATTAATACCAGGCCTTATTCTTTCTTACTATTGAAATACAGTCTTTCACCTTTTCAATTCTATAGACATAATGATAACAGTTATTTGCAGAAGACTTTCTGTGTGTCAAGCTCTGATCTCTTTAGATATTTTGTGTAATTTAGTCAAATCCATTTTTTCTGTTTTCTGCCTTGACAGTGGTAACAGATTATTATGATCTCCATTCAGTTCATTTGGATAACAAAGAACCAAAAGCTTGGATTCAAACAAGCATTTTTTGCTCAGGGTCACCCATGGTGCCACCACGTGGTCAAGTCTTATTTCACAGCCATATTCATGTACCCGCACTATCATTTTGCCTCTGCTAAACAGCTTATGTATATCTGGTAGTTGCCATTTCTAAAGCTTCCCCTTCAGGGAACCATTATTGAATACAAAAGCGGTTTAGCAGAAGTTGCAAGGCAACAAAGACCCTAAATAATTGTTTAAGTACTTACAGTTTCTAAGATTGGAGTGTGATCATATTTACATATTATACATTTTAAGTATAAATTTATATTCAAAAAATGCATGATATTATTAGAAATAGAGTAGAGTGAAGCTGAAAAAATAAATTTCATATTCAATATTCACAAAGAAATCTATTAGGCAGGTTTTTTTCTACAAATATATACCTCATAAAAACATGTTTATTGGGCTGTAGAGATATCTCAGTGCTTAAGAGCACTGGTAGCTCTTCCAGAGGACCAGAGTTCAATTTCCAGCACACACATGGCAGCTGACAACTGTCTGTAACTCCTGTTCCAGGGAATCTGACATCCCCACAGACATATATGCAGACAAAACACCAATGCACATAATATAATAACAAATAAATTATAAAAATATATTTAATAATTATGCATTTAATAGTGTTCTGCATATATGTATATGTATATGTAGAGTAAAGAAGTAAGGGCTCCAGAAAATACTAAGGATTTTTGTTTCATATGCCCAGGAGATTATTTTTTCTTCAGGAAAAACGATAATTATTCTAAAATTTTCACCCAAGTCATACTGCCCAAATAAGCCTGGATGTGTGGTGGCATACATCTGTGACCACAACAAATGTGGGTTTCAGAAGGGATATTATTGTTTATATTTTTTTCAAAAGATAAAATAATCAAATCAATAAGATACTCAACAATCACTAAATCACTAGGTCCATCTTCCACAATAAGCACACATTCTCCACTTGTTTCTTCTTCCTCCCTGTTTCCCATCATTGTTTGGGTCCTCTATTCTTCCATATAAATATTTAATTTGGTTGCTAAACACAAATATGACCTTGGGGAATGGCATGGTCTAGTTAAGTCAGTATTACACAAGATAAAATTGTTTTGTGTTCCTCCCTGTTTCAACCCATTATTTGCATCCTCCCATTCTTCCATATAAAATTTTAATTTGTCTGCTAAACACAAACATGACCTTGGGGTATGGGCATGGTATAAGACAGTAATACACAAGATAAAAATCTGACATATAAAGACCAACAATGTGTTACAGACTATAGATACTGAATATTTTATATAAATTTTAGCGGCTTGTAAAATGCTCTAAGAAATCCTGGATCTCAATAACAAATAAAGCCAAATACAGGGGAAAAAAAGAAGCAAGGGAGTACTTGACAAATTTTAGAGAATTCAATATGTTAATACTAATTCTGCCTCATTTCCTAGCAAACCAACCCTCCCATGCAATTACCAGCTACAGACCACACATGGCTCTCCAGCTCCCTATGCAGTCTTGGGTGTCTTTTCCTTTGCCTCTGCTGACTTCCTTGTCTAGAGAAGTCCCTCATTTTTCCATTCAAACCTTTCACCCAACTTCCTTTGAATACCAGCTCAAGGATAAGGGTCATACAGGTCCTGTAAAGCTTAGTTTGCTTCCTACCACTCTCCCATTGAGCACTGCACACAACTTCACTGCAGAGGCTCACTTTGCTGTGTAACGACATTTACCTTTATGCACACTCTGTGCTACTTGTGGTCTCGATCTCAGAATGCTAGAATCACAGAACGTTTAGTAAATGTTCAGTATATGTTTCAGGAATGAAGTATTTCTATTTAAATGTTTATGAAGTTGGTCCATATTATTTTTGTATTGGGATAGTAAAAGTTGAGGATACCAAGTCATTATGAACCATAATTGCCCTGTAGCTTAATTTGGAGTAAAATAATTACAAAAGAAATAGGTGAGCGTTTAAGCACCCCTACTGTAAAAGGAATTATATGTCGTATAAACAATGGGCTAGAGCAGAAATATGCACAGGAAGATAAATGCGACATTCAAACAACAGTCTGAGTCTACTACAAGTAGGCTGAGATTGCAGGCCACTGGGAGTAGCATGAATAAAAGATCAAGCCACTGGTATTTTAGGTAGGTGTCTGGGTGGGAAGTGAAGAGAATTGATTTTTTTAAAAGAACATTCAGATTAGATACTCAAATATCTGATATAAATAATTCATTTCCCATTGACACTGAAAATCCAAATGACAGCTGTTAAAATCTATTTATATGAGACCTTATAGAAATGTTGCTTAGTCTTCAATGTCTGTTTTTTAAAGCACATAAAAACAGAGGTAGTGAATACTTTTTAATTTCAATATTCAATAAATGAAAACTATTTTTGTACAATGTGTCCATCAAATTCTGGAGTCTGCAGAGAAACAAGAAAGCACAAAAAAAGTTTTCTAGCTTTAGAATTGATGAGAATGCTGTAGTTCCGGTGCTCACAATAAAACAGAGAGTGCGATTGGTCCTGAAAATACTCCTAGATCGGCCACATGGGCATCACTCTTGAAGGGCACCATGTGACAATGCACAAAGCAGTTATCATGAGACTGAGCTAGATCGACCACGTGTAAGAGCAGAAGGTGTTTGGGTTGGTTGTCTTCTTCTGTAGGAAACTTGTCACCTTTTCTTACCTTTATGAGGACGCTTTCAGAGAAGAGAGAGGTACGGTGCTGGCCTTTGGCCTCCTTTGCTTGAGACCCTCAGGTAAGTCCCCAGCCCTGAAAATATCTAATTCAGAAAGGTGAGGAAATAGAACAGGATAACAAAATGGCAGAACTGGAGCTAAAAACCCCTAACTCTCATTTTTCAGTCCAGTGTTATTTTTCCTATACTGGGTCACACCAAAAATCTACGCTAAAATAAAGGAATACATCGACCAGTCTTTAGTAGTAAAGAAACAGATCTTGTTCCTTGTATTAATGTCAGGTCTTTGTTTCCTTGTTTAGAGGAATTGCACCACTCTCTACAGTCTCATAATGACATCTAGTGTCTACATCAGGTAATACAAATTATAAGAAGTAAATTCTTTTTTAAATATCTTTTTTATTATTTCACTCATATTACATCTCAACTGTTATCCAATCCCTTGTATCCTCTCATTCCTCCCTCCCTTCCGGTTACCCCCTACTCCCCTCTGCTATGACTGTGACTGGGGGGGGAGGACCTGCTCCCCATGTATATACTCATAGGGTATCAAGTCTCTTCTTGGTAGCCTGCTATCCTTCCTCTGAGGGCCACCAGGTCCCCCCATCAAAGGGCCATGGTCAAATATAGTGCACCCGAGTTCGTATGAAAGTCAGTCCCCACTATCCACTCTCCACTCAACTGTGGAGACTTTCCTGTCCATTGCTTAGATCTGGTTCGGGGTTCAAAGTTTACTGCATGTATTGTTCTTGTGGTGCAACAGTTTGAGCAGAAGCCCTGGGCCCAAATTCGCCCATCATAATGTTCTTCTTGTAGGTTTCTAGGACCCTCTGGATCCAACTATTTGAAGCGTCCCAATAGGTATGCTCAACGTCTTTAGTCATTAGAGAAGAAGTAAATTCTTATGCACTTTTTTATATGAAAATATCTGCACCACAGTTAAAACCAAAACAGGAAGAGAATGTAATAGAATTCTAACATGCCAATATACAAAACATGGTTTGATAGTGAATTTCTTTGTTTTAATAACCTTGGATTCTTGGCACTCTGAGCTTTAATCACATTTTCATGTCAACAAAGATTTATGAGAGTCTACCATGTGACCAAAGATGATTACTTTTGTTATCTCTTTATTATTGATTTGCATGATCCTTGTAAAGAAAAATGCAGGATATGTGATGGCTTCTAATCAGCTTTAGAGTCTGTTCCCAGTATTCTGTTCTTTCTGTTCCCTCTTCTCTTAATTGTATCTGTTATTTTACCTTACATATTTGAATGTTGTTTATTTGCTGCATGTTATGTGTTTGATAGTCTTTACAACACTAGAGTAAAACCGAACAAAATCAATGTCTACGTAGAGAGGAGGACTATCAATAAGTCAACTAAATGAAACACAGAGAAAGCTTGAAGGGTGGAAAGGCATGAGCTACAGGGTACTGGATGGGGCAGTGTAACTTTAAACCTGGTCACCAGGGAAATCTTGCTAGGAAATTGGCATTTGAAGAAGGACCTGAAGAAGGGCAGTAGAGAGAGGCATGTGAATATTTGAGAAGATTTCTCCCCAAAAGAAAGTTATCAAGGGAAGTCTTGCATTGGAATGTACTTGGAATATGAAGTTCACTAAAGAGTGCAGTGAGACCTGGAAAAAATAAACACTAGATCTGAGAAGAAAGAGCCAGATCTTTTCACTCATTGTAAGGGGTGTGGTAAGGAACTGAGGTAGTATGTGGTGCAGAACTAAAATGAAGCGATCTGACCTAGCTCCAATGTCCATCTTACAAATAACAAGGCAAACGTGCATCACAGAGACCAAAAGTTGACAGTTTAATTCCCCGTAGAATAGATTTGCCACCTGGACAAGAGTAAGAAGTGGGAGAGAAGGATCAGAGGATTTTTAAAAACACTTTTTAAAAAGTATAAGTAACAGAATTGGTGTATCAAATATACATAAGAAAATGAGAAAAGTCTCTTGACAATTCTACCCTGAGTTGCATAAGCAATGGTATGAGATTGACATTTAATGAGAATAGTAAACACTCCTTTTTGTTTCATTCTGCAAAAGGGACAGTTAGGTTGTTTATTTTTAAACATTTATTCTCTATCTCCCTCCTTCCATGTCCCACCTCTCTGTGTACATGTTCCAATGCATTCATGTGGAAATCAGAAGCCAACTTGCTTGAGTTGGTTCTCTTTTTCCATCACATGGGATCCAGGTATGAAACTGAAGTCATCAAGCTTAGAGATAATTACATTTACCAACTAAGCCATCTTGCCAACGCAGCGGAACATCAAGTGTTTTAGTCAGGATACATTAAAGTTAAAATACCTGTTGTTCAAGTATGGGTATATACCTTCTATATTGAGAAAGAAACTCTCAAAAGACAATGGAAGAAAGTTTTCTGAGGAGTAGCAAGTGGCTGCATCACAGCTGTGTACGGGTTACTTAAAAACAAGGATGTGCAGGGTAAGTTAGGTGTAACCTTAAGGAAAGTTGCAGGTGTAATAGAATATTGGAACTAGATTCAAGTGAGATTGAGAGCAAAGAAAGCATAGAAAGTATATATCTGAAATCTCAGGAAATTTTATATGTAGAGAAGTGTAAATGATCTCTTATTGTTCTGTTTCTTTAGAAAATGAAGGTAAGGAGGGGTGAGGGGCTTTCGGAAGTTTAAGCAAAGGAATAGATATAGGAGGATAAAAGGCTACTCGCCATGGATTACCAAGGGTCACATACAATAAGGCTCAGGAATTACAAATGAGATAATTCCTGGTTTTTTAAATTTTATTTATTTATTCTTGTTACATCTCAGTGGTTATCCCATCCCTTGTATCCTCCCATTCCTCCCTCCCTCCCATTTTCCCCTTATTCCCCTCCTCTATGACTGTTCCTGAGAGGGATTACCTCCCCCTGTATATGCTCATAGGGTATCAAGTCTCTTCTCGGTGGTGACCTGCTGTCCTTCCTCTGATTGCTACTAGGTCTCCCCCTCCAGGGGACATAGTCAAATGTGAGGCACCAGAGTACGTGAGAAAGTCATATCCCACTCTCCACTCAAGTGTGGAGACTATTCTGACCATTGGCTAGATCTGGGTAGGGGTTTAAAGTTTACTGCCTGTATTGTCCTTGGCTGTTGCCTTAGTTTGAGCAGGACCCCTTGGCCCAAATCTGCCTATCATAATGTTCTATTGGTAGGTTTCTAGGACCCACTGGATCCTTCTACTTTGCTATTCTCACATGGTTCTCTCATCTAGAGTCCCAATAGGATGTCCTCCCCTCTGTCCCAGTTTCCTGGTAAGTGAAGGCTTTCATGGGACATGCCCCTTGGGCTAGTGTCCAGATATAAGTGAGTATACACCATTTGAGTCTTTCTGCTTCTGGGTTAACTCACTCATTATGATCATTTCTAGCTCAATCCATTTATCCACAAATTTCGGGAATTCCTTGTTTTTAATAGCTGTGTAGTATTCCATAGTGTATATGTACCACAGTTTCTTTATCCATTCTTCTACTGAGGGATATTTAGGCTGTTTCCATGATCTGGCTATTATGAATAAGGCTGCTATGAACATGGTTGAGCAAATTTTCTTGTTATGTGCTGGTGCATCTTCTGGGTATATTCCAAGGAGTGGAATAGCTGGGTCTTGAGGAAGCCCTATTCCCAGTTTTCTGAGATAGCACCAGATAGATTTCCAAAGTGGTTGTACTAGTTTGAATTCCCACCAGCAATGAAGGAGTGTTCCTCTCTCCCCACATCATCTCCAGCATTGATGTCGCTTGAGTTTTTGATCTTAGCCATTCTGATGGGTGTAAGATGGAATCTCAGAGTTGTTTTGACTTGCATTTCTCTGATGACTAAGGAGGTTGAGCATTTCTTTACGTGTTTCTCAGCCATTTGATATTCCTCTGTTGAGAATTCTCTGTTTAGTTTCAAGCCCCATTTCTCAATTGGGTTATTTGGTTTGGTGGTGTTTAATTTCTTGAGTTCTTTATATATTTTGGATATTAGACTTTTGTCAGATGTAGGGTTGGTGAAGATCTTTTCCCAGTCTGTAGGCTGTCGCTTTCTTCTCTTGACAGTGTCTCTAGCCTTACAGAAGCTTCTCAGCCTCATGAGGTCCCATTTATTAATTGTTGACATTAAGGCCTGGGCTGTTGGTGTTCTGTTCAGGAAGTTGTCTCCTGTGCCAATATGTTCCAGGCTCTTCCCCACTTTTTCTTCTAAGTGACTTAGTGTCTCTGGTTTTATGTTGAGGTCTTTAAGATAATTCCTGTTTTAACTGCATAGATTTATGACCAGAAAAAAATAGAAGACTAAATTTTACTATGTGGTGCTGTGAAAAAAAAAAAAAAAAAACACTTGGCTAGTATGCTTCCTGGCCTTGATCCTCAGCACCGCAAAATTAATCAATAAATAAGCAAGTAAGATAGATAATTGAGTCTAGATATTTATAAGATGAATATAACAAAAGAGAAAGGCAAGGCTCATGGAGTCTTTTCAGATTAATACATCATGGAGGACTACCGGGTGAAGAAAAAGGGTAGAGAATCTTACTACCTGTATGGATTTTAAGTACTGTGGAGGAAAAGCATAGTTGAAGCTTAGGAGATAGAGAAAATAAGCTGAGAAGTTGTGAATGATGATTAGTGAATGAGATGCTTAAAGTTAAAACACAGTGGAGTATTACCCTCAGTAAAAGGTATAGGCCGCAGCCAAGGCCCAGAGTAGCTGAGGTAAAGTGGAAGGCCTCTGAAAGAGGAAACATCAAGTTTGTGATAGACCAAAGCTTTGGAAATTTAATATGCTGATATTTACAACAATTATCCGACTTCGGTAAACTTACAGCTAAACACAAAATGAAATCTTGGCATGATTAAAAGAGGGCCATCTCCTTGTGGGTCCCACAATGTGGAGAGTAGGAACTACTTCAGGCATGGACTTTGGCCATTGAACTTTGATCACTTCCCCCTGTGAGGACGGCCTTGCCCCAGCTACAGAGGAAGAGGCAACAGGAGTACAGACGAAACTTGATAGGCTGAAGCCAGATGTTAGGTGAGGACGGATCCCCTTTCTGAAGACTAGGGAAGGAAGGAATAGGGGATAAGGGAGGGAGGAGGAATCAGGAGGGGCTTGAAGGAGGGGGATGTATTTGGGATGTGAAGGATCTAAACTGAAGAATAAGCAGGTAACTTATATTAATAATCCCACTACATGGGAATAAATCTAAGATTGACTGAGAAATGAATGTCCAGGCATAGGCCATGGTTATTGTTGGCTACAGAATCTCTATGAATAATTATTAGATGCCAGTCTTTGTATGGCATGAATGAAGATTTACAGATTTCTTTTTTCTGCTCATACAAAGAGCAGAGAACCAGCCTTAATTGTGCTGTGCATCATGCACACCTTATACATTTATAATTTTAGGACTGTATAATGCTTGTGAGAAATTATATGTTTTCAGAACAAAAGAACCAGACACTGACTTTGGATCAGACCTGATATGATTTATTCCTCTCAGCATGCTGGACACTGACATCCTGCATCCTTCATGTTCCAACACCAAGTGTTTCAGTTACTGTTCTGTATCAGAACAAGACAGCTCCCAGGACACTTTCAAAGAAAATTTCCACTCCCAATTGGTCCAGCATTTCAGACTGTCCCACACAGGACTCTTATTAAGCCTGGAATTTCTCAACAGTTAGAAACTGGACCACAAATGCTATTCCTATCATGATTATCCATTTTCCAGAATTTTATTTGAGCCACTACATATTAGATACTAGATATTATTTGTCCCAATTCAGCCAGAAGAAACCTTAAGAGAATGACACCATTTCCTTTAAGGGGTGTTGGGTAGGTTTTTTTTATTGCTTTCTTGGCCTATAAGAGATTCTTTTCAATGAGAGTTGGTTATATTTGCTATTGGTCTTATTTAGAAAGAAAACAAGGTTGGACTCAAGGATGTCTCTCTTTTCCTTTATCTTCCATTCTTAGGTTTGGAGATAGGGGTTGAAAAGAAATAAGGGGATCATATATATATATATATATATATATATATATATATATATATATAAAATGGAACAGTTGTATATTAATGAATCTACTCCTCAATGACTTAATTGTCACTCACATGCTTATTTTTAAATCACAGATATAAATTTTGTATATAGATGCAAAATAAGTTTACTTCTACATACAGTGGTATAGAGTTCAAATGTAAGATTATTCTTCACACACATTATATATATATATTTATATTCTAATATAAGGTATTGTACCTATATATCTCAATTATAATACAAGGATTTCTTCCAATACTTTGAAAATGCTATTGCAGGCTGTTTAGGATAAATAAGTTATACCAAAGTTAGTTGTTAGTTGATCAAATCATGGTCATATCAATTACTAATCTATTTTTTATCACAAGGTAAAATAGATAATGTCTTTAGAAACCTCAGAGACATACAGAATATGGCATTTTAAAATGTTTTTATTCTTTTAAAGATTCATTGACAATGAGACAAGTTAACTCCTGGTAATACTCAGCCTACGTCAAAGAGGATGATGAGCATCAAAGAACCTCCTCATGTAGATGGCTCCAAATGTGGCAAACAAGCCACTGGGAAAATTGTCCTCATTTCTACCACAGACAGAATTCTACCTAAAAATAGGCAAGCTTGCATACAGGCAGAGTCAATGTCCAAACTCTGCCAAGACAGGTTAAGCAAGTCCTCACTAGTTCCTGCCTCACAAATATGTCTGTCAGATATATTGGGCCAGAGGTCTGAAGATCATGGTCCAACATTATAGGGAGTTTTGGGTGACTCTTCAGGTAGCAAACTGTCTCTGTCATCTTCTCATTTGTGAAGCTATTAACTTGCACACCCGGTATACTCAGGTAATTAATTTTATTCCTTCTCAAGTCACCTATGGGATTGAAGACTGGATAGTTTAGTTTTACAATGAGGCTTAGTTGTTTAGGGGTTAAGATGTTTTTAGGTATAAATAGGTGTTTTAAGTTGATACTGATGAGATATGATAGATATTGATTTACATGCAGGATTTTACACTCACCAAGATAGGAAAGATGTTTTCCTCAAGGCTGCCAAGTACAAATAGCCAAAACACTAAAAATGTAACATTTATGTAATTCATGATTGTTTTATGGATCTTCTTGCTGTGGGTAGTTTATTGTGTGTATATGTTATAATATACATGTATATATAAAAATAAAAAATTAATAATAAAATAATCTGAAGATTTGAGCATCATGAGTGAGATATTTTTAAGGATGTTCAGGGAGTAATAAAGACATCAACTAGATGAAAGGACATCTTTCCTTCCCCAAATCTGAATCCCTAAATCCCTTTTCCCCAAATCTGAGTCCAGTGACACAAATAGTTTAGAAACAAATCTATGTTCCATGGCATATATCAAAGAAAAATATACTTACAAGTTTTCAGAGTGTAAAAACACAGTCAAACAATGCTTTATATTATATTGTGCTAAGGGTATCTTCAAAATGTTTTCAGTCTGCGGAGGCAACCATGTACCACAAGTAACCTTACATAAATTTAATTTACTAGATGTGTTATTTTAATTTTTCTGTTGTGGTTATGTCACAGTCCTTACACATTCACCATGCCATATACACTTGAATTTAAAGCAACAATCCATCAAGGCTCAGAATATTTATCACTTCAGGTGAACACAGTCAACCTCAAAGAAAATGAGAATAAAAGAAATAGTAGAAATATTTATCACAGTCCAATATAATTAGGAAGCATTAAAAAAACTTGTCATTCCTTATATATTTTTTATTCATCTGAACAGGTCCTAACTTTTGATTTAGCTTAACAGTTTTATTTATTTATTTTTTTAAATCTTATTTTATTTTATTTTTTATTTTTTAATTTTATTTTATTAATTTATTCATATTACATCTCAATGGTTATCCCCTCCCTTGTATCTTCCCATTCCTCCCTCCCATTTTCCCCTTACTCCCCTCCCTATGACTGTGACTGAGGGGGACTTCCTCCCTCTATATATGCTCATAGGGTATCAAGTCTCTTCTTGGGAACCTGCTATCCTTCCTCTGAGTGCCCCCAGGTCTCCCCATTCAGGGTACGTGGTCAAATATGAGGCACCAGAGTACATGTAGCAATTTTAAAAGACCAGAGATTGGATATATTTGAGTTTAGAAAACAGTTTCTGCTATTAGTCAGAAATAATTGTTTCTAATTTGTGCTTATCTGTTTGTATAAGCCAAAAATCAAACCAAAGTTTCCTTTTCCAACAAAGAACATTAGAAGTCATGTCCTGAAAAAAAATAAAAAAAAGTCATGTCCTGAATTTTAAGGTCGATCCTGGCCTGTGAAATGAATTTTTAACTTAGTCCACTGTCCCATCCAAATCTTGAAGAAAAACCTCTAATGCTTAATTCTCTGTGGCAAAGTGAAAAGCAGCCATTTTGCTGGCTATCGACAAGAGGGTTGGGCCTCTTTCTGTCTGCATAGCAACCAAGGTGCTTCTTTTTAACACTGATGTGGGAGGGGAGAGTCTGTGCCTAAGTCTTAGAAGAAGTTGGCTCTAAGCGGCCTGAAGTGAGCCACAGGATCACAGGAGACAATGGCAGAGTCCAAGCAGCAGGAGAGTGAAAACTCCTAAACAGAGTACCCTATGAGATAGGGGCAGGATGAGGGTTGGCCTTCCACACATATGCCCAAACTAATGCATTTAGAACAGAGGAGTTACCTGCTCTTCCCATCACTGTCTTAGGCCAACACAAACTGCAAGTTGGCAAGTAGCACTTTAATGCCTCTTGTGCCACTTACAGCTGACATATCAGACTTAAGTTAATAGGTGTTGTCATTCCCCTTCTTGGAGCGATCCCTGAAGCCGTACACGTTTCCATTGCATCTGGCAATCTTCCAGAGGGATGGGGAAGAATTCCAGCACTCAGGAAGAGAGAGCTGTGTGAAGCTGTCTAGAAATGGATCATAGCACACACAGAAAATCCCTGTCAGCCACAGTGAATACCGGAACTTTATGCACAGCTGAGTGTGTATGGCCTGCAAAGGGCAGTGCTTAGGGCTTCACATACAGTTGTCAGTTTCTGTTTCAAAGCACTGGATAAGTGGAGAAGGTCTGCTAAAAAAAAAAAGCCAGATCATTTTCCTTGTTTCCTAGTAGGTAGATGGTTCGACTGAGGTTGACTCTAGTGGCCCCAGATACAGCCACCTCTAACTGAGTCTTCTCTGTCCACATGTTATTACTTACCTGGAAGGAGATGACTAAGTTGAAAAGGGTGTTCTGTAGTGTCTTGACACCCAGTGAATATATGGCATCTTTCTGAGGTACAGGCACCAGCATGTGCTGGAGGAAATCTCAGGACAAAGGAGCACACCATCCCACATGTGGTGTGGGATGGATCCTCCCACGACACATACAAGTCTCCACCATGTTTGCAGGCTGCAGTGATTTGGTGGCACAAGTTATATTGGCCACTTACATCTTCTACACAAGGCAAGTACACAGCCAATGAGTGGGTGTGAAATGACTCTTTTGCAGTAAGGTAAATGTGCACATTTCCTCAATTTCCTTCAAGCTAGTTCTGAGCGACTCGGCAAAAGTCTCTCTTTCTTTGTTGAAACAGACCCAGGCTTCTATTGCCTTCGTTGGTTTCTGGGAACATGAAACCCCATCTAAGATTATATCAATGGGTGGATGATGGGACAAATGGAGAAACTTGTCTGTGCTCTGTAAGTGGGCCAGGTGGGTCTTGGAACAATGCTTGGCAGGGGTGTAGAGCTCAGGATCATTGTGCGTATCTATAAGCCACATGACCTGAAGGCAGTTTCCCTCTTGCACTGTACATGCCAAAAACTGAGAACCTTTCTCAAAGAGAGATGTCAGCTGATGATGGTGCTATTTTTTATTATCTATTTCATTTGGGGTTCATTATACATCTATCTTCTTTCCAGCCCGTTGACTCTAGGTAGGAAAGAAAGAAAGTTAGAATGCACAGGGTAGTAGACCTTTTTAGGCTTAGTTACTTGGGGGCAATTCTAATATTCATAGTCAGGATATCCAGCAGTCCAGCTAAGCAGCTAACCAGCAAACCATCAGACAGCAAATACAGCAGCAGCATGAACAAACAGCAGCCTTCTTTCTCCTCTGACCTTCTTGTCTCGGGGCATTCCTTAAAGTGTCCCTTTCTCTCTCTGGATTGTGGTATTTATACCCTCTCAGAGTCCTAAGAATTAAACTATCTGCATCTGGCAAAAACCAAGCTCACAAGACAAAATTATCAGCTGTCAAGTCTATGCCAAACAGGAGGCACTTATAGTTAACATCTGTGGGTAATCTAAGGCAGCCACATATCTCACATTGGAGATTAAAACAAAGCATGTTTACATAATATAACTGAGTTTTAGAGAAACAAAATGCCTACCATAAGCTGATCCATGTCTGACACCTCATAAATTTCTTGTAGCTCACCAGCTCAAAGTTTCGCAGTCCCATCATAGCCCCATTAACCAGGAGCTCTCTGATTCTTTGCCATGTTCCTTTGGCCTCTGGTGTACTGAGCTTGGGTCTTGGTTTCCCCGCCTGTGGGTCTTTCTTATCTGGGTTACCTGCTTTCGTATCAGTGCCCCTAGCCTGAACCTCCTGTTGTTCTTCTTACCCTATTCACTCTGTTTCTATACCTACAAAAAAAAACAACCAAGTAAAACTCCTAGTGACCCAGGAATCTTGTCCTATTCTCTTCTTAACAAATGAAAGGGGCTCTCTGTACTCTCTATTGAAAGGGACTACAGATTGTATGAGCTCAAGTTCCTTACATTGGAAGCCTCCCTAATGCTCCTGGGCCAAAGGTGACTGCTGCTTCCTTTGTTTTGTACATAGATGTCTCTCTCATAAGTGGCAATTACAAATTGGTATGCCCTAGAACGCAGTTGAAAATATGCATTTTTCCTTATGGTTCTTTCATACCATTTTTTATGATATGCATTTATTTCTTCTTTGTGTGTATTGTAATATTTCTCCTAACTATCTGCCAGAATGCACCATGAGAGATAGGACCATTTCTTTTGTGTTTGTCATGGAAAGATCAATATCCTAATAAATATTAAATACATATTTCATAATGTGAAGGAAATATGACTTATATTTTTGTATCTCAGATGAACTATCATAGAGTACAGTATATAAGAGTAAAATTTGTTTTTCTTGATGAGTGCATAGTGTATGCCAATGAAAACAACCCTAGAGTTAACTAGATAGATTAATAGAAGTCCTCCATTAGTTTTCTGGAACGATTATAAGAAGGCACTATATAGAGAGTGATTTATTTACTTATTTATTTACCCATCTGTTCATTTATTTACTCACTTTATGGCATGATTCCATCCCTCTCCTTCTCTCCTCCCAGTCTCACCTTCATACCCATTCCCCCATCCCTCCTTCTCCTTATTCTCAGAGAAAGGATGGCCCCCAAGGGTACCAAGCCACCCTGGCACCTCAAGCATAGCAAAACTAAACACATCCTGTCCCACTGAGGCCAGACAAGGCAGTCAAGCTAGGGGAAAAGGATCCAAAGGCATGCAACAGAGTCAGAGACAGCTCTACTCTTATAGTTAGGGGACCCATATGATGACCAAGCTTCACAGAACATACTTTTGTTGTCTAACAGTTTGAGAAGTTTGGAGCTGAAATCAAATGCTAACAGTACTGGTTTTCTCCTTCCAGATCAATCTAGCTTGTTGCAAGATGACAAAAACAAACTAAATGAAAAAATAAATTATCAACAATATTTGAGTGTGCATTAAATTATCATGCTTTGTAGCATTTGTATGATCATTCGTACTAATTCTAAATATATTCAATTGATTTGCATTTGAGATGTTTAAAACCACATCTCCCAACTTGGAAGAACACTTTTGTTTGAGAGAGCCAATAATCCTGTAATCTTTCAGTAAATAAAGCTTCATTTTAAGTCATAGAGGCATCATGGTAATCAAATATATAAATGTAAATACAGGTAAAGATATATACAGTGAAACAGAGAGAGTAATACAAAGATAAAGAAACAGATTCTCAGAGAGGAAGCAGAAACAGAGAAAGCAGCCATTTGTGATACTAAAAATAGAGGAAAACGAAAATCTTCAGAAACAGAGTTCTCTCCTCTCTCTCTCTCTCTCTCTCTCTCTCTCTCTCTCTCTCTCTCTCT
>OU015752.1:104069221-104132573 GCA_907169655.1 Acomys percivali | reverse complement strand
CTCTCTCTCTCTCTCTCTCTCTCTCTCTCTCTCTCTCTCTCTCTCTTTGGTAATTATAGTGACCTTTTAAAAATTATGTCTCCATGTGTTTGTGTGTATGTGTGTGTGTTTAATTTTGTACAAGAAAATATGGTCTAATAGGTGTATAGATTTACAAACCTGGGGCTAGGAAAATTAACAAGAAATTTTATAAAAAAAAAAAAAAGACAGATCATTCACATAATCACTCTTGCTAAGAAATTATTGATGTAGAAATAAACAATAATGCTAAATTTTAGAATTACAGTTTGAATGACTCTTAATACCATATATGTCCCTAGGTGAGGTATTTAATACATGGTGTTGTCAGAACCTCTTTATATATATATATATATAATTTATTCCCACAGAATCCCACAATATATATAATATATAACTAGATAATTTATTCCCACAGATGTCAGAACAGAGTGCTACCACATACCTTGGACTTGGTGTTGCGAACTGAACTCTGATCATCACAAAGTGTTCTTAACTACTGAGCCATTTCTCTAGCATCATTATGTGACTCTTGATGTCAATTATGCAGTACCAAAAATAAAAGTACAAAGTAAACTACTCAAAAGTAAACAATCTGGATGCATGCTATCATGAGTATATGACTTGGCACAAACATATATGCCACTTACCTATTAATCTAAAATTTCTATTTGTAGATTTTTAATTGAATAAAAACTTTTACATTCAACCACTAGGGGGCTTTCTTTCAATATAGTCAATAATAAAAATGGAACAGAAAAAATTTTATAACTTAAAGTCTGTTATGTTGAATAAAAAGAAAACAAATAAACACAAAACTTCAATAACCAAGAAAGCTGCACCACCCGTTTAAGGATCTTAACTAGTGTAAATGTGTTTCTTCTGCTTCCTCTATCAACTTATTATGCCATGCCATGTTCTTCAGACTGCTAATTCAGCTGTTAAGAATTTACAATGGGCCCTTTTAATAAAAAGAAATCCTTTTTTTCTTATAACATATTTTGATCGTGTTTTTCTTTTCTTCCACCACCCAATTTCATGTTCTCTCTTTCTCAAGAAAAAAGAAAAAGTATCAAGGATCTGGGAGAAGTTGGGGGCAATAAAATATGATGAAAATGTGTTACATACAAATGAAAGAAAAAGACTTTAAACACTGAAAGTATGCACAATGATGCATTTACTTGTCTAGGGATGATCAGGTTGTGGATACTCCTTTCTATCCCACATAGTCTTATTCTGGTTTTTCTCATTTCTAAGATTTCTTCTATTTTTAAATTTATTCTCTCTCTCTCTCTCTCTCTCTCTCTCTCTCTCTCTCTCTCTCTGTGTGTGTGTGTGTGTGTGTGTGTGTGTGTGTGTATGTGAATGTATGCCATATGTAAGTATCCTGGAAGAAGCCAGAAAAGGATGTTGGATTCTCTAAAGCTGATGATACAGACCTAACATGGCCTCTGGGAGAAGAACTCGGAATCTCTGGTAGAGCAGTAAGTGATCTTAAGCACAGAGCCATCCCCATTCCTCAGTCTGTACTTTTTTTATTAATTTATTCATATTACATCTCAATTGTTAGCCCATCCCTTGTATCCTCCCTTTCTTTCCTCCCTCCCGCTTCCCCCCTACTCCCTTCCCTTATGTCTGTGACTGAGGGGGACCTCCTCCCCCTGTATATGCTCATCGGGTATCGAGTCTCTTCTTGGTGACCTATTATCCTTCCTCTGAGTGCCACCAGGCCTCCCCATCCAACGGACATGGTCCAATATGGGGCACCAGAGTTTGTCTGAAAGTCAGATCTCCTTCTCCATTTAACGGTGGAGAATGCCCTGTCCATCGGCTAGACTGGGTAGGGGTTTGAAGTTTACTGCCTATATTTTCCTTGGCTGGTGCCATAGTTTGAGGAGGACCCCAGAGCCCAGACCCGCCTGTAGTTTTCCAGGACCCTCTGGATCCTTCTTTTTTTTTTTTTTTTTTTTTTTTTTTTTTTTTTTTTTTTAACCATACAAACTGAAAGGTCTTAAAGCCCAGGAGAACTTTACTTTTCTGTCTCTCTGTGTTGCTTGCTGTCACTCCTTGGGCCAAACACAGTACTTTATTTAAAGTGAAGTTCAATTTTTTCCAGTACAGATTACACCATGATTTTCCTCATCTTTTACAATCAATAGAACATTTAAAAATCAACAAAACAAGAGAACAGTCAAATAAGGAAATACAAAAATTTCTGTATAACCTACAGTAAAACATACAGCAAAAATCATTCCATTTCCAAGCAATGGCCAGCATGACATGATTATTATTTCTTAAAAAATACTTGGGAAATTTTAATCATAAATTTCTCCAGGCTAAAACCATTTGTTTACACGATTGTCATAGCAACATACCTTGAGCTAAATGTTCTCTAATAAATAAAAAACTTGACTTGTTACCAGTCCCAAACAGTAATCAAAAGATTGCTATTATGTATATATTAAGATTAGTTTTACAGTAGCTCCAGGGGATGCAATACCGTCTTCTGGTCTCCACAGGCTCCTGCACATAGGTGGCCCACACTCACACACATATACATAAAATAAAATCTTTTCAAAAAGCCAACAGCATTTTCATTCCTTATCCTCATATGTTAAGATCAGATAGAATGTGTAATGGAAATTGAGAAAAGTATCTTTGCTTTTCTTCTCAAAGTAAACAGTCTTTTACCATTAAGGATGAGGTTCATTGTAGGCCAGCTAGAAACACCCTTTACTTATTTAATAAAGTTCTTTTTACATTTGAGGTAAAGGTATTAAATCCTTTAGCTATAATTGTGGTCAGGTCACTCTCCATATAGTTCTAGCAATACTGACATAGTTTGAAGCTGTTGTTAGACATGAGAAGATTTAATCTGGCTATATCACAAAGCTAAAATGATCATTTAAAAATTTTTAGCTGAGATAAGCCTCTGGATCCTTCTATTTCCTCATTCTCCCAGGCTTCTCACACCTAAAGTCTCAATAGGATGTCCTCCCCTCTGACCCACTTTCCTGATAGATGAAGTTTTTCATGGGGGTGTACTCCTTGGACTAGTGTCTCGATATAAGTGAGTATATACCATTTGACTCTTTTTGCTTCTGGGTGAACTCACTCATTATGATAATTTCTAGTTCAATCCATTTGTCCACAAATTTTGGAAATTACTTGTTTTTAATAGCTGAGTAGTATTCCATAGTGTAAATATACCACAGTTTCTTTATCCATTCTTCTACTGAGGGACACTTAGGCTGTTTCCATGTTCTGGCTATTATGAATAAGGCAGCTATGAACATGGTTGAGCATAGGTCCCTGTTGTGTGGTAGTGCATCTTCTGAGTATATTCCAAGGAGTGGAATAGCTGGGTTTTGAGGAAGTCCTATTCCCATTTTTCTGAGAAATCGCCAGATATATTTCCAAAGTGGTTGTACTAGTTTGCATTCCTACCAGCAATGAAGGAGTGTTCCTCTCTCTCCACATCCTTACCAGCATGTGGTGTCAATTGAGTTGTTGATCTTAGCCATTCTGATGGGTGTAAGATGGAATCTCAGTGTCGTTTTGATTTGCATTTCTCTGATGACTAAGGAGGTCGAGCAGGTGACACTGTCAAGAGAACAAAGCTACAGCCTACAGACTGGGAAAAGATTTTCACCAACCCTTCATCTGACAAAGGTCTAATATCCAAAATATATAAAGAAGTCAAGAAATTAAACACTACCAAACCAAATAACCCAATAGAGAAATGGGGCTCAGAACTAAACAGAGAATTCTCAACAGAGGAATATCAAATGGTGGAGAAACACGTAAAAAAATGCTCGACCTCCTCAGTCTGTTCTTTTATGACTAGCAGGAATTGAAAAGTCTTAGGACTATCTGGAAGGAGTAGGTCCTTTCTCATGAACAGATGTTAGAGAAGTATGTTTTAGAGAAATACCTGGTCCCCACTCTATGTCAGCTTTCCTCAAGCACCTTCCAAACAAGGCCTTCACTGTTAGCTTGCATTCTATGGCTGAGCTGTTCCTATTGATTCAGGCTGACATTTGGAATCATTCTTTCCTTTCTAAGTTCAGCTAGGACACATTTGCAGCTTTTCAAGATATACTAATTTTTAATAAAATTTTTTAAAAAAGAAAAACATTGTGAAACGTTGACACAAAATTTACGCTGCCTAGAAGATGTTCAGAGATAAAGAAAGAGCAGAGATTGAGGGAATGTCGAATTAATGCCTGGTCACACCGTGGAAAAAAGACAACCCCTCACACTATAAATGACACTCTGCTATGCTTGAAGATGGGAGCCTTGCATAACAGTTCTCTGAGAGGCCCCACCCACCAAAGGATTGAAACAGATGCTGAGACTCACATCGAAACACTGGGTGGAGCACAGAGAGTCTTGTGGAAGAGTGGGACGAAGGACAAAAGGGCCCCAGTGAACTAATTTTGGCCGTGTTGGGGACGGGCTTTCTAAAACTGGAGCACCAACCAAGAACCATGTATAGACTGAACCTAGGCCCCCTACACATTGTCCCCTATAGGCAGCTTGGTCTTCGTGTGGGTCCCCTAGTAAGGGGAGCGGGAGCTATCTCTGACAAGGACTTTCTTCTTTATTACTTTCTCTGGGAGAGGCTGCCATTGTAGAGGATGTGCTCAGTCCTGATGTGACTTGATGTGCTGTGATTGGCGGGGGTCCCCTTTTCTGAAGTGTAGGGGAAGGGGGAACAGGGAAGGGAAGAGGGAGGGAGGGTGGGACAAGTAAGAGAGGAGGGAAGGGGCTACAATTGGGTTGCAAAGTGAATAAATAAATATATAAAAAAGGAAAAATATTCCAGGTTACAAAATTAAAACAAGCAACCAAACCCTCCAAAATTGTGAGGGATTGAGAAAAAGCGTTAGCGAAACTTACCACCTTCACATGTGTTTTGGTGAGTGGCATAACCTTTCAGTATATTCAAAGTGTTCTCCAAGGAAACAGCTTCTCCTAAGATTCAACTTCTTTTTGAATTACTGCTGAGGGGATGACTCAGAGATGCATAGAACAAATTTCTCACCCGGAAGCACCAGCAAACATCACTTGCTGCTCAGTAGCCAAAGAAAGCAAGCTCATGCCTTTATCCCTTCATATGATCATGTCAGAGCCCAGGGAGGTTAGATCAGTCCTGCTGACAGTCAGGATCTTTCTACTCCCATGAAGACCAGAGGCCGTCTACCAATACACTCTACTTAGTAATCTAACCAAGAACGAAGTTTGCTTGCATGTATTGGCTAATGACTTGAAATATCTGCTTTGGACAGACAGATCTAAACTTTTTCTAAGTCCAGTTTCTTTTGGTAAAAGACAGAAACATTAGAAATTTCTCAAGCTGTGCTGGAAATTGGCACACTCATACATAATACAGACATTTTAAAAACTTGATACCCTATGAGCATATACAGGGGGAGTTAATCCCCCTCAGGAACAGTCATAGGGGAAGGGAATAAGGAGAAATGGGAGGGAGAGAAGAATGGGAGGATACAAGGGATGGGATAACCATTGAGATGTAACAAGAATAAATTAATTTAAAAAAATTAAAATAAATTAAACCAATGTCCTAGTGTAACTCATTAAGCACTATATGAAGTAAGAAATAACAATTGTAAGTGCTCAAAATGGTTTCAACATTCCACTTTTTTTTCTTGCTGAAGTGACGTTAATATTAGTGAGAACAGAAACAAAAGTGGTGCTCCAAACTCCAAAACAAACAATCAAGGATCCAAACCAAAACAACAATAACAACAACAAAAACAACAACAACAAGTTCCTGTCTATCCTGTTTTGTGCACTCTGGTACTTTGTCAAACCCTGTGTCACTTTGTATTCATAATTTCAGTTCCTCTAATGTACCAAGCGACATACTTCCTGCAACGCTGCAGTTGTGCACTTCTCAGCATCTGCCTCAGACGTTTCCCCCATTGTGAATCTGATTAAAAACCCACTGGCTCCCAGAGCAAATTTTGTGTGGAAAATCCTCCTCGGGTCACCACTCCTTGATTTTTTGCTCTTTTCCTTATTTTTTCTTCCATAGGACTTTTAAAAATGTAAAATATATTGTTTGATAACTATCTTCTCTGAAGCCTGGTGAGGAAAGAGGGCTGGTCTCCTTTTTTATTGTGCTATTATACCTATTGCATGTGTCACATCAGAGTCCTGATGCATCCTGAGATACACTATAAATGCTTCTAAGTGAAGGAGTAGACATCAAAGCCATAGATCCCCATTTTCATCACTAGTCTCCAACTTTATTATTTTTATGTTTTAGGTAAAAGGATACTCAAACTAATTGTTGGTTTTGTGACAGGTGTATTAAGTAACATTCTGTGATTTGCTCTCTTTGAATGGATAACAAATATTTTTCAATAAAAGGACTATTCAATCATAGGGTTGACATTAAGAGTACATAAAACCAGACACACTAAATATGTTAGAACAGAAAGTGGGGAAAAGCCTAGAGCTCATTGGCATAGGAGAGTACTTCCTGAAAAGAACACCAATAGCTCAGGCTCTCAGATCAACAATTAATAAATAAGACCTCATGAAACTGAATAGCTTCTGGAAGGCAAAGGATACTGTCAACAGAACAAAACAGCAGCCTACAGACTGGGAAAAGATCTTCACCAACCCTACATCTGACAAAGGACTAATATCCAAAATATATAAAGAACTCAAGAAATTAAACACTACCAAACCAAATAACCCAATTATGAAGTGGGGCTCAGAATTAAATAGAAAATTCTCAATAGAGGAATATTGAATGGCTGAGAAACACTTAAAGAAATGCTCAACCTCCTTAGTCATTAGAAAAATGCAAATGAAAACAACTCTGAGATTCCATCTTATTCCTACCAGAACAGTTGAAATATAAAACTCAGGTGAAAGAACATGCTGGCAAGGATGTGGAGAAAGGGGAACACTTCTCCATGGCTGGTGGAAGTGCAAACAATGTACAACCATTTTGGAATCCATCTAGCGCTTTCTCAGAAAACTGGGAATAGTGTTACCTTAAGACCCAGTTTACCAAGGACAATACTTGCATAAACATAGAACGCCTTCTCACATCTAGCCAATGGAAAAGACATTCTCCACAGTTGAGTGGAGAGTGGGGACTGACTCAGATGTGAACTCTGGTGCCCCATATTTGACCACTTCCCCATGGTGGGGAGGCCTCGTGGCACTCAGAGAAGAATAAACAGGCTACCAAGATGAGACTTGATAGCCTATGACCATTGCGTGGGAGAGGACGTTCCTCTCCGTCACAGACATATATGGCAGGGGTTTAGAGTGAGAGCGGGAGGGAGGGAGGAAGAGGAGAATACAAGGCATGGGATAACAATTGAGATATAATCTGGATAAATTAATTAAATGAAATATAAAATAAAAATGTTATTGGACAAAACAGAAAAAAAAAAAAAAAGACCGAGTTATACCACTTTTGGGCATATACCTGAAAAATTCTCCACAATACAACAAGGACATTTGCTCAACTATGTTCATTTGTAACTTTATTTGTAATAGCCAAAATCAGGAAACAATCTAGAGGTCCTGCAACTGAAAAATGGTTAAAGAAATAGTGGTCCGTTTACACAATGAAATACTACTCAGCTATTAAAAACAAGGAAATCTTGAAATTTTCAGGGAAGTGGATGGAACTAGACATGATGATTCTGAGTGAGGTAACCCAGACTCAGAAAGACACATGTGGAGTATACTCAGTTATAAGTAGGTATTACCTCAACATAGGTGTCCTCTAAGAGACTCCACCCAGCAGAGGATGAGGACAGAAGGTGAGAGTTGCTGCTGGACTCTGGGTTGAGGGCTGAGAGTGGTAAGGAGGAACGGAGGGACGGAAGGAGCCAGAGGATTCAGGAGTCCTACAAAGAGACCATCAAGGCTGGCGGATCTGGACCCAGGCAGGAGGTCTGCCAAAACTATTGTACCAACCAAGGACAGTGCATGCAGTAAAACTAGACCCTCAGTCCAGACCTAGCCAAAAGACTGCTCATTCTCCACAGTTGTAGAGAGAGTAGGGACTGCCTCTGACATGAACTATTGTGACCCCAATTTGATCAATTCCCCTTGGAAGGGAGGCCTAGGGGCACACAGAGGAAGGGGAAGAAGGCTCTCTGGATGAGACCTGATAGGCTGTGATCACATGGTGGGCGAGGAGGTCCCCTTCTGTCAGAGGTCTAGGGGAGAGAATAGGGTGAAAGAGGGAGTGAGGGTGGGAATGGGAGTAGGAAGACTCAAGCAAGGGGACAGCATTCAGGGTGTAACCTGAGTAAATATAGTACATTTAAAAAATAAATGTAGCAATATCTACTGAACGTAACACAGGACATGGCTCTGTAGTCCATAACTCAGTTAATACTAGATTTTTGTGTTATGTTTTTAAAGAGCTCGGTTTACTAAAAATGGAGGCAACAATGCCACTGAAAGCAAAACTGATAATCTCTGACTATTTATAATTTAATCCAGTATGATTCATATTCGGAAGGAAAACAACATTAAAAGAAGGTTGTGAAGGTTGGAGAGATGGCTCTATGGTCAAGAGTACTTACCTTTTGTGCAAGAGACCTAAGTTTGGCTCCCACCACTCATGTCAGATTATCACAACTACCTGTAGCTCCACCATCACAAGGTCTAACACATTTTTAAATACATTTTGAATTATTCCAGATGTCCAACCTGGATCCATTCCTTAACAGTTTCTAATCAGAGAAGCAAGAGGTCCTAAACCTCAGTCTTTATATCATTTACCCCCAAATATGAGTGAAGTGAAGCTTTGGAAATGCCAAAGAAAGGAAATATGAAGTCAAGAAAACTGGTGCTCATACTTGTCTCCCTTCCTGGCTGGCTGCCTTTGCCAGCATGACAACACATATAATGGCAGGACAAAAAAAATCTTGTGGCAATTCAGAGTAAGTCCTCTGTACATTTGATATGAGCTTCAATACATGAGTTTTGGGGAGGCTTACAGGAAGTTGAGATTGATTTTACAAGTTATAATACAACTAAGAATGTCCAAGAAGCCAGTCACTATTCTTTTTAATGATGTGGAGACTGAACCCAGGGATGTATGCATTGGATGCAAGTGTCATACTACAGTTTCTCCCTCAATGCCAGAACTCATTGAACCTCATGGCTTATGGAATTTGTTACTTCTCTGTTGCTGTGATAAAATGTGAAGATGAAGGCAGCATAAAGAGTCAATAAGAAGAGTTTATTCGGCTTAGAGTTCCAAAGAGATAACAGTGCACCAAGGTGGGCAAGGATGGCAGGAAGCAGCAGGAATAGCTGGTTGCAGAAACAGGAAGCTGAGAATTACTGTCTTCCAATGCAAGTATGAAGCCATGCTGCTGCACTGGAAGTAAGGGGTAGGACATATAGTCTTAACACTTGCCCCTAGCACTCCTAGTGGTATGCTTCCTCCAGAAATGATGCACTTCCTTAGCCTTATGAACAGCTCCATGTACTGGAGGCCAAGTGTTTAAAGGCTTAAGCCTATGAGGGGAAGTTTAAGATAGGTACTATAAATTGAAAATATTGTAGTAAGTGTTCAGTACTTCATGTGTTTAGTGGTTCTTTATTTCTTTAATTCTTAAGTGTCTAATAAATTTATTTTATTACTATGGGGACTCTAATTGTCTTTTACATATTTCAGTAGTGGCAAATATAAATATAATAAATAATTTTAATTTAAAACCCAAAAGATGAACATGATTACTTAATTATAGAGCTTACATCAGCATTAATTCTATCTGAATTTTTTAAAACAAAATATATTACAGTTTTGATATACTAAATAAATCTCAAATTATCATAGTTGATTAATTCAATTATGTAGACATTTCCATATTTAAATTTAAATATTCTGTGGGAAAATGGGCTTTCTCAATTTTTGGATGTGTGTATATGTATGCTGTATGTGTATTTGCATATGCACATGAAAATGGAGGCTAGGGCAAAGTCAATTGTTAATATCCAATCTATTTTTGAAGTTGTCTTCTACTGAACCTGGATTCCATAGATTTATCTAGATTGGCTGGGGAACAATCCCCAGGAACTAGCCTGTTCCTCCTCTTCAGTGCTAGGATTATAGGTGCTTTGGTGCTGGCCCTGGCCATTTAATTATTTTATTAACATTAAAAAAAACCATGATAAGATTGTTCTCAAGGCTTTTTCATTTCTGAGAACATGCTTTTATAACTCTAGCCTCTTAGGATTTAAATCTGGATGTTTTAACATTGGCAACTCTTTGCAGAGTGGCACTTCAAGTTCAGCTGGCCTAATAGAAGTAATGTTACAGATATAAATAAACAA
Organism: Acomys percivali; assembly: GCA_907169655.1. Taxonomy (NCBI): domain Eukaryota; kingdom Metazoa; phylum Chordata; class Mammalia; order Rodentia; family Muridae; genus Acomys; species Acomys percivali. The sequence continues at coordinate 104,122,202 of OU015752.1, read as the reverse complement.
CAAATAAAAGAAGGAAAATAATAGCAGGATTGTAAACAAGTTTTATAAAGTAATGACATTTAGACATACCAGACATTTATAAAAAAAATTTTTAATAGACAAGTATTTTGTTCTGCCTTAGGTGTATAAAAGTGTTTGATATAGGACCATGAGAGATGGAGCAAAGGTTAAAAGTACTTTAAGATCTTCAGAGGATCCAAGTTCAATTCCCAGCAATTACATTGGGAAGCTTCAAGGTCTGACCCTCTGGTTTCTACCTGAACTCAGATAGTTATACAATAATTAAAATGTACACATAAAAAAACTTTTAGGTGAGTTGCAGGATTGCAGGATTTGTTTTGATAATAGTTGTTGATAGTGAAAGCATCATGTAGGTTCACATGCTGATGAGAAGACAAATCTCTTCATGGACTGGAGGCTAAGAATTCATGGATTTGACCAGTCTGTAGAATACTGTAATTTATCAGATAAACCATCACACCACCATTCTATTTTGTCAAATAAAATAGATACTAAAAAGATGGCCTTCCTTTGAAAATAATTTCTTGCAACGTGCACTAAATGACATAGATGGTTAGGTTCACCAACCTAAACAGTGGAACAAATTAAATATGTTTATAAAAGCCTTAAGAAATCCCTGCATTTCTGTAAAGCATTGTATTATCCTCCTTTTCAGGCCGATGTTTATAAGATAAAGAAGTTTGTTTATAGAAGCATTGTGGAAAATAGTGATTTTAAAAAAGCATAACACAATTTTTTTCCGTGGGAAATTTAGCAGTGACCATAATTTTAGATGACAAATTCTGTCTTTGTTACTCTCTGTGAGTAATTTTATTTGTTTGCATTCTTTTGACAGGTACTTACATGAAGGTACTTGTACTATGTGCTTTTTAAGTGATTTCCTAAGAAATGCTTCTACAAATTCAGTAAAGTGACATTTTAAAATGTGACTTAGTTTTCCTTACCATTTACCCCAAAGTTCATACTCATGAATAAGGCAAAGTTTGTTACTCCTGAGTTCAGACTAGCGACTTTGTCAAAACAATTCTCTGTAATTTTTTAGGTTTTTGTAACTTTCCCCACACATATTGTTTATACTTTTCTGGTGTCAGCCGTCCTATGACACTTTGCCTGAGATCCTAAGCAGAAATGGCATGCATGTCCTTACACTTATCAGGAAACCATCGAGGATTAGAGAACTTATTTACTTACAGCAAATGGAGATGAGGAGAGAGTAAAAATTCCAAATATAGAAGTGATAAGTCTAGCATTGAAAAGCACTGAAATGGAGCCAATGCCATTCAACCACATGGTATTTTCAGTAAAGCCATAGAGCCAGATGAAATTAAATGTCAGAAAATTATTTTTTAAAAACTTATTTAGTTTTCACATTCTCATATGTATATACAGATAACATACTTTGGCCATATTAATATCCTGTTTCCCACTTTTATGTCCTATGGGACCATTATCTCTCCACTACAACAATGGGCACAGTACAGGTGGTCAAATGGTAGCTCTATTTTTAGTAGATTTCTTCAGTGGTGGACTAATTTATATTCCAACAGTGAGTAAAAGTTCCTTTTCCCCACATTCTTGCCAGCATTTGTCATTTGTTTTCTTGAGGGTAGCCATTCTGGGGCTGAGATGGAATCTCAATGTGGCTTTGATTTAATTTCCTTAATGTTTATACACGTCGAATGCTTATTTTTCCTAATATTTTCCTAATCTATGTCTGAATGATAGTACTTTAATGTTCTAAGCAAATTGGAGCAGTTTCAAAGTGCTTTGTCCTGACTTTAGGTTGCTTTTTAATGTTCAAGCATACTTAACATTCTGTCAGTATGCCACTGTTTATGGAAGCAATAGAGCCTTTTTGCCTTGTTTTCTTTTTCAAGAATCTTTTGAAGGACATGTCTTTATTTCAAATGACACTATTTCTTTTGCTTTTGTTACTTTTCCAGATAGACTTCCACAACAACTCAATATAGTAAATGCTATTGCAAATCATGTAGACTTTGCAATTTTTTTTACATTTCTTTAAAAACGTTTATTAAATTTGTTCTTTGAAAATGTCATGCATGCATACTTTTCTTTTTTATTTATTTTTTTAATTTATTCTTGTTACATCTCAATGGTTATCCCATCACTTGTATATTCCCATTCTTCCCTCCCTCCCATTTTGCCCTTATTCCCCTCCCATATGACTGTTCCTGAGGGGGATTACCTCCCCCTGTATATGCTCCTAGGGTATAAAGTCTCTTCTTGGTAACCTGCTATCCTCCCTCTGAGTGCCACCAGGTCTCCCCCTCCAGGGGACATGGTCAAATATGAGGCACCAGAGAACATGAGAAAATCATATCCCACTCTCCACTCAACTGTGGAGAATGTTCTGCCCATTGGTTAGATCTGGGTAGGGGTTTAAGGTTTGCAGCTTGTATTGTCCTTGGCTGGTGCCTTAGTTTGAGCGGGACCCCTGGGCCCAAATCTGCCTATCATAATGTTCTACTTGTAGGTATCTTGGACCCTAGCATCCTTCTACATTGCTATTCTCCCATGCTTCTCTCCTCTAGAGTCCCAATAGGATGTCCTCCCCTTGGTCCCAGTTTCCTGGGAAGGGAAGGCTTTCGTAGGACATGCCCCTTGGGTTAGTATGCAGATATTAGTGAGTATATACCATTTGAGTCTTTCTGCTTCTGGGTTAACTCACTCATTATGATCATTTCTAGTCAATCCATTTGTCCACAAATTTTGGGAATTCCTTGTTTTTAATAGCTGTGTAGTGTTCCATAGTGTATATGTACCACAGTTTCTTTATCCATTCTTCTACTGAGGGACACTCAGGCTGATTCCATGTTCTGGCTATTATGAATAAGGCTGCTATGAACATGATTGAGCAAATTTTCTTGTTATGTGCTGGAGCATCTTCTGGGTATATTCCAAGGAGTGGAATAGCTGGGTCTTGAGGAAGCCCTATTCCCAGTTTTCTGAGATAGCACCAGATAGATTTCCAAAGTGGCTGTACTAGTTTACATTCCCATCAGCAATGAACGAGTGTTCCTCTCTCCCCATATCCTTGCCAGCATGTGGTGTCACTTGAATTTTTGATCTTAGCCATTCTGATAGGTGTAAGATAGAATCTCAGACTTATTTTGATTTGCATTTCCCTGATGACTAAGGAGGTTGAGCATTTCTTTAAGTGTTTCTCAGCCATTTGATATTCCTCTGTTGAGAATTTTCTGTTTAGTTCCAAGCCCCATTTCTCAATTGGGTTATTTAGTTGGTGGTGTTTAATTTCTTGAGTTCTTTATATATTTTGGATATTAGACCTTTGTCAGGTGTAGGGGTGGTGAAGATCTTTTCCCAGTCTGTAGGCTGTACCTTTGTTCTCTTGACACTGTCTCCTGCCTTACAGAAGCTTTTCAGTCTCATGAGGTCCCATTTATTTATTTATTTATTTATTTATTTATTTATTTATTTTTATTAATTTATTCTTGTTACATCTCAATGGTGAGGTCCCATTTATTAATTGTTGATATTAAGGCCTGGGGTGTTGGTGTTCTCTTCAGGAAGTTGTCTCCTGTGCCAATATGTTCCAGGCTCTTCCCCAATTTTCTTCTAAGTGACTTAGTATCTCTGGTTTTATGTTGAGGTCTTTATATCCACTTGGATTTCAGTTTTGTGCAAGATGATAAATATGGGTCCAGTTGCATTTTTTTACACATAGACATCCAGTTAGACAAGCACCATTTGTTAAAGATGCTATCCTTTTTCCATTGAATGGATTTGGCTTCTTTGTCAAAAATCAAGTGACCACATGTGTGTGGAACGTATCAGGGTCTTCGATTTGAATCCACTGATCAACCAGCCTGTTGCTGTGCCAGTACTATGCTGTTTTAATTACTATTGCTTTATAGTACAGTTTGGATCAGGTATGGAGATTCCTCTGGAGCACCTTTTATTGTACAAGATTGTTTTAGCTATTCTGGGTTTTTTTGTTTTTCCATATGAAGTTCAGAATTGAACTTTCAATGTCTTTAAAAAATTGAATAGGTATTTTGAAAGGATTGCATTAAATCTGTAGATTGCTTTTGGTAGGATGGCCATTTTTACTTTGTTAATTCTCCCAATCCATGAGAAAGGAAGACATTCCATCTTCTCATGTCATCTTCAATCTCTTTCTTCAGAGTTTTGAAATTTTTTCAAACAAGTCCTTCACTTGCTTAGAGTAACTCCGAAATATTTTATATTGCTTGTGGCTAATGTGAAGGGTGTGGTTTTCCTAATTTCTTCCTCTGCAAGCTTGTCATTTGTGTATAGGAAGGTTACAAACTTTTTTGAGTTAATTTTGTATCCAGCCACTTTGCTGAAGGTGTTTATCAGCTGTAGGAGTTCTCTGGTGGAATTTTGAGGGTCACTTATGTACACTATCATATCATCTACAAATAGGGATAATTTGACTTGCTCCTTTCCCATTTGGATACCCTTGATCTCCTTTTGTCTTATTGCTCTGGCTAGAACTTCGAGTATTATATTGAAGAGATATGGAGAGAGTGGGCAGCCTTGCCTTATCCCTGATTTTAGAGGAATTTCCTTGAGTATCTCACCATTTACTTTGATTTTGGCTATTGGCTTGCTGTATATAGCCTTTATTATATTGAGGAAAGTGCCTTGTGTCCCCAATCTCTCTAAAACTTTAAACATGAATGGGTGTGGGATTTTATCAAATGCTTTCTCTGCATCTAAAGAGATGATCATGTGGTTTTTTATTTTCATTTTGTTTATAAGGTGGATTACATTGGTGGATTTCCGTATATTAAACCATCGCTACATGCCTGGGATGAAGCCTACTTGGTCATGATGAATGATATCTTTGATGTGTTCTTGTATTTATTTTGCAAGTATTTTATTTAGTATTTATGCATCGATGTTCATGAGAGAAATTGGTCTGAAATTCTCTTTCTTTGTTGAGTCTTTATGAGGATAGGTATCAATGTGACTATGGCCTCATAGAATGAATTTGGTAATGTTCCATCCATTTCTATCTTTTGGAGTAGCTTGAAGAGTATCGGTATTAGCTCGCCTTTGAAGGTCTGGTAGAATTCTGCACTGAAACCATCTGGCCCTGGGCTTTTTTGGTTGGGAGACTATCAATGATTGCTTCTATTTCTGTAGGGGAAATGGGACTATTTAGCTTGTTTATCTATTCTTCACTCAATTTAGGCAAGTGAAATTGATCAAGAAAATGGTCCATTTCCCTTAGATTTTCAAATTTTGTGGCATATATGCCTTCAAAGTAGGATCTTATGATTTTTCTGTATTTCTTCAGTGTCTGTTGTTATGTCACCCTTTTCATTTCTTATTTTGTTGATTTCATTACTGTCTCTCTGCCTTTTAGTTAGTTTGGCTAACGGTCTGTCTATCTTGTTGATTTTCTCAAAGAACCAGCTCTTGGTTTTGTTGATTCTTTGGACTGTTTTCTTAGTTTCTAATTTGTTAATTTCAGCCCTGAGTTTGATTATTTCCAGACATCTACTTCTTTTCGGTGTTTCTGCTTCTTTTTTTACAAGGGCTTCCAGTTGTGTCATTAAGATGCTTATGTGTGATGTTTCCAATTTGTTTTTAAAGGCACTTAGTGCTATGAATTTTCCTCTTAGCACTGCTTTCAATGTATCCCACAAATGTGGGTATGTTGTTCCTTCATTTTCGTTGAATTTCAGAAACTCCTTGATTTCTTTCTTTATTTCTTCCCTGACCCAGGTGTCATTTAGCAGAGAGTTGTTTAGTTTCCATGTACGTGTAGGCTTTTTGTTGTTTCTGTTGTTGTTGAATTGCAGCCTAAGAGCATGGTGATCTGATAGGATACAGGTATTATTTCAATCCTCTTGTATCTGTTGAGCCTGCTTTGTGACCTACAATGTGATCAATTTTGGAGAAGGTTCCATGGGGTGCAGAGAAGAAGGTATATTCTTTCTTGTTTGGGTGAAAGGTTCTATAGATATCTGTTAGATCCATTTGACCCATGGCATTTGTTAATGATGTTATTTCTTGGCTTAGTTTCTGTTTCAATGACTTATCCTTCAGTGAGAGTGGGGTGTTGAAGTCTCCCTCTATTATTTTGTGGGAATCCATGTGTGGTTTAATCTTATTTACTAGATCTTTTAGAAATGTCGGTGCCGTTGCATTGGGAGCATAGATGTTCAGAATTGTGATGTCATCTTGGTTGACTTTACCTTTGATGACTATGAAGTGTCCTTCTGCATCCCTTTTGATTAATTTTGGTTGAAAGTCTATTTTGTTCGATATTAAAATGGCTATGCCTGCTTCCTTCTTGTGACCATTTGCTTGGAATATTTTTTTCCAACCTTTTACCCTGAGGTAAGGCCTATCGTTATGGGTGAGATGTGTTTCTTGAATGCAGAAGAATGTTGGATCTTGTTTATGCACCCATTCAGTTAGTCTGTTTCTTTTTATTGGAGAATTGAGACCATTGATGTTGAGAGATATTAGTGACCAGTGACTGTTAAGAGTCTTAATTTTGATGTTCTTTCCAGTCGAGTGTTTGTGTAGTTGTGTTTTTGCCATGGGATAGTTATCTATTTCCTGAGTAGTTTTGGTTGTAGCTTGACCCTTTGGGATGGAGTTTTCCTTCTAGTACCTTCTGTAAAGCTGGATTTGTGGATAGGTACTGTTTGAATTTGTTTTTGTCATGGAATATTTTGTTTTCTCCATCAATGGTTATTGATAGTTTTGCTGGGTAAATGGTCTGGCCTGGCATCTGTGGTCTCTTAGTGTTTGCAGGATCTCTGTCCAGGCCCTTCTGACTTTGATGGTCTCTGCTGAGAAGTCTGGTGTAATTCTGATAGGTTTGCCATTAAATGTTATTTGGCCCTTTTCCCTTGTAGCTTTTAATATTTTTTCTTTGTTCTGTATGTTTTGTGTTTTGATTATTATGTGACGGGCAGTTTTTCTTTTCTGGTCAATTCTATTTGGTGTTCTGTAGGCCTCTTGTATGTTTATAGGTATCTCTTTCTTTAGGTTGGGGAAATTTTCTTCTATGATTTTGTTGAGAATCGTTTCTGGGCCTTGGAGTCTGATATCTTCTCTTTCTTCAATGCCTATTATCCTCAGATTTCTTCTTTTCATGGTGTCCTGAATTTCTTGGATGTTTTGTGTCAGGAGTTTTCCAGATTTGGCATTTTCTTTAATGGTTGCTTCAAGATCTGTGATTGTATCTTCTAGACCTGAGATTCGTTCTTTCAGCTCTTGCATTCTGTTAGAAAAGCTTACCTCTGTGTTGCTCGCCTCCTTCTCTGAGGTCTCATGTTCTCGTTTTTGTTCTGTCTGTGTGTTTATTATTGAATCCATTTTCATCTTCAGATCTTGAACTGATTTTTTTTATTTCTTTCACCTGATTTTTTTCTATATTCCTGAGTTTCTTCCATTGCCTCTTTATACGTCTTCAGAGCTCGAACCGTTTTATTTATTTTTTCATCTGGTTGTTTGCGTTTTCCTGAAAATTTTCCAGTTCCATACTATGTGCTTCTCTTTTATCTCTCACCTGTTTGGCTGCATTTTCCTGCATTTGATTATGAATTTTATTTGTTTCCTCTATTATCATCCTCATTACTAAGGATTTGAGGTCATTTTCTTGTATTTCCATTGTATTTGAGTTCTCTGGGTTGTTTTCTTTGGATAGTTGGAAACTGGAGACACCATGTTGTTTTGGGGTTTATTGCGTATGCTTTTATGCTGTCCTTTAGACATCTTGCTGTCTCTGTTTCTGTTGGGTAGCTTCCAGAGTTGGTTGGAGGGAGACTGATGATAGATTCACTTGTTTTCTCACAATTTCCATAGGCTGGAAGCTCTGATGCTTCTCTGGTCATAGTCAGTGATCCTCAGCTCCCCTATACTGTGGGTCCTGTAATCATTCCGGGTCTCTGAATGAGCATTCGGTCAGACCAAGGTATCCACAGCCTTCTGGGTCCCCTGCCAAGCCCAGCCAGGGACACTGGGCCCAAACCATGCACCGAGCTCAGCTAGGGATACTGGACCCAAAATGCACGCAGAGTCCAGCCAGAATTTTTTGGCTGGGTCTGCACACCAAGCTCAGCTAGGGGCTTTTGGTCCAAAGTGCGTGCTGTGGTCAGTTATTGACTCAGGGCCCAAACCGTCCACCAAGCTCAGCCAAGAATTCTGCGTTCAAACTGCGCACTGTGTCCAACCTGAGTCTTAGAGCCGGGACTATGCCAAAAGCTCAGCTAGAGTCTCTGGACCCAACTGTCTACCAAGCACCGTTAGGGACTCTGGCCCCAAAAGCACACCGAGCTCCACCCAAGTCTCCGGGGCGGAATTTTGCACCCAGCTCAGCCAGGGACTCTGGACCCACACTGCGCACTGAGTTCAGCCCAGGACTCCAGGCATAAGCTGCGTGGAGAGTCCAGCCAGAGTCTTAGGGCCGCCGAGCCTGTGCACAAAGCTCAGCTGGAGTCTCTGAGCACAATCTGCCTGGCAAGTCCAGCTAGGGACTCTGGGCCGAATCTCCATGCTGACCTCAGCCTGCGTCAGTGCCCCAGAACTGCACGCTGAGCTGAGCTAAGCTAGTGTCTTGGACAGAACTGCTCACTGAGCTGAGCTAGCACCTCGGGTGGAACTGAGCGCTCTGCCCAGCCTGCATCACAGCAGGGGAGCTGTTGGTGAGCTGAACTAGTGCCTCGGGGAAAATTGCTTGCTGAGCTGAGCCAGCATCTCCACAGCACTGCACACTGAGCTGAACCCAGGACTCTGGGGCTGAACTGTCTGCTGAGTCCAGTTTGGGTCTCAAGGCACCGCGAGACCCAAATCCTGCCCAGAGTCCCCTCTCCCGCATAACTACCACCGGCCACCACACCAATCGCCTCCACCGGAAAGCTCTGAGCTGCAAACCTCAGCCAGTGCCTCTGTTGATGCTGGTGCCGCAATTCCCTGAATTGTTCACTGGAGCTTCCAAACACAGTCCACATTGCTCGTCGCCATCTTGGATCTATCGCAATTTTTAATATAAGAAAAAAATGAATATTTTTCATTCTCACATCAATTTTAAAACATTTTAAAGTAGTAGAAAATTAAAGGGCATGCTCATTTATAAATATATATGTATGAAATATATTGTGTTATTGAATAAAGTAAAATACAAAATATTATGTAAAAACTGCAAAATCTCCTACAAATAAAAAACAAATGGAAATATACTCAATAGAAAACTCAAATAAAAAAAAACAATCAGTACCTTAATAGAGGATATCAAATGAGTAGAAGACTTTGGAAAAACTCCTTTATTTTATTCATTGCAAGGGAAAGAAACGTTCCTTGATAAGCATGCGGAGATCAGAACTTTCATGAACCTGGGTTGTAATGGTTGTACAACAATTCTGTAGTCAATTGAAAGTTTCCAAGACAGAATATACACATACCTACAATTCTAGATAAACATATTGAGATGTAAAATATAGATGATATGAAATCAGAAAACTTTGAGGAAGCACAGTACTAATGATCAAGAACTAGAGATGTTAGACAACACATATTAGATAAGGAGATAGAGAGAAAGAGAGAGAGAGAAAGAGAGTGGATATTTGTTGGTCTTGGCTAGTGTGTAAATGAGAAAAAATAAATAAATGAAAAAGAAAGAGAATGACTGCTTGTAGGTATGGTTTAGGAGAAGTATAGAAGAGCATAGCCAGAGGCAAACCCATCTGGGAGAGCCCAGAGTGGTCATGACTTGAATCATGAGTAGAGAGGGGCAGGGAAATGAAGAGAGAGGAACCAAGTACTGCAGCCAAGAGGTCAAAGTTACAAAAGGAGGAAAAGAGAGACAAGTAACCAAAATGTCTGGATTATATCAGAAAAAGCATCTTGGGGAAGGGCAGCCCAGCTCTTGGCTGGAGAGTTCAGGATAGAGGGTATTCAAGTCAGACCTTGCAACAGGTAGGGACTGAAGCATTCTGTGAGAAACAGGATGATAGGTTGGCTTTGATATGTTAAATAGGCGCCTCAGTCATTTGTCTCGGGGTTTGAAACTTAACCATGTGGAACACTTAAATTGAATAGCCATTGCCCTTGGCCCAACTGACAAGTATGCTCCAGCGATGTGCAGAAACCTGCTTCTTACAGCTTACAAGAAGTAATTATTGGCAAATCTTTTAAAGACACACTACATAATACATAACTACTTTAACTGGCCATGGTGGGAGTACATACATCATGGAATTCATTCAACAAATGCTGTAAATTAGGATTTATCCTTCCATTGAAGGACCAGTTTTTAACACACTGCATTTTACGTAGCTCACAAAATAATTCTGGAGAAAAGGCAACACAGGAGGAGCATAAATATTAGATGATTCAATTATAGAATCTCTACAGTGCTAAGTAAATTTTGGCAATAGAATCAGAAAAGGACAAGAGGAGATGCTCTTCGTTATGAAGGGAGTGATAGTAGGAGACTGTGAAGCACTGTTCTGAAGGTCTACTAATGCTCAGTTTCCTGGCCTTGGTGTTGAATAAGCAGTTTGTTTATCCATCATTATTATAAGCATTTTTATGAGTATGTTAAACATTTCCTTGAAATACTAATTAATAAAGGCATAGCATGATATTTTGCATTTACAAATTTATGGTATACAAACAAAAATAAGTTTCAATGCTTGTGGTACCTCCTTATGGAGGAAGATTACAATAAACAAAAGAATGGTACAAAATGTTACATAAACTTTTTGTTCCTTATATATCCTTATAGATATTTTGAAGACCATGTAGAGGGATGCATGGTTGAACTGGAGAGAAAGTAGGGAGGGGGCTATGACCAGGATGTAAAGTGAATAAATAATTTAATTAATAAAAATTAGAATAGATGGCCAGATAGATTTGGCCAAAAAGAAATCACTATGAAATCCTTTATTCTGCCCAATTAAAATAGACCAATAAAATCCATTGTTAAAAATAAATAAAAAGAATATATAGCAATAAAAATGAATGGGAAATACATATTTTACTTCTATATTTTAAACTTATCTTTCCTTAAAATACATGCTTTAATATATTTTCCTTAAATAGAAACAATGTTGATATTTTCTATTTCTCAAACTTTCAAAGGAAAGAAACTTACTTGAAAAGTTTCCTTTATAACACACCTTCAATTTAGGCAATTTTCCACAAAGAAAATGGGAAATAGTTATTGAAGAAGTAAAATTTAGGTAGCTTTAAAAAGGCATTATCATGTTTCTTTGCCCTTATAGTTTATCGTATTTGGTTTCTCGGGTTCTTAGCATTTTTAATTCATAAAACTATAATGTTTAGTGAGCAGTTTAGAGTGTGAGAATATTGTCTTTACAAATTAAGACAAGGCCAGAGAATATTATAGTAATTTTCCTGGGGTGTGTCAAAGGTTAGGCCAGCAGGTATACAGGTAGGGATGTGGCAGCAGATACCCTGTAGTACTCAGGACCAGGAGGAGGTGGGGGTTGTAGTACCTTGTAGTCGTCAGCTAGAAGTAGCAGCTCAAGACTGACCTATACCTTCATTTGGCAAGGTACACCCAGAGAAACAAACTGAACAATGTGAACCTTTAAGTAGAAGGGTGTGGCTGAACTCATGCTACACAAAATGCTGCTCAAGGCCAGTGAGTTTCACCTTTAGGTTGAGGTGTAGCAGGTATCTGTCTTTCCCTGTTTTGCAATACCTTATGGTTCTTATCTCCATCTCTCTGGTGCTTCAAATCTGAGCAGGTTTATTCCTCATCTTCTTATAGTATGACCTTAACACCCTGGCTAAGCCAAGGTTGGGTGTTGTCAACCCCTGACACTGTGTGCTATGCTTGTAGACAGAAGACTATTAGAGTTGACCTCTGGAAGGCTCTACCCAGCAGCAGTTTGAAACAGATGCTGACGCTCACAGCCAAACATTGGGAGAAGCAAAGAGAGTCTGGTGGAAAAGTTGACGGAGAGATAAAAGGACCCAGAGGTGACAACTCCACAAGAAGACTTACAGAGCCAACTAACCAGGACCCAGAGGGACTGTGGAATCTGAAAGCACAAACCAAGAACCATGCATGGACTGGATCTAGGTCTTCTACATAAATGCATCCAATGGGGGCAGCTCTGGCTTTTTGTGGGTCCATCGATAAGGGGAGTGAGGGCTGTCTATGGCATGGACTCTGTTGCCTGCTTTGCGAACACTTCACCAGGACATGACTGACTTGCCAGACCACAGAGGATGTGGATGAACTCAGTCCTGATATGACTTGATGACCTGGGGTGTGTGGGTGAGTTGGCTTCTCTTTTTCAAGGAATATGGGAGGAGGGTGAGGAGAAAGGAGAGGAGAGAGGGGGATACTATCAGGGTTTAAAGTGAATAAATAAATAACTTAATAATAAAAAAAGTTGGCTATTGTGGAGGTTCAATATCTTGGTAGTCAACTAGTTCATCACCATCTTGGGGTTGAAAAGCCTGTGGTAGACATGGTATTCTGAAAGCCAGACACTTTGAGTCTGGCTCCAGCTCCACTGCCTAGCCACCAGATCTCAGGTGCTTTTGCATCCTTGAGGAGCTCTCCTAGTTAAGAGTAGCACTCCATAAAATAATAAAAGGTCATGCTGGTCTATGTTGGAGGATAATTTAGAGCAAATGTCCATCCAATCAAAACTGCCTTGTGGGAGGCCACTCCTGGAATGTGGGGACATGGATGTAAAGCTTTGAAGACCAGAACTATACAATCCCAAATGCCAATCCCCAGAGAATAATCACCAGCACCCAAGGACATTAACCAGGTCAACGGCTGTGCTCGATGAGGGCCAGTACTGGCTCCTGTATCAGGATATTGTAAAAGAACAAGGACATGCTTCATCTCTTTGCCAATGAATTAGAGTGCTTACTTCCTATGTTTCCCTATAGATTTCTCTAATGACCATTCCATCTGCCTCCCTAACCCAGGAATACTAGATAATACCACTGGCTTAGTGCCTGGACTTGGCAGTCATCTAGAGAAGACTGTGCCCATAGCAACTGAAGGTCCTGCTGGCACCTTCTTCAATGAGCAACAACTGGGCAGAATCCTATCTCTGTACTCAGGGCTCCATGCCCCAGTTTTCTAATCTGAAAGGATAATAAAGTCCCTGCATCTCTGCAAGAGAAATATTTTTTATTATGTTAATGTGTTTTCAAAACCAAGTTTTCTTTATTGAAGATGAGAGACAAGACATGTTGAGTTAGTGTGCCTCTTTCCTTAAGAACTGAACCCCACAAAGGAGGATAATACTTTAGCCTAGCTACTGTGTGTACAAAGAATTATATAGCTCAGTTTCCAATCCAACTGTAGTGAACTGAATTTTCAGAAGAACACTTTGTTTTATGTGTAGCCTGTTTATCTCGTTTTGCTGTTTGGAACTTATTTCTTCATTGTTCTCAAGACAATGGGTTTCATTCAAGGTTAGTGAACATAATATAGTTTACTTGTTTTAAACAAAGGCAACCATTGGATGTATATGTGATGTTGAATTTGCAAAGACTTGAGCAAATAGGTGGTAAATATTTACTTTTTAATAGACCTACATTGAACGAGGAGTGTGACGCATGCTATCTACCTACAGATTCATTTCTCGGGTCAGAACCTTTGGCTAACCCTTCCAATACTTGTATCTATTATTACTGTTAATACGGAATCTACTATTATTCCTGTTCTATTGATGAATCAAATAAGTAAGAGTAAGGAAGTAGAATATGAATACATGGCAGTAGATGTAAGAGCTGCTGCAAAGGGCACAAAGTGTAGACAGCCTTTGTGCCTTGTCCCAGAATTTAGCCTCATTCTACAGTTAATTGGGAACACCTGAAGCTTTCTTGAGTTGGGAGATTAAAAAACACAGAGCAGAGTTTTGGAGAATTAATCTGACAATAGCGTAACACTATGTCTTTTTTTTTTTTTTTTTTTTTTTGAGTTTCTTTTATTCGTGTTGTCAGTCGAATTCCAAGATTTATTGATGAAAAATCGTTTTCAGGGCAGATGTGGCAGCACAGGCCTTTAATCTCAGAACTCAGGAGGCAGAGGCGAGTGGTTCTCTGTGAGTTTCAGGCCAGTCATAGATGCTAAGTAGTGAGATTGAGGCCCTGTTTCACAAAGACTAATAAATCATTTCAGCTGAATAGATAGAGTACATTTATCCACTCTCTAATGCTGGCTAGCTAATATAATTGCCCCCTTTTTATTCCCATTAAGTCAATTGAAAGCAGGAACAAAAGGGAACTGTATCACCTATTAACTCGTGTTCTCTGTGAGAGAATCCTATGCAGAAAGACCTGAGCCAGTAAAGAGTTTGACAGGCATGTGTTCCCTGGTAGCATTTGGACCTTAGAGATAAGACTAGATTTTGGGTTAGATAAAGTCAGCGGACAAACACTTCTTACTTAAGAACAGAGTGCTTTCTCCTTCATTGCTGGTGGGAATGCAAACTAGTACAACCACTTTGGAAAGCTATCTGGCGCTTTCTCAGAAAAATGGGAATAGAGCTTCCTCAAGATCCAGCTATCCCACTCCTGGGAATATACCCAGAAAATACCCTACCACACAACAGGGACATATGCTCAACCATGTTCATAGTTGCTTTATATATAATAGCCAGAACATGGAAACAGCCTAAGTGTCCCTCAGTAGAAGAATGGACTAAGAAACTGTGGTACATTTACACTATGGAATACTACTCAGCTATTAAAAACAAGGAATTCCCGAAATTTATAGACAAATGGATTGATCTAGAAATTATCATAATGAGTGAGTTCACCCAGAAGCAAAAAGAGACAAACGGTATATACTCACTTATATCAAAACACTAGTCCAAGGGATACGTACCATGAAAATTTTTACTTACCAGGAAAGTGGGTCAGAGGAGAGGTCATCCTATTGAGACTTTAGGTGAGAGTAACATGAAAGAATGGGGAAATAGTAGGACCGACAGGGTCCTGGAAACCTACAAGAAGAACTTTATGACAGTCAGATCTGGGTCCTGGGGTCCTCCTCAAACTAAGACACCAGCCAAGGAGAATATAGGCAGTAAACTTCGAACCCCTACCAAGACCTAGCTGACGAACATGATATTCTCTACTGTTGAGTGGAGAGTGAGATCTGACTCTCACATGAACTCGGGTGCTCCTTTTCTGACAATGTCCCCTGGATGGGGAGGCCTGATGGCACTCAGAGGAGGGATAGCAAGTTACCAAGAAGAGACTCGATATCCTAAGAGCATATATAGGGGGAGGAGGTCTCCCTCAATCACAGACATAGGGGAGGGGAGAAGGGGGGAAGTGGGAGGGAGGCAAGAATGGGAGGAAACAGGGGAAGGGCTAACAATTGAGATGTAATACCAATAAATTAAAAGAAAAAAAGAACAGAGTGCTTTATCACTTCATGAGACAGGATACCCAGCAAATATTGTGGGGACATGAAGAGGGAAAGGAATGCTTCATCCTCCAGTTTGATTAGGTCTCTTATCAGCTGAGAATCGAGACTTCTGGCACAATTAACATTTTCTGTAAAGATTGTTGTCAATGGAGAGGGTATTTCTTTCATCTGGAGGTTTCTCACTATAGAGTGACAGAGACCCCAGGCTAAGGCCCAAATGCTTATAATCTTGGGAATTACCTCATTCCACATTGATTTTCTGGGAGACTAATAAACAAGACAATTAATTTTGGGTAACAGTGAAGAAATTCTAACTTTCTGTAGCCTCCTGATCTATGCTTTAACTTTATCTATTACAATCCTGTCAGATAGACTACAGGGATTGCCTTATAATGCCATATAGGCATGAGGATTACAACTGTAAACCCCATTCAAATGCTACAAAAAAATGGCATCTATGGCACTGGAAAGAAGGAATTACAACTCTCTTAAAGAAGCCACACCCATGCTGGGGTATGTTTTCCTGTTTTAGCGATTGATTATCCATTCTCTTAACTCTGATGCTTAAAAATCTGTATTAGTAATGTCCTTTAACAAATCTGAATTCTGCCATTTACTAGCTTATCCTGAAAGCCTGTTGGGGGGGGGGGGGGGGGGCGTCAAAGCCAATGATGTACTTTTTCCAGGGTCTAGCTTCATAAGGAATTCCTCGGACAGTTGTGTATGACTGCATGGAACTGCCTCTCGTTTCTGCTATAGATGGAACTCGCCAAATTAAATATATGTATATTTTGTTATTGGTGTTCAGGGACTGGGCCAGGTATTTCAAGATTCTTGTCTATTATGCAAAATAATGAAATTATAATCTCATATAGATTTGCAATTAAGATAATTTTATTCCGACCAGGGACTATACAGAGATATACTGTCAAGATTGACAGCAGGCCATATGAGTGATGCTTTTCAAGGGTCAGAATGTATACCCTGGGATCTCTTTTATGGTATCTAAAGAAAGATGTGGAAGACATTATAGGGCATGCAGTTTGAGTGATCTTTATTTTGATTGATTGATGGTGTCATATAAATTCAACTATATGTTTTTCTTCCTACATTTCATTTTAATCATATGAGCACCCAATTACACGTAGGCACAAGATGCTCTTATTTTAACAAAAATTACTATAGGACAGAATTTTGTGATGCTATTTTTTTTTAAAAAACAAAAGTTATTATAGGACAGAATTTTGCCTTACCAAGCATTCTTCCAAAGCCAACACAAGTTGGATCCACTAATCTACTCTTCATATTCAGGTACATTGAGAATATACTTGAAAATACCCAAGTGAAATTGTTACTAGGAGCATGGAAATCTAGACTACTGTGCGGAGATGTGAGTATATGTGGTCTGCTATAGATAGGGGGCTGAGGGAGTTCTGAAATTCCAGCGTACATTGCTTAGATGTGGACATGATGGAACTAGTACACCAACTGCTTTATTACAAGGGGGTGATGGTGTAAATAATGATCCCAGGGAAGGCCAGTTTATGAGCTTGCCTGCCTTGCTTTTATTCTGCGTGATTGTGCTTTATTATTTTCAAAGAATCTCTACACTAATACGTCTTCATGATGGCACAAAGGCCAGTGTACAGTTCATTCATCCATACTTATTTCATGCATATTGTTGGTCAAAGACTTATAATCCTAATCCTATGGGAGCTTTCGTAGGATTTTCTAAGAGCAATGAGAAGTGGTTATTAAAACATAGTCTCTTTATTCATTATTTCTATCTGAATCTATTACTGGTGTGCTAAGAAAAGAAAGGATATTCAGAGCACAGTTTAACTTATCTAACTGTGCACAAATTGTGTGTGTGTCTGTATTTCAGAAGGCAAAAAAAATGAAGGGCAATTGAGTTTATCATGAAGATATTTTAACAGAAACTTAAGCACAGGATTAACAGAAAGAAAAGCTCTTAGGGAAAGGAGAGTGCACACTTATGCGTTTAAGTACGGTCTCTTCTGTATGAAGTCTCTTCCACCACTCAAACAAGGTTTACTGTGATTAATACGGATGATTAGGCAAGAATAAGAGTCTCTAACACTTCTGTGAGTACAGGATGTACTATTTGGCTAAGTACAAATAGTGTTCTGCTGCTCTTGTTTATCTCTCTGTTTAGCCCTGTCAGTACAGTTTCAAAAAGTGCCTCTTGAAAGAGGCCGGGTTTTCTTTCTAGCAGGAAGACATTTCCGAAGCCTAAATCCGATTGGCTCCGAGTAAGCCAGAAACATCTGGGGGCGGAGAAATTAAGAGTGACTTCTATTCTCCAGGGTAGTAGTGGGAGGAAACTTTAGCACGCAGAGGCGCTACTGAAGGGCCACAGGAGACGTGGTGCAGAAGGTCAGAGCTAACAGAGATGTGGAACCCACTACAGGATAGCGACTCCGCGGTGGCCCCGGGAAGCCGCCAGCGCTGGCTCTGTGCTGGGACGCTAGTGCTGGTTTTCTCGGGGACCTTCATCATTGGCTTCGTCTTTGGTAGGGTGCCTTTGCGGGGCAGATCGCATTATCTCTCTGTTCCTTCCCTTTGTCACTGTCACTCTGCAGCTGCTGGATTCGGAAGGCAACCTTCTGTTGGGTCTCCCCAGGGGATGCCTTGATCTGCTTAGGGGAGGATGAGAGTAATTCCTGTGAGTTAAACTGAGGTTTCCAGGGGTCCCTTCAGGATTGAGTTTTGAATAAATGGCTTGTATGATTGACTTGCACAGATTAGAGTCAGCTTTAAAACAAAACAAAACCCAGAACGAGAGCTAAGTTTGACCCACTGGAACGCTGAAGATTCTGCACTCAGAGCAGATCCCCAGTGGCTGCGGATGGATCAGCAGGGAGCTTGACATTGAGTGGCTCTTGCCTGCTTAGGGGTTTCATCTAGCACAACCCTGGGCATTTGAAGGATACCACCGCATTCAAGGCATCACAGTGAAAGGAGTCTCTTTCTGTTCACATTCTTCCTTGGGCGTAACAGAGATACATTCAGGGAAATGTGAATTAATGTCAGCACTCCCTTAAAGCCTCCTTAGCAAGAGGTCTTTTGAGTTTAGTCCAGATTTAGCCTATCTCTGTAAGAAATCTTAAGCAGCACAGGCTGTTTGTATCACTTCAGAATTTTTATCACTAATTCTCACTTAATGTGAAAAAGTACCGAGTCTCTTTCAACCAACTTTCCTCGTCTTTATGATGAAGCTGACATGAGCAGCTTATAGAAAATAGAACACAAACCAGCATTCAAAGCTTTCCTAGAGCACTGCTTAGGTCTTCTTGATTAGTGGCATGAGTGTAACTGGACTTTAGCACACACGCCAGTGTAAATTGTCATCAAGTCATCCATCTTTGCTTTGATTCCCGAATCACTTCTCTAGGATTTGTAAAAACAGGCTATGGACTAATTGTGAAGCCTTGGGCCAGACTTGAATCTTATCAGAAAGATACCAGTAACTACTTAAGGTTTTTTTGTGGGGCTTCAGTGAGAAATGTGCTCAGAAAGATAAATTAAATTGAATTTCCAATATTTTAGTTTAAAAGCAAAAGCTTGGAAAGACTAGCGTTGGATTCCAAAAGGCTGCATGTCCTAAAAAGCCAATCACTTCTGCTTTGTTATAACTGCTGGCTGTGATCCTTGGTTGCATTGTTCAGTGACTCATTCAGTTCATTAGTTTCTTAGTGTTCTGTCTCCCCCATAGGCCTCTATCCTTTCCATTGTGAATTATTTTCAGACCTCAGTTCCAATCTACTATTCTCAGACTGTTCTTTCCTAATCTCACAGTCAACTCCAGATATTTCAGTTTTATTCACAGAAGGAATAATACATTGCTTTTTGCCCAACTACCTGCCTCGATGTGCATATTGATGTGCTTGTGTGTTTGGTCATACGTTATTCATAATGGAAAAGTTTCATGAAGGTTGACTGGGTAACCTTCTTTATTCCCAGGTCAGGTACTTTGGAAGGGTTTGCAGATGTATACAGTGATGCTCTATCCCTCTCAGATGAAAACCAACTCATGAGGCCAGAGGCAAAGGAGCTGGTAATAAACTGTAGCTTTCTGTGCATTGGATTTCGTACAGGGCTGTCCAGTACACTGTAGCTTACTGTAGCTTTCCAAATTTCAATTTCTCAAGCTTGCTTCAAGTGGAATAAAAAATATCAGCATTTTTTTTAGTTTCAAATTCAAAGCATACTAAAGGTCTATATTTGTAATTAAGATTGTTTATTTTTTATTATCTGCATATGCTTATATCTGTGGGAATGAACATATGTACATGTGAGTGAAGATACTCAGAATTGTGAACTGCCAAAGTGGTAGGATTCAAACTCAGGTCCTTTTCAAGAACAAACAGTACATGGTTTTAACTGCTGAGCAATCTTTCCAATCACTGTACTCATAATTAATTCATTGTAATCATTTAAAAATGATTATTCTAGCTCTACAGAGTCACAAGCCATTACTGGCAAGAGAAGCTAATGTAGAAAAAGTACATTTTCAAAACATTTTATCTCAAATCGTTGAAACAATAATATGACATTGAATTTTCTCATTAAACTTTTCTTAGAAGTAACAGAAACACAGATAATTGAAATTGGGTTAAACCATGTTGTATTTGCTTTGCAATTAAAATACAGATTGGCTTTTTGCTCTACAGAAATTAGCAAGGAAAAGAAACATCAAAATCCCAGCTAATATGAGAGATACTTGATTAACCGTGTCATATATAAAAATAAGACCCTGCATGCAATGAGCTCATATCTCATTCAAAATTTTGCTTGTATTTTTCAGGGTGGTTCATAAAATCATCCAATGAAACCACTAATAATTTTCCCCATCCTGGCATGAAGAAGGCATTTTTGCACGAATTGAAGGCTGAGAACATCAAAACATATTTATAGTAAGAATATGCTTGTATTACATTCCACGTGGGGAGGGAGGATTAAACCTTCAGCTTTAACTTCATATCATTAGAAGGTTTTCAGAGTGAGGTTCAGCAAACATTTCCCGTAAAAGGATCAATCAGCTGCTGCAAGCCAGCAAATGCATATTACAAGTATTTAACTTTGCCCCTGCAGCACAAAAGAAGCCATAGGTAGTATGTGGCAAATTCATGTGCAGGTTCCGATAAGATTGTACTCATGATCACTGAAATTTCATTCTCTTTTGTTGGTGCATTACAAAATTCAATTTGTATTTCCTTACCTACTTAAAATATAAAGCTGTTCTTTGCCTGTGAACTATACAAAAACAGACTGTGGCCCTAATTGGATGGAAGAACTTACTTTGCTGACTCATCCTTTAATGAAAGATAGGAGATTTTAGTCGAGAAAAAGCTGACTTTAAAATTACACTGAAGTTAGCTTAATTTCCATTTTGGCTCATTAATAGGGAAATAACTTTGAGTGATTAATGAACTTTCCCATGTTTTTATTCTCATTTCTATGAGATGAGGATAAAGATACTACTGTGAGAAGGATGAAACTGAAAAGCTGATGTTTTGAAAAATTTAAAAACTAATTCTATTCTTATTGAAATAGTATAAAACAAAAGGGTTAAATGAATAAATTTTTAAGTATTGGGCCTTGCACTTGTTAAGCCTGGGTTCTAAAATTCAGCATGTACAGAGCACGCGTTGTGACCCTCAATAATGCAAGAAACTAAAAATTAAAAGTAGTCAAAATAAAAATTTATATTTAGTTAAAAATAAGATATGTGGATGATATAGAATTAGTATATCTAATCAACTAGAACACTTTATAGTTTTCAAAAAAATCAGAATAGCATATGTGTCAAAATGTTTGAAATCTCTCTAATAATTGAAGGATTTCCTAATGAATACAAAGTGGTTGGATATAAAAAGATCACTAAATATTTACAAATGAATAGAGTTGCACATCTGTAGGAATACATGTATGTGCCTACATCAGAATTACTATTAGTAATTAGAGCTTATTAATAGTAAATTATTGCTTTCAGAAGAATCCCATTGAATGACAGGCATTGGGATTAAATTTCTTCATGGAAAATCTCTCTGTCTTGTATTTACTTCTTTATATTCTATATTATGGGCATAACAAAAGTAGGTTTGTCTTGGTGATTACTGAAGATAAAGACAGACTAAGCATTAATGTTTAAACATTTTCAATTTTCCTTCACCAGCAATTTTACACGGTCACCACACTTGGCAGGAACAGAACATAATTTTGAGCTTGCAAAGCAAATTCATGCCCAGTGGAAAGAATTTGGCCTGGATTCTGTTGAGCTATCCCATTATGATGTCCTGTTGTCCTACCCAAACAAGAGTAATCCAAACTACATTTCAATAATTGATGAAGACGGAAATGAGGTAAGTTAAAAAAAAAAAAAAACAGAATAGAAGAAACAGTCCACCTTAAATGTATCATATCTAAATATAAAATTCAGTATTATTTACATTTGTGATATGCCTTTAAAAAGCTCTTCATCAACGTCAGTTTGTTTCTTAGAGTGTTTGAATTTGGTGTGATTTGGGGAAGAGTGTTTTTTTAATGGATGCTTCATTATAGTTGCTTTCTGTTTTTAGTATTATATATCAATTGCAAATGTAATGTACAGTTAAGATTCTGAGTGACTAAATAGACACTCTCCACAGGTTTAAACCATAAAGATATTGCATATATTTAAGGTTAGCCTGGGATTTATAGGGACCCAGTGTGGGGGTTTGACCAAGCAAGGATTTATTGGTTTAAAAATTATATTTCTTCTTACCTGGTCTTATCCAAAAACTTAGACACAGTGAATGTTTATTTCTCAAATGACCTTGAGCATAGGCTTTTACGAAGACCTTGTCTTAGGCCTTAGGAAGGAAATATAATTTAAAGGCATGTATATCTACAGATCCACAGTGGTTTGGGTCCTGCCACATCAATCATTAGTCAAGACAATACCTCACAGACTTCTCTTCAGGCCAATCCTATGGAAGCCTTTTCTTTTCTTTTTTTTTGGGGGGGGGGCTTTTTTTTTTTTTTTTTTTTTTTTCTTCCCCCCCCCTCGGGATTTCCTTGTTTTTATTTTTTTATATTTTTTTCCTTTTTTTTAAATTAATTTATTCTTGTTACATCTCTATGGTTATTCCATCCCTTGTATCCTCCCATTCTTCCCTCCCTCCCATTTTCCCCTTATTCCCCTCCCCTATGACTGTTCCTCAGAGGGATTACCTTCCCCTGTATATGCTCATAGGGTATCAAGTCTCTTCTTGGTGACCTGCTGTCCTTCCTCTGAGTGCCACTAGGTCTCCCCCTCCAGGGGACATAGTCAAATGTGAGGCACCAGAGTATGTGAGAAAGTCATATCCCTCTCTCCACTCAAGTGTGGAGACTGTCCTGTCCATGGGCTAGATCTGGGTAGGGGTTTCATTCCCTCTTTCAGATATGTCTACATTTGTGTCAAGTTGAAAAATAAAAACAGCCACCAGAGTTCTTTACCTTTAAACCATATTACCTAATTAACAGGTATATATTTGTAAAATCATATTAAACTTGGCAATGAGTACAAACATAAAAATTCTAAGCCAAACATGGTAATGTATGCCTGTAATCCTAGCTGGGGAGAGTGAGGTAAGAGGATTTTGATTCTAGGCTGGCCTGGTATAGCAAGATGACGTCATAAAGAATGAATAAATAAATAAGTAATAAATAAATAAAGAAGAAAATAATTTATGAAGTAGAAAATGTGAATTAGAAAACAAGTACATATCAATGATTACTAAAATATCATTTAGCCAGACTTGTGCTACTTAGTTGAAGCAGTTATTGGAAAACTTGAACCACACATGTTATTAAAGACTGGATATCAGCAAGCTGAGTGTTCCTCAGAAGATTCTACAAGATTAGCAAAATCAACACAGAAGTGGTAATAAAGGACTCTAAAGCAAAAATAATAATAATAATAATAATAATAATAATAATAATAATAATAATAATAAAACATGAAATCAAGGTACAAATTGCTAAAGACTGCTCAGTATTTGAATATATCAGCAAAATGACATATCATGATTAAAGCGATAAGGAAAAAATAACAAATTCAGTATTTGGTATCTCTTCAGTTGTTATGCAGATTTCAAAATGTGAGGCTATGTGAAGATTAATGATGGCTGAAAGCCATCATTTAGGCAATGTGGAATAATGAACCTTACTTTTATTTTCCTTTTTTTGAAATTTAAGTTTGTATTTCTGTATCTCACTGTAGTGCTGCATAAATAAAACATCTGTGTACCAGCCCATAGATACATCAGCTGTAAGATATGGCTTTTCCTTACACAACCACCACTGTTGCAATATTAATTTTTTTGAGAGAAAGAGTTTCAATGTGTAATCCAAGCTGGCCTAGAATTCATGAGGTAGTCCATATTCCCCTTGAGCCTCATGATTATCATCCTTACTCGGGTTCCTTAGTACTGGGATTAGAGCTAGATACTATCGCAACTGAATAAAATAGTGGTTAAAAAAAGCAAAAGCTGATATAAAGAATAATAATTTAAAAACATGTAGCAGTATTATGACAATTAAAAAGTATACTAGCAGTTTTAGTTCTTTCATACAATGTTTGTACCCAAAACCCGCTGGTTTTCTTTGAGTTTGAAATATTAGAGAGTAATAACATTTTTTTTCCTTTTTCTTATTAATTTATTGATCTCAGGTATCTGTTGCAGTATACAAAGCTAACACAGCTCATTTTGTTAATTGTCTAGTGGTTTTCCTGCATTTTAATTTCCCCACTTCTTTTTTTTTAAATTTTATTAATTTATTCTTGTTACATCTCAATGGTTATCCCATCCCTTGTATCCTCCCATTCTTCCCTCCTTCCCAGTTTCCCCTTATTCCCCTCCCCTATGACTGTTCCTCAGAGGGATTACCTCCCCCTGTATATGCTCATAGGGTATCAAGTCTCTTCTCGGTGACCTGCTGTCCTTCCTCTGAGTGCCATCAGGTCTCCCCCTCCAGGGGACATAGTCAAATGTGAGGCACCAGAGTACATGAGAAAGTCAAATCCCTCTCTCCATTCAAGTGTGGAGACTGTTCTGACCATTGGCTAGATCTGGGTAGGGGTTTAAAGTTTACCGCCTGTATTGTCCTTGGCTGGTGCCTTAGTTTGAGCGGGACCCCTTGGCCCAAATCGGCCTATCATAATGTTTAAAAAATGAGGTTTTACAGAAAAAAATTTAATTGTAAGAAATGTGTGATGATACAAGAACTTTGATGTTAGGCCTGAGCAATACAAATGGACCTAACTGAGTGATCACATGCCAATAGACATTGCATGAATCTGAGCAAACCACAAAGAGTAAGCCACTAAGGAGCATTCTGTCAGGGCTTCTGCTTCAGTATATTCTCCAGGGTCCTGCCTTGATTTCCTGCCCTGACTTCAGTGATGGACTGTAAACTGTAAACTGAAATAAATCCTCTTCTCCCCAAGTTGGTTTTGGTCATGGTGTTTTATTACAGCAAGAGAAAGTAAGACAAGAATCCTTTCACAATCATCAAGGTTTCTGTTAAAAAGTACTATGTTGCCAATTTGTATAAATGTTCAGTTCCTTTGGGAAGAGTGCATGCATGCAAGTTTGGAGAGTTTATCTTTTATATTGGCTTAGTGGTTTATGTGTCATTATTATTTGGCTGAAAATTTTCTCTATTGCTGCTTTCTCAGTCTTTGTTAATCACATAAGTATTATGAAAATTAAGCACTATACTGAGCCTTGAAGTTATACTATGATAGGGCATAAATTATTTTATTTCAGACAGAATTTGTTTGACATTTCTTAGTCTCAGATTAAATTTTATCAGTTTTAGGACAGTATCATGTTTTATACTTAGATTTTTTTTGTTGCAGCATTTTTATCATCCCTCTTTAAGGGCCTTATGTATGCCCTGAAATTCCATATTTTATCCTTGAATTTTAAAAATTTTAATTTCTTCACTGAGCTAAATTATTACTGTATGTTTGTCCTAAAACTGATTAATTTCTATTGAGAGCTCTTCCTCTTTTAAATCTTGTGGGGTTTTTTCTTTTTTATAGTTTCTGCCTATGTAGCCCAGGTTAGCCTGGAATTCTCAATCTGCCTGCCTGGGCACTCTCCTGCTGATTTCAGATATATCCTGTTCTCTGTGGATATTTGCCTGTTCTCTTATTTTTCTATATTCATTTAAAGATTTTTTTCATTTAAATTTAGACCCAACATCATCTATGTGATAAATACAAGAAATATAATGTTTGTAAACATGAGTGTATTCTCTGTCTGCTCCTTCCCAAAGGACTTTGTGTATACTCAATGGCTTTTGTTTGTGTTCTACTTTGTGAGAATTCTAAAGGTCTAAGCTATAGGATAGTGCATCATGATAATTTCTGTTGGGCCTCAGGAAGCACTATCACCTGGGTACTACTCTGAAATAAATTCCCCACCTGTAGGCATCTTATACCATCTAGTTGGTGGATAGAAAAATGTAGATTCTTTTAGACCTCACGTTGAAACATCACTTCCATGGAATCAATCTGCATTTAATTTACCCTTAACCTTAAAGAATATTGTTCTTTGTAGACCAGCTTAATGCAGGCCTCTCCTGTAAGACTCCATCTCCTAAAGTGTAGTCACACTATATTATTGTCTATGTTCTTTTTATTGGCTCTTTATAGTTTGATAGGTCCAACTGAGGCAAAATGGACTCTTATATTCTAGTTAGCTTTCATTACTT
Organism: Acomys percivali; assembly: GCA_907169655.1. Classification (NCBI taxonomy): domain Eukaryota; kingdom Metazoa; phylum Chordata; class Mammalia; order Rodentia; family Muridae; genus Acomys; species Acomys percivali. The sequence continues at coordinate 104,096,002 of OU015752.1, read as the reverse complement.
ATGTTGATTAACTTATGAAAGCTTACTTTACCTAATGGTTTTGGTGGTCTCATTCTATAACCAAAGAGTTTCATTGCTTTGTACCCCTAATTTAGGAAGTACACAGTAGTGTAGAGAGTGGTAACACAAACTGCTGATGTCACAACAAGAAAGAAGAATGAGTAAGATGCTGGGATACCACAGTCCTTCACTTCTCCTTGAATGATCACCACCCACAAGCCCCCATCTCACAGAGTTTGCACTTCCTCTTGATCTTGCTGCCCTGGTACAACCAATCCTTTAACACGTGGACATTGAGGAACATTTAATTTCCAAACCTATAATGCAGACGTTAGTGTTACTTCTCAAAATTCCTGTTGCATATGTTCTTTTATTTGTTTGCTATTTTCAGAGTTGCTTAAAATTCCTTGCCTTTCCAATTCAATGATGAAATACTTAAGTAGATACACAAATACATGTTGTGGTTAGCACTTTTCCTTCTTTTAAGTATGCATGTGGTTCAGTGTATCCAGAAACTATTGAAGATCGGTATCTCAACTATGAAACATTTTTGTTAAAGTAAAATTGATATATAAATGGTTCCTAAGTGAATACTGTAACAATTTTATAAGTTATAACCTCTACTATGCAACACTATTTACCTGAGAACTTTAAAACAATGTCTGGGAATGCTTCCTCCTTAGCTGGGAGCTGGTACTTAAGAGGTTTGCTTGGACCCTCATGAGGTTGAATTTCTTCTAGCATACCGTGGAGCACCTGTGTATGTATTTGGACTGTTATTTATAGCAGTCAGATACATATGTTTCTTTACAAAGTCTATTACCAATTCTTTCTTTCCTTATGATATAACTGGGGTTGCTTTTTGTGAAGTTATGTCTGTTTGAGCTGCTTTTTTTTAGTTTCTCACAAATATTCAACAAAACATAGCTATTTTTATTTTTATTATTTTTCTTCACTTTATCTTGAAATAAATTTTTAGGACAGCATCTGATTTTGTTTGTCTCTACACATTCCTCATAGTGTTAGGTATTGATATGAATTTTGAAAATAGTAAGAGATAACTGGCAGGAGACATGGATGCATGTTTTTTTTTTGCTTGCTTATGATAAACTTTAACTGACTTACTCTTGATTGTCTTGTTTGTTTCTCTAGGTTTTCAATACATCATTATCTGAGCTGCTACCTCCAGGATATGAGAACATCACAGATGTAGTGCCACCTTTCAGTGCCTTCTCTCCACAAGGGACACCAGAGGTAACAGAGCAGCACAGCGCAATTCAAAGGATGAGTAGAAGACCCATTTCCTCATATATTTAAGCAATAATTAAAATGTTGTAAGAAAGGTTTCTATGTAATTCAAATTTACTACTTTTGCATACTTAACTAGTCTTCCTTAGTAAGAAATTTTGTATTATTATTATTATTATCATCATCATCATCATCATCATCATCATCATCATTATGATTGGTGCTTTTATAATAAAATTTGCTGCAATGAGATGTGCAAATCTGAAAATGTATTGACTTTTGATAAGTACAAACTTCTGTATAATCAAAACCCTATTGATTTGTAGAGTGTTAACATTAGTTTAGAAAATTCACTACACCCTTTTCTCAATTTCATACACCATTGAGGCAATTATTGCTTTGGTATGTGGTATGTGTGTTCATGTCTGTTTGTTTCTGTGTGTATTAAAGTACAATGCCCAAGATAAGCAACTGAAAAAATATGGAAGATTTATTTAGAATTGTAGTTTCAGGGGTCTAGGTCCATGGTTGCTTATCCTCATTGCTTGAGGTCCAAGGTAAGGACATCATGGTAAAAAGACATGTTTTTATAGAGCTATCATGGTGGCTGGAAAACAGAATGGCAGGTAGATAAAGTACCCAGGGATATGACATACACTTCTAAAGGTTACTGGGACCCATTTCCTCCAATTTGATCCTGCCTTTGAGTTTCTCCACTTACTACTAGTTCATTCTGTTATGAACCCATCAGTGGCTTATTCCACTGATCAGTCCTAAAATTTCTTTTCTGCTTTAAAGTAAAAAAAAAAAAAAAAAAAAAAAAAAAAAAAAAAAAAAAAAAAAATCCTGGGTTTGTCTGAGTCAAGTTCCCTAAAGGATTAAAGAAACTCAAACTTGGCCTGCTCATAGTGACAATGTGGAGTTATGGCTCCACGATGCACTATTTATCCCAAGATCATCCAAGCAGCCCTCAGCCCAAACACAGCACCAAACAGTGTGCTAAGAACAAAGGGAACAAGAAGAAACTGCTCTGATCCAATGCAAGTGCTTCAGCTAGAAGGAAAAATCATTGACTTCTTTTTCTTTCAGCAGGTTCCCAGGTTTTATTTCTCAATTTTAAGTCTTTAATTTTTCATCAACTTCTTTTCTCTTCCTTTTTCTCATGTGCTTTCCCTTTTAAAATCTGGTTTTAACAATTATTATTCTTTACCATTTCTTTATCTGTTCTTCTGTTGAGGCACATCTAGTTTTTTCCGTATTCTGGCTATTACGAAAAAAGCTGCTACAATCATAGTTAAACAAATGTTCTTGTTGTATGATGGAGCATCTTTCTGGTATATGTCTAGGAGTGATATAATTTTATGATTAAGAGCCAGATTCATTTCCAAAGTGGTTCATTTTTACACTCCCACCAGCAATGGAGGACTGTTCCCCCAATTCCACACATCCTTGCCAGCATGTTCTGTCACTTGAGTTTTCGATCTTAGCCATTCTAGTAGGTGTAATGTGGAATCTCAGAGTCATTTGATTTGCATTTCCCAGATGACTAAAGATGCTTAACATTTTTAAGCGTTTCTAGGCCGTTGATGGTCCTCCATTGATGGTCCTCCATTGATGGTCCTCCATTGATGGTCCTCCATTGATGGTCCTCCATTGGGAATTCTCTGTTTAGTTCTATGCTCCGTCTTTTAAACTGGATAATGCCATTTGTTGGTGTTTAGTTTCTTGAGTTCTTTATCTATTTTGGGTATTAGCCCTTTGTCAGACATAGGGTTGGTAAAGATCTTTTCCTAGTCTATAGGCTGTCTTTTTGTTCTGTTGACAGTGTCCTTTGTTATAGAAGCTTTTCAGTTAGATAAGGTCCTATTTATTAATTGTTGATCATAGAGCCTGAGCTATTGGTGTTCTGCTCAGGAAGTTGTCTTCTGTGCCAATAGTTCAAGGCTCTTCCCCACATTTTATTCTAACAGATGGAGTGTGTCTGGTTTCTTTTTTTCTTTTTTTAAAGAGTTATTTATTTTACATATCAGTGTTCTAGCTGCATGTACACCTGCATGCTAGAAGAGGGCATCATATCATATTATAGATGGTTGTGAGCCACCATGTGGTTATCAGGAATTGAACCCAGGACCTCTAGAAGAGCATACAGTGCTCTTAACCTCTGAGCCATCTCTCCAGCCCCATGTCTGGTTTCATGTTGAGGCTTTTAATCTGTTTGGACTTTAGTTTTGTATAGGGTGAAAAATATGGATTTATGTTCCAGCCCACTGGACAAATGGAACAGTGTTCCCTGGAAGAGGGAGTGGGGATTGAAAGTGGGGGACAGAGACACGAGAGAAATTGAGTCAAGTCTGGAGATTTCTGATCAAGACTCTCTTTAATGCAGGCAGGTAGACTTTATATAGCAAAGTAAACATAAACTCTATTATAATCTCACTCCCCCTAGCCCCCAGGCAAGAATACAATACTCTGATTGTAATCCTGTAAGAACTTCTTCAATCCTCTGGGTAGTTCTCTGTAAGAATTTACTTAATCCTCTGGGTAGTTCCTGGTAAGAACTTCCCTATTTCTTTCAAAGATAAACAATCCAAACATAGTCTAAACACAAGACCTCCTTCAGCAAAGGTCAACAATTTGAAGGTTACAGCTTCAGCCTAAGCACAGAATTTCTAACATGGCTCCCCACAGATCTATTTGCATCTTTCTATGTGTTGACATCCAGTTAGACTAGCACTATTTATTGTAGATGCTATTTTCATTGTATTGTATGGTGTTGGCTTCTTTGTCAAAAATTAAGTGTCCATAGGCATGTGAGGTTTTTCTGGATCTTTGATTTGATTGTGTTGATCAACCAGCCTATTTCTATGCCACTACTGTGCTGTTTAATTACTGTGGCTCTATAGTACAGCTTGAGATCCGAGATGGAGATTCCTCCAGAAGACTTTTATTGTACAAGATTGTTTTAGTTGTTCTGGATTTTTTGTTTTTACATATGAATTTGAGAATTGATCTTTTTAAGGTCTGCAAAGAATTGTGAAGGTATTATGATAGGGACTGCATTGAATCTGTAGATTGCTTTCAGTAAGATTGACATTTTTTTCTATCTTGCTCCTCCCAATCCACAAACATGGGAGATCTTTCCAACTTCTGATACCTTTCTCAATTTCTTTATTCAGAGATTTGAGGGTTTTTTTTTCATATAAATTTTCACTTATTTAGTTAGAGTTACAGCAGGATACTTTATATTATTTGTAGCAATTGTGAGGGTATAGTTTCCCTAAGTTCTTTCTCATCCCATTTGTCATTTATATCCAGGAGGGCTACTGTTTTTTTTTTTTAATTAATCTTGTATGAAGCCACTTTCCTGAAGGTGATTATCAGCTGTAAGAGTTCTCTGATGGAATTTTGGGTGTCACTTACGTACACTGTCATCTCATCTGCAAATAGTGACACTTTGACCTTCTCCTTTTTGATGGATATTCCCTTGATCTTTATTTGTTTTATTATTGTTCTAGCTAGAACTTCAAGTACTCTGTTGAAGAGATATGGAAAGAGTAGACAGCCTTGTCTAGTCCCTGACTTTAGTGGAATTTCTTGGGTTTCTCTTCAAATGACTTGATGTTGGCTATCTGATTGCTGTATATAGCCTTTATTATGTTTAGGTATGTGCCTTGTATCCCTGATCTCTCTGAGACTGTCATTGTGAAGGGGTTGGTGAAGAACTTTTGCACGTGCTGGTGAAGATGTGGAGAAAGGACAATACTCTTTCACTGCTGGTGGAAGTGAAAACTAGTAAAACCCCTTCGGAAATCAATCTGGTGCTTTCTCAAAAAATTGGGAATAGTGCTGCCTCAAGACCCAGGTATAACACTCCTGGGCATATACATGAAAGATGCTCCACCATACAACAAGGACATTTGCTCAACTATGTTCATGCAGCTTTGTTCGCAATAGCCAGAATCTGGAAACAAATAAGCACATGGCAGCTTCCATTTTACCCATATTCTACTCTACACTAGGCTAACTCTGGGGTTTCTTCCCTGCCTTCAGGAGCTTCATCCCAATCCCTTTACCCTTAACAACACCCTCTCCTCTCCTCCACACCTTTCTTTGGCTCTGAGCCAGGTGCTCTAGCCTCCTTGAAACCCTTGATATGGGCTGGCACAGGACCTGCTGAAGGACTTTTGCACTTGCTGTTCCACTAGACTTTTTCCCGCTAGGCAGATGTCCTCTCTTCAGAAAAATTCTCCCAGCACCTGATGTTTCTCAGAATGGCACAAAGAGCACATATTGTCTGTGTGATAATTTCCTTCTTGCCTATCTGCCTCTGGTGACTTCCTCCGTGAGTAAGGTCCTCCCGAGTTTGTGAGGGAAACTGAGGACAGGTCTTTCCTGGTGGAGGAGATGTCAATTAAAATGATATGGTCTAGGCGTAGCCGTCTGGAATTGTGCAACCAGCTCATATATTACAGACGGCAGGTGGTCAAAAGCCTTGAATTGTCACCACGCCATGGAGTTTGAATACAGAGACCTGTTACAGGGCAACTGGAAGGGCCCAGGGCAGTGTCAGCCTACAGCTCCTGGCCTCAGGCATCAGGACGTGCTGATGGGAAAGAGAAAAAGTGAGGATTTTCAGAGCCTCGAGTTTCCCCAGGGTAAGAAAGATAGACAGGCCCCCCAGTCACCTGGAAAATAGAGCGTCTGGTTGGCTCTAAGGGATGCAGCGTGGTGGCCATTACACGTGTATCTTGAGCCTTGGTGCCCTCCCCTACCATGGTGTGAGAATGAACCAATCCTTCATGGGAGACATGGGGCCCTGGGAGGGGGGCAGTGGACATGTGGCCTGGGAGGCAGGTGGTCATCTGCTGAAGTCAGGGGTGGTATTCACCGTGTCAGTCCGCTTTAGTGTTTACTGTGATGGTCATTATTGTGGTCAGCTGAAAAGTTAATTCAGGTTGGTCACTATCACCATTGTGATTAGTTGGAATGGTCAGCTGTAGGAGTCACTATGGAGATAAGTTGTAGTGCTCACTGTAATGATCAGCCATCTTGGTCACTGTGGTGATCAGGCATAATGGACACTATATTGGACACTTGTGGTGGTCAGTTTTAATGACTACTGTGACAATCAGCTTGTAAGAAAGTCATCTGTGGTTCTTAGTGTGGTTAGATGTAATAATGGTGAGCAATGATTGTTAGTATTGTGGTCAGTTGTGGTGATCACTGAGATGGTCAGCCAGTGTTCAGTCAGTTGTCATCGTCACTGTGGTGGTGAGTTATAGTGTTCATTGTAATGATCATCTATGGTGTGCTTATGTGTTCTTTGCAAATAACTTACCCATCATTCATTTGGTGTTGAACACATATTTTTCCAAAGCCTTCCATTTTCTTTGTAGCAGTGTCATACTGTCTTTGAAGATTCCTCTGTGTATAGTAAACGAATGAGGTTGCTGTGCATAGAAAATAAGGCATTTTCCAAGAGCTAGCCTGTAGCAATTTGTACACCTATTTGTAATATGTGGTTGTTCTTCCTCCCTCAAATTTTCATAAACACACAAAAGTATACAACTGTAATTTTGCTTATTTTAATTTATGTTTCTTTTGATTACAAATAGTTTTTCATTCCTAGGCATACATATTTATCCGCTAATTTGGTTTTTGACTTTGAACATGGCTAATAATAACCCTTTACCTTTCCTGATGAATTTTTAACATTGTTCCCATTAAGTTTTAACAGTATCTTCAGCATTTTGAGTATAAAGTAAAACCTTAACATTTTTAGAACTATCTTCCAAGTTTACAATTATTGAATCTTTTTTGTTTGTATTTCTCTTTACTAGATAAGATTCCAAATTTGGATGTTGTCAATTTATTCATTTTATATTTTTGTACCTTAAATAAAAAGTTGTCTACATTATTTGCAACATTTTCTCCACCAGCAGATACATATATAACATGCAAGATACTGACTAAGAGAACTACATTTGAGATAAATTTGTTATATCAGAGTCAAATATATGGACAGATATCATGAGATAATTGCACTTGTAGTAATTGAATATAGTTTAAAATTGCTGTAACACATAAAATATACTTCAAAAATATTAGAGAGTTACCTTAGTGTAGTAAATAGATTTTGTATCACAAGAATGTATATCCTATGTATAACAGATAGATATGATTCTATGGATAGATAAGGTAAAATAGTTAGATAAGGTCTCCAAAACTCCAAAGACATACAAAATATAGCATTTAAAGATGGTTTTTAAAAATTAATTTAAAGGTTTATTGACAATAAGACCGGTTAAATCCTGGAAACACCCAGCCTACTTCAAAGAAGATGAAGAGCATCAAAGAATCTCCTTATGGAGATGACTTCAAATGTGGCAAAAAGCCACTGGACAGAATGTACTTTTTTCTGCCACAGATAGAATTCTGCCTAAAAATGGGTTAGCTTTGATGTTGACAGCTAAACTCTGCCAAGACAGGGTAAGCAAGTCCTCAGTAGTTCCTGCCTCACAAATATGTCTGTCAGATATATTGGGCCAGAAGTCTGAAGACGATACTCTAACATTATAGAGTTTGGAGTGACCTTTCAGGCAGCAAACTGTCTCTGTCATCTTCTCATTTTTGAATCTGCTAATCTGCATTTTCTGTATACTCAGGTAATTAATTTTGTTCCCTTTCAAGTCTCTGAAGGGGTTGAATACCAGATAGTTTAGTTTTACAATTAACCTTAGTAGTTTAGGGATTAAGACTTTTTAGGTCTAGGTCTAGATAGATGTTTTAAGTTGATAATGACAAGGTATGATAAATATTGATTTACATTCAGAATTTTAGACTTACCAAGATAGGAAAGATGTTTTCTTCAAGGTTGTCAAATACAAATAGCCCAAATACTATGAATATAACATTTATATAATTCCTAATTATTTCATGGTTCTTGGTGCAGTAGGTAGTTTACTGTACATATGTGCAATAATATAAATGCATATGTAAAAAAGTTAAGAAGAAATAAAAAATATTTTATGTGAAAAGAGATCATATTTCTAAACAGAATATAGTGTATTATGAAGAGACAATTATAGCTATAGCCATAATAGTTTGTAGTTATATTGAGTAATGCATGACAATTCACCAAATTTTTAAATATATGATTATTCTACTCACAAGAAAGTATAATATACCAGACTTAATGGCCAAGGCCTGTACCCCAGAACTCAGAAAATTGAATCAGGATGATTGCAGTGAGTTTGACAAGAGACCATCTTACATATTTCTTCCTTCTTCTCTCTAAAAGGAAATAAAAACACACTATTTTTCCTTCAAACATACTTAAATTCTTCTACATCTTTGAACAGTGAGATTGCTGTTTACATTCAAACAGAACGCATGTGTGCTCACTGCGGTGATTTCCTGGGCCATCTGTAACCAGGACAGTAGATTATTTATCCTCTATTAATTATATATGATTGTGTGTGTGTGTGTGTGTGTGTGTGTGTGTGGGTGTGTGTGTGTGTGTGTGTGTGCATGCGCAGTGCATTTTCTCTCTATTACTAATCCTTGAATCTATGGCTTCTAACTCCTATGGCAGGAATAACACTGGCTATTTGAAATGTGAAATGTGAAATTTGCAGCTTCACAATGTGTTTCAATATACTGTAGTATTTCTCAGGCTTTAATGTGTGTCATAAATGAAGGGTTTGCAAAGCATGGATTCTGGCTTCTAGCCTGTGAGTTTCAGCAGGTTGAAGGTTACCTAAGAGCTCGTGGGCTTCTCACCAGGTCCTCTGTGATGTTGCACTTTAGGACCATTCTTTGAGAAGCACTGTTTTTCTCACTTAAATTTTCATATTGATAATGCCAGGAAAATAGAAACTTGAAGGAACAAGGGAAAATTATATGCCAAAGGCAACATTATGTTCACAATCATAAAACAATAGCACACTGTAAATCATACAAGAAGGCCATTGTTTAAAAACAAAGTGGTTTTCTAACTGAGAATACAATTGCATAGAGGGTTATATATTTGTTACTTTTGATTACAACATTTTAAACCAATGATTTTTTTCAATCCCATTTCCAGAATAATTTGTTTTATTATGAGTTCAGATTTATCAACAGATAGCTGTTATTTTGAAATATTTAAGGGGAATATTTCACCAAAATTGTGATTTTCTCCCAAGTGAAAACTTACTGATAAAATTAAGAAATGTGAACAGATCAATTTAATCTCTGTCTCTCTCTGTGTCTCTGCCCTCTCTCTGTCTCTCTCTGTGTGTCTCTGCCTCTCTCTCTCTCTCTCTCTCTCTCTCTCTCTCTCTCTCTCTCTGATGAAAAAGTTAGTGCTTACAATACATACATGATTGTGAGGACACCTACTGGAGCATAGGGTTACCTACCAGTGCCCATTCCTTCATAAGAGGATAATTCTCCTGCTTCCAGCAGTTAACAACTGAGAATATTCTAAGGAGAAGGGCCTCACCCATCTGTGCAGGAATTTTGGCTGGCTTGATCTTCTGCTGGTAACCATGGGTGCTCTAAAGTCCAGGAGTCAGCATTTTAGAACAATTATTTCATCCTCATTTCTTACATTCTCTTGAGGAGCCTCTCCTGCACCTGAAGCAGACCATTCACTGAAGAGGAATCTAGGCAGTGTATCTCAGAGCCAACCCAGCATAAAGGTTTCTAAGTTAATGCTTAAGGGAAAAATAGAATTGACAAAGTTGTGAGAGTACAGCAAAATGTAGGGGTATTTTTGTGGTATTGCTGATTGAGTTGAGAGCCTGGTATATACTGAATGAATTTACCACTAAGCTACATTTTCACTTTGGTGTCATATATTTTTTTAAATGGAAGAAGTTAAAACTAAATACATATAAGTAATATTTAGATTCATTCAGATATAAATGAACAGCAATGCAATTGCTTCTAAAATGTTGTATTTATAGTATGATGGAAGTGGTATTATTTGAAGGCACTTGATGCCATGAACAGTTTTTAGATATCTGTGCTAAATAAATGTGTATACTACTTTTCAGAATTTGGTTAGGGCTATATTAGAGAGAAAAAGTCATTTGGAAAATCACTTTACAAATGATAGTGTTGATACTTAAGGATGGCATGGTGCTTCAACGTGATCATATAAATGACTAAAATCAGACTTGAAAAACAGGCCACTATTTTTGGTCTCTGATGTTTGTGAAGACCCGGCATGCTCCCATTTGAGTAGCTCTCTTGGATATTCTAGCTTTATTCCCCTTTCAGTATCAAACAGCCCTCCTTCATTCAGAGATACCTTTATATGCTACATTTTATAACAAATTGTTCCTGACCTTAACAGGGGGATCTAGTGTATGTTAACTATGCACGGACGGAAGACTTCTTTAAACTGGAACAGGACATGAAGATCAACTGTTCTGGGAAGATTGTGATTGCCAGATATGGGAAAGTGTTCAGAGGAAATAAGGTAAAGAAATTCCCTCCTTGCAGGAGAGTAGATAGACTAAAGACCATAGTGTTATGTCAAATAAGACAAATACTGCATTTTTTCCTTTATCAGTGTAATCAAAGGCTCAAAATGCAAAACCAGAAAATACAAGTGAAAGTGGGAGAGAGAGGCCCTATTTGTTAGTAAGGAGGGAAGCAATAGGAAGAATGATGGGAGAAAGAATAATATAGTTAGATATATGTAATCTGAGCACAAGATGTTCATGTGTAAAATTGCTATAATGAATTCCACTGTTTTGTACGATCCATACAAGGTGAAAACACTTAAAAAGTTCTTTTTGCCTAATCTAAAATGTTATAATATGACCTATTTTACAAGTGTAGAACCATCTCCTTAATTTTTCTGAGATCATGATTATCTTTACTCTGTAAACTTCTTTTTTACAAGGAAGATACACTAACATAGAAATTTTTTTTAATTGTGTTGCTGAAATTCTGTCTGTATTTGCCACAGTGAATGCAATAGACATTTCTGTATCTGAAAGTTTCTCTGACATACAAAGAAGGCCAAAGAAATTCAAAATCAGTTTCCGAATAGTTTCCACTACCTTTCTTTTAAATATTATCTTCAAAGATTTACTTAATTAAATTCAACATGGATCATTGTTATAGGTAGTGAAAGAAGCCAATACTCCTTTTCAGACACAGATTTAATAGGAATTTGGCTTAGAGATTGAACTTGCTTTTTATGTGTCTAGAAAACCTGGGTGGAGGGGCAGCTAATCTTTGCTCCCACTGCGAGGCAAATGTTCTAGGTCTACCTCTCATCAAAACCATCAACTTTTTGATCTTAGGGTGGGACTCAGGCCTAGTGGCACATAGCTGTAGCCCCTTGAGTGGCTGAGACAGGAGGGTTACAAGTGTAAAGCTTCTCTGGGCTACAGAGTAATTTCATGTTCTGTCTTGGAATCTCAGTGAGACCTAGTCTTTAAAATAGATGACGAAGCTTAGCTACTCATGTAATGTGATTTTGAAATCTCCTATTATTAAGTCTGGAGCAACATAACCTACACTGAAAAACAAAACACCATGTTTTCTAGGTTAAAAATGCTCAACTGGCAGGTGCAAAAGGGATCATCCTGTACTCAGACCCTGCTGACTACTTTGTTCCTGGGGTGAAGTCCTATCCAGATGGCTGGAACCTTCCTGGAGATGGTGTTCAGCGAGGGAATGTTTTAAATCTTAATGGTGCAGGTGACCCCCTCACACCAGGTTACCCAGCAAATGGTGAGTGACTAGATCCCAACCATCATAAGAAATTGACCATCTCATATGAGACTGTAAATGATTTCTGTTACAAAGTGACTAAGAATATATTTTTCTTATTCTTTTCACACCATAGAAATAAAAATTTGAAAATTATCAGATCGTGTTCCTCATCCTATAGTGTAAGGCTTGGACCTTATACGTTTGGAACTCAGACGTTTTGAGATGTTAAAATGTAATATATTGCACGCAAAAATATAATGCATGACACTGGCATAGGGGTGAATATGCAACAGAACAAGAAGGCATTTAAAATAATTCTGCAGCAACCTATGTGGATATGAACAGTGAACGTGGGTTTAACAATGAGTACAAGTGGACTCATGCCGGCTCTAGTTTGCTTTTTCTACCCATGAGTTTCCTGTTACAGAAGTTCACTTGCAATTTAGAATCTTAATGATAACAGTTTTAATTTTCTAGTAATGAAGAGAAGAGAAAAAGTCTTAAAAAGTGATTGATAGTTCATCGAAGATGAAGAGCGTAGATAGTACACTAAGGATGAAGCAGCCTTTGCTGTTTTGCAAAGATAAGTGGAAGTTACCAAGAAATGTTCCTAAACTACAGTTTCTGAACCTTGTCAACTTTACAGGCAAAGAGGTATTATGACCACTTGTTTGGAGGAAAATGAGACTAGATGTAATCAGTCTGTCCACACCACTAAGTAGGGCATAGGAGTTCAAAGTTCTGTGTTGTCTCAGAGTCCATAGTCTTGTGTTTACCTGAAATGCTCCCTGGTCAAACATTAATTATAAAAAAAAGCTAAGTTGTTTGGATGTACTCAACTATCATGATGTCTACAAAATCTGTGTTCCTTTATTTTTCACAGTTTTGAATGGAGCAAGTATTTTATAACTTGGATGAAGGAGTTTGATAAAGTACCCATGTTTATGTATTTATTTTTTACCTCTGCTTTATCAGACCATATATTCCTATAAATATTATGTGTTTGGAGGCTTTGTGGACTTTTACTAAAATATATAGAGCGTCGTCATAGATACTTTCAATATTTATTTACTTAATTTTTTGTTTTATTAAGTTTATTTATTTATTTATTTATTTACTTTACATCTTCACCAAAGACCCCATCCTCCCTCTTGTCCCACTTTCCTGACATTTTCACCCTTTTCCTCCTCCCCTTCTCAGAAAAGAGGAGCTCCCCCGACCCTGTATCATCCCTCCTCAGCACATCAAATATCATCAGGACTCAGCGTATCATCTTCCACCGAGGCCAGGCAAGGCAGTCCCAGTAGGGGGAAGTGATCCATAAACAGGCAATAGAGTCCATGTCAGAATCACCCCTGCTTCATATGCTAGGGGAACCCCATGATGACCACACTACCCATTAATTACATATATGTAGGGGGGCTAGGATCTGACCATGTATGCTCTTTGGTTTGTGCTTCAGTCTCTGTAAGTCCAGGTGGGCCTAGATTAATTGACTCTGTTGGCCTTATTGTGGAGCTCTTGTCCTTTCAGGGACATTCTATCCTATTCCTCACACTTCCCCGAGGCTCCCCAAATTCCACCCTATCTTGTCTGTGAGTCTCGGCATCTGTTTTGATTCACTGCTGGGTGGAGCCTCTCAGAGGACAGTTACGCTAGGTTCCTATCAGCACGCATAGCAGAGTATCATGAATAGTGTCAGGGGTTAGACCTCTCCTCTGGCGTAGTTCATTGGTTGGGCCAGTCATTGCCTGGATGTTCTCTCAATCTCTGCTCCCTCTTTATCCCTGAGTTTCTTGTAGGCAGGGTAAATTTTGGGTCAAAGGATTTGTTGGTGGGTTGGTTTCTTCCTCCCCCTTCTACTAAAAGTCCTGTCTGACCACTTCAGTCTCCATGTCCATTTATGCTAGGAGTCTCAGCTAGAGCTGCACCCATGTTTTTATTATTTAAATCACATTATATTACTTACTGTCAAGTAGAGTGACACTGGAAGGACATTGGTTGACTTCCCCTGCTGCAGTATATAACCTTATCCCCACCCACATATTAGCAGTATTATTTGCATTCAGTGGGTTATTAATTAATTATATAAGATATGGAGAGTAAAGTTTTGGTGCCTCATGGGGAGTTGAAGGAAGGTAGTGGGAATGGATACAGTCATAATACATGTATGAGATTTTCTGTGGTCTCTCTGCATATTGCCCCATTTTGGTTTTTTTTTTCCCCATATATTGCAGGACTAAGCTTCTTTGATATACCATTAGTAGTCATTTCATTGCTACATTCCATTAGGGAAAAAGCAAATGTATTTAATTTTCCTCTAGCTCCCTGGCCTATCTAGTTTCAGGTTCTTTGACATGTGCACATCAGGAATGGGTTCTATTTTACGGCATGGCCCATAAATCCACAAACAATTTGATATTATTTTATTGCTCCCACAATCAAATCTGTGCCTCTATTTCATTAGTGTATCTTATAGGCAGGCCATCATTGTAGATAGAAAGATTTGCACTTAGGATGGCATTTACTTTTTTCCTTTGTTGCATGTGCAGTACTTTCAAGTACTATGAATACTAGTCTATAGGAGTGAAGGCTCTAGGTAGGTACCAGCTCAACTTCTCCATGTTCAATGAGTTTTTTAGACATTGTCTTCATCAATAGGTCCTTATCAACAGTTTTTGGAGAGTAACTAATAGCCACAACAATAGCCTGAGTTGTATGGTGTCTCACAAGGGGCCCTTTTGGGCAACAACTACATTAGATGTAACCAATTTACAACACTGAATATTTCGTTTGATGAGAGATTGTAGCGACCTCACCGCCAGCAGGAAAGACACCAGGATCCTTCTCCATCACGCTTTATTGGGAGCGCCCTTGAAGCTGAAGCGAAAGACCCTCATTAGCATTCCCCCGTGCGGGAGGGGGGATTGAGCCTCTGGCCAGTGCCTCATTAGCATACCCCGTGCAGGAGCGGAAAGAGAAACATTGTTGTCGTGCCCTTAACCACGCATGCGCAGGAGCTGAAGTAGATCGGCACCACCACTGGGTGTGATCCGCGCCCAACAAGAGATATCTATTTGGAGCTTTATATCCTCCCTTATTAGGTGATTCCATTTAGATTTCTGATACATACATACATACATATATATATATATATATATATGTATGTATGTATATATATGTGTGTGTGTGTGTGTGTGTGTGTGTGTGTACTGTGTTGGGTTTCCACATGGCTCATCAGATGAACTTTAGTTTTAGTAGTTCCCTTATTCCCTCCATCATCTCTCTTCTTTGGTGAGTAAAAAGCAACGGAGGTGCTCAATAGAGCACCTACCTGCCTTACATTTAGTTTTGTTTCATTTTCTGTAACTACACTTTTATTTTACTTTAAAATTTTTATGTATCTCTTATATGTTACATCCTGACAGTGTTTCCCCTCTCTCCCCTATCCCAAGCCTCTCTCTTCTCTACCTCTCCTCTTCTCAAGATTAACCCCACCCCTGTGTCAGCTCCAAGGGACATCAACCAAACATGACACAGCAAGCTGCAATAAAACCTGCCATATCCCATCATATCAAGATGGGATAAGGCAACCCAATAGGAGAAAAATGTCCCATAAGTATGCAAGTAGTCAATGGATAGCCTCTGCTCCAACTGTTAGGATTTCCACAAGAACATCAAGCTACTTAACCATAGCATATATGCAGAAGACCTAGGTCAGAACCCTACATGCACTATGTTTTTTGCAATTTTCCCAGAATGGCTGGATACAAGATTAACTAAAAAACATCAATAGCAAAGACAAATACAAATGGCAAATGGGCTGAGACAGAAATCAGTGAAACAACGTCCTTCACAATAACCACAAATGATGTAAAATATCTTAGTGTAACTATAACCAAGGAAATGAGAGACCTGTATGATAAAAAACTTTAGGTCATCGAAGAAGGAAATAGTTCAATATCAGAAGATGAGAAAGAAACAGCATACCCAAAATTATCCTACAGAATAAGAGAACTTCTGGAGATATCATCATTCCTGACCTCAAGCTATGCTACATGAGCTGTAGTAATAAACACCACATGGTATTAGCATAAAAACAGACACATTGATTAACTGAATCAAATAGAAGACTCAGACATAAATCGACACATCAATGAACACCCAATTTTTAAAAAAAGAGGCCAGAAGCATACAATGAAAAATCGAAGACATCTTCAACAAATGGCGCTGGTCTAACTGGATGTTGGCATATACATGAGTAAAAATAGATCTATACCTTATGTTACTAAGCAAAAATTCCAATCATTCAATTTTACCAATAAAGACTCAGGAGCCAGATGCTGTGATGAAAGCCTGTTAGCTCAGAGAGGCAGAGAAACCACCCGGTTGACCTTCCTTCTCAGCTCACGTTATCAGAAGATAAAAAAACTCCTCTTCCTTCTCCTCACTGTCTTAAATGCCCTTCAACTCAATGTTGCTCCTATCTCTTTAATTACTGTCAGCTGGTTTTTGTCCTTCCTCTTGACCTAGGGTTAATTTTATTTAATCCTGTTTGCAGAAAGCTCTTGGATAAAAAGTGTGTGCTAGGGAAGAGACACATCACAGTCACTTGTTTACAATAAACAGAAAGTTGTTGGATTATAGGTATGTGCTAGGACTAAAACACACCACAACTAAAAACAGGTTTTTTTCAATACCCAATCTCAGGGTTTACAGTGGGATCAAATATCCTGTAAAACATGGTTATGACCCTGCACAAATCTCAAGTCCAAGTAGATCAAAGACCTTAAAAAAAAAACAGAATAGTCTTGTTCACATTAGCAAAGAAAACAATTTCCTAAACAGAGCACTGATAGCACAGGCACTAAGATAAACAATTAATAAATAGAACCTCATGCAACTGAAAACTTCTGTAAAAACAAAGACACTGTTTAACTTTTATTGGTGGTGGGAATTATAGTTTTGTTTTGTTTTTGAGACAGGATTTTTCTGCATAGATTTGGGACTTGGTTTGTAGACCAGGCTGACCTTGAACTCACAGAGATCTGCCTGCTTCTGCCTCCTTTAGTGCTGGGATTACAAGTGTGCTCCACCATACCTAACATTGTTTGACATTTTTAAGAGCATTAGTCTAGGCCATCATGTGATTTTATACTCTCACATACATGTGTGGGAGTTGTAGGTTCTCCACATTCTTTTTGACATTTGAGATTTTACCATTTCTAGAATATATTAAGTAATGTGTTTAATCTTATTTGCAAAAATCCATTTGAGAAATAATGGTTTTAGTGATAAATATGTTTTCTCTCTCTCTCTTTTTTTTAGAATATGCTTATAGGCATGAATTAACAGAAGCTGTTGGCCTTCCTAGTATTCCAGTCCATCCAATTGGATACAATGATGCACAGAAACTCCTAGAGTAAGTTTGCCAGAAAAAAAAGATTCCTGTTTTGTAATTTCTCATTTTTGAAATTTTTCAAATGTTTAACTTTTATCTTAAAATTTCAATACCCTAGTCTTAGTGATTGATGCAATATTCAAATGTTTTCACAAATTTAAAGAACACTGGCTCTAAATCTGGAATTTATTTTTTATGTTGGTAATCAATGCGTGACAGCCATAAAAATGATCATTCTAGATTTCCAACCGGAAAGAGTATCATTGATCAATTCCTGGAACCATGATGTCAGAATATCCATCTGCCTGTTTGTGACACAGTCATGCTTTCATCATGTTCTCAATGAGACAGTGCATGATTCTGTCAAGCATGTTAAGATAGATTTGTTCTGAAAACATAGTAGTTCTTCGAGGCAAGACTGATAGTCAATGATTACTTGATTAACTTGCTCAATTAAATGTCATGCTGTCATTGTACCTTTCCTTCCCTCACTATGTCCTTTACTCTGTATCAGAATGACACTGCTACTGTGCACACTTTCCCAACCTTATCCAGATTTCTATTCTACTCCTTTTCCCGTCTTTTCTCAGTGTATCACTTATACATCAATGTTTTTGTTTTTAAATTTATCTCTTTGAGGAACATAAGAGCCACTAATGTTCAGTTTTTAATCTGTATTTCTCAAAGAACCAGCTATTCGTTTTGTTGATTTTGTATTGTTCTCTTTGTTTTGATTTTATTGATTATGGCTCTGAGTTTAATTATTTCCTGTTGTCTACTCATCCTGAGTGTGTTTGATTCTTTTTATTCAACAGCTTTCAGATAGGTTGTTAAATTAGTAGTATGAGATCTCCTCAAGTTTTTATGAGGGCACTTAGTCTTATGAGCTTTCCTCTGAGTGTTGTTTTCATTGTGTCCCATAAGTTTGGGTATGTTGTACCTTTATGTTCATTGAATTCTAGAAAATTCCTTGCTTTACATAGTGATCTCTGAGTAGAAAGCCGTTCACTTTCAACAAATTTGTAGGCTTTCTTGCTGTTGCTGAAGCCAGTTATTTACTCTTCTTCATAGCTCCCTGGGCCCTGCGTGGAGGGTTTTGATGAAGACAATCTATTGAGTTTAGAGTGTTTCAAGCTCTCATTCTCTGCACATTGTCCGTTATGTGTCTCTGTGTCAGCTTACATCTCCTACAGGAAGAAACTTCCCTGATACTGGTTGAGTGGGATATTTATCTATAGGTGTAGCAGAAGGTTGTTGAGTCAGTTTTTGTACTGTTCATTAGCAAAACATTATTATTTGTTTTTTCCAGTGGCCATGGCTCATGTAGTCTCAGGTTATTGGCCACAATGGAGTGTTAGACATGCGTTTCATCTTGTACAGTGGGCCTTAAATCCAATCAGGTATTTGTAGTTTATGCCCACAGTGTTTGAGTTACTATTGTACCAGCTTATCATACAATGAAGTCACAGTTGTTTATCAAGGGTTCTCTTGTAGCATACAGAGTACTCTATAGGACCTTGGACATGAGTCAGTAGGAGTAATGGCTCTAGTTAGATAGCACCTCTACGTCTCCCTGTTTATTGAGATATATAGTTGTGATAGTTCATAGGTTTGGGGAAAGCAGCCAATGGCCATTTTTGTGAGGTTTCCTGGGACCCATTTGGCCAACAACTCATTTAGATGTAATCCATACTTGGCACTGTAGGTGTCATGTGCTGACAAAAGATGTCAAGTTGGGGCTTTGCTTTGCCCCCTCCCATTATTTGGTAACTCCATTAAGATTCATATTTTAAGAAGTTTTTTTGTATAGTAAGTTTCCTTCCATATGACTCTTTAAATGCCCTTACTGTTAGTAGTTTTTCCCATAATCCTTTACTTACCTCCCTTTCCTCTCCCTTGTTTAACCCTCCCAGTACAGTATTCCCCTGTCTCTCTATAATTATATATTCTATTCATCTTATCTTAGGAGTTGCTTACATGTTCCTTAATCTCTTACTCTATTCCTAACATCTGGCTTACACAGACAGTAGCATGCCTATTGAAAACTTAAGCTTTAAGTGTTTCTCCGCCATTTGATATTCCTCTGTTGGGAATTCTCTGTTTAGTTCTGAGCCCCCTTAGTCATCAGAGAAATGCAAATCAAAACGACACTGAGATTCCATCTTACACCCATCAGAATGGCTAAGATCAAAAACTCAAGCGACACCACATGCTTGCGAGGATGTGGAGAGAGAGGAACATTCATTCATTGCTGGTGGGGATGCAAACTAGTACAACCACTTTGGATTCTATCTGGCGCTTTCTTAGAAAAATGGGAATAGGGCTTCCTCAAGGCCCAGCTATTCCACTCCTTGGAATATACACAGAAGATGCACTACCACACAACAGGGACATATGCTCAACCATGTTCATAGCTGCCTTATTCATAATAGCCGGAACATGGAAACAGCCTACGTGTCCCTCAGTAGAGGAATGGATAAAGAAACTGTGGTATATTTACACTATGGAATACTACTCAGCTATTAAAAACAAAGAATTTCCGAAATTTGTGGACAAATGGATTGAACTAGAAATTATCATAATGAGTGAGTTCACCCAGAAGCAAAAAGAGTCAAATAGTATATACTCACTTATATCGAGACACTAGTCCAAGGGGTACGCCTCCATGAAAAACTTTACCTACCAGGAAAGTGGGTCAGAGGGGAGGACATCCTATTGAGACTTTAGGTGTGAGAAGCCTGGGAGAATGAGGAAATAGAAGGATCCAGAGGGTCCTGGAAAACTACAGGCGGGTCTGGGCCCTGGGGTCCTCCTCAAACTATGGCACCAGCCAAAGAAAATATAGGCAATAAACTTCGAACCCCTACCCAGTCTAGCCGATAGACAGGACATTCTCCACCGTTAAGTGGAGAAGGAGATCTGACTTTCATATAAACTCTGGTGCCCCATATCTGACCATGTCCCTTGGATGGGGAGGCCTGGTGGCACTCAGAGGAAGGATAATAGGTCATCAAGAAGAGACTCGATACCCTAGGAGCATATACAGGGGGAGGAGGTCTCCCTCAGTCACAGACATAGGGGAAGGGAGTAGGGGGGAAGCAGAAGGGAGGAAAGAAAGGGAGGATACAAGGGATGGGCTAACAATTGAGATGTAATATGAATAAATTAATTAAAAAGGAAAAAAAGAAAACTTAAGCTAATATTTACATATGGAAACATATATACTGTATATGTCTTTTTATGTTTTGCTTACCTCACTCAGGATGATTTTCATAGCTTTATTTTTTTTCTACCTGAAGATTCATTTTTAAGGAGCTAAATATGTACCACATCTCCATTATTCATTCATCTTTCAATGCACATTAAAATGTTTCCAGTTTCTGGTTGTTAAGAATAGAGCAACAACGGACATGTTTGAGGAACTGTTTCTCTGGTAGAGTATAGAGTCCTTTGTAAATATTCCTAGGAATGATATTGTTGAATCTGAAGTAGATCTATTCACAGTGTCCAGAAGAAACACCACACTGATTCCCATAGTGTCTGTACAAGGTTTCACTCCCACCTATATTGAGTGTTCCTTTTATCCCACATCCTTGCCAGCATGAACTTTCGTTTGTTTTAATGATGTTGGGCATTCTGCATGTGAAGATGAAATCTCCCAGAGACACATTTTATTATTGCACAGGACGCAAATATGTGAGGATTGGTCAAGTACCTGTGTACAGCCACAAACAAAACAACACAGGGAAATGTAGAGTACACAACTGTACAAAGCACAGTGTGTGCAGAGTGTGAGAAAATCATGAAACCACAGATGGACGTGTCTATCTCCACATTTCATATTCAGCAGCATCATACCATCTCAAGTGAAAGCATTTATTTTTCCAGGCAGTGAGTAAGTAGAACTACATGTAATGAGGAACATAATATTTTAACAAGTACAAAATGATCTTGTCAGGCTCCCAAATTTTCTTTTGTCCTTAAAGCAGGATTTAAACAAAATTAAGTTAGGGTTAAGGAAAAAATTTTCATACTCATGTGTATGTTCCATTTTTTTTCTCTAACTGCATTAATTAACCTGCTCAGTGAAAGTCTATTTTATTTTTATATCTAAATCAAGTCAGTAAATTCTCTGCTAGCACTTAGTTAGATATTGTGAAGATAAGAATTCCATTTGAAATCTTACACTATTGACTTCTCAGGTCTTTTTTGACGAGATGCCCAAAGGCTAGAGGTGGTTCACACAAATCCTTTGATCGCTCTACTTTTTTTTTTTTTTTTTTGTAAAATAATGATATGAAATTTTGGACCTCTCCTAAAAATTAAAAATGTTCTTTTGCTCTTTGTTTCTTCCTAATAGATATATAGGAAAATGCTTCATGAAATATGACCACACACACAGAATGTACACACAGAAACAAAAACAAAACAAAACAAACCTCAGTGTTACTTTTAGAGATTTTTTTTTGTCTCATAGTTTTGTTTGAGAATTTTTAAAGATATCTGATATTTTGGTCAACCATTCTGTTTTCTGATTTCATGTGCATGTGCGTGTGCGTGTGCGTGTGTGTGTAGCAATCTATCAGCAGGAGAAATATCATATTGAAAGATTCCAAACAGACTTCAGATTCTTCCTTTAGGGCATGCGCTAGAGAGTCAGAGTTTCAACACATGATTTACCATTGCACAGTAGTAACACAGTTTGTGTTCTTGTAAATAATTTGACTACCAGCTGTACCTCTTATACCCATAACATTAACCATTTCTATGCTCTTTCTTGTCTTCATGTTCCTCATCTGAAAAGGAGAAATGATAGGGGATATTGCCTTACAAGAATGGCAGGAAAGGTCAATGGGTATTACATGAAAAGTATTTTGCTCTGTTGTTCATTCATAGCAGCTATTATGAGAAGATGACCTAGAGAGTAGGTTACTTGGCATTTTAACTTGGTTTACAAAAATTATGCAGCCATTTTTTTTTATGTCCAACAGGCACATGGGTGGCTCAGCAGCCCCTGACAGCAGCTGGAAGGGAGGGCTCCAAGTGCCGTACAACGTGGGACCTGGCTTTGCTGGAAACTTTTCAACACAGTTAAGATACAATTATAAACCTCTTAAACAGAAGGCTTTAAAAAAAAAAAGACAACTATAGAAGGAAAAATCATGCAAAGCCTAGTCAGTTACATCAAAAAAATAGATGCAGAAATGGAAGAGAACAATGATTTTAGGTCATTAAAATTAGCCAGTGTTACTTTTTTTCCTGTGAACAACTAGAACTCTTTTCTGATGGGAAATTGAAGTAACGGTTTAAATCTGTTAGCCAGTATTCTCAAAGCCTGTGTTTTTTATATTTGAATTAGAAGAGTCAAGCTGCACATTCACTCCTACAGTAAAGTGACAAGAATCTACAATGTGGTTGGCACCCTCAAAGGAGCTGTGGAACCAGGTAAATGGAGCATCTGTTTTGTAAATATTGGTTAATCAAATGTTGTGCAAGACTGCTATTCTGGGTGCAGGGTGAACCAAGAAAACAGGCTGCTGCCCTAATGAAACTCACTAAAGCACATAGTAAAACATTCTGAGTATAGTGTATCACCACAAGTTTTACAAGAGAAAAAACATGAAATTATGGGGACAAGTGAGAGTGATAAGCTGCTTTCTGAAATTATTTATTTTTGAAAAACATTTTATAACATATATTCTAATAATGTTTTCCAGTCCCTCATATCCTACCAGATTCGTTTCATGTTCCTATCCCTATATATTCATGATTTCTTTCTTTTTCTCTTTAGAAAAAAAAACAGGCTAGCAAACAAACAAACTAACTAAAATAAAAGCAGAATAAAGTAACATAAACACAGGGGAAAAAAAGAACCATGGGAAGTACATATACATGTAGACACACACACACACACACACACACACGAAATCAGAAAACAGAATACTTGACCAAAATATCAGAAATCTTAAAAAATGCTCAAGCAAAACTATATGAGATAAAAAAAAATAAAATCTCTAAAAGTGAAACTGAGGTTTGTTTTGTTTTGCTTTTGTTTCTGCTTTTCTTTTCTGTTTGCCATATATTGCTAGTCATATAGTCTCCCTTAAGTGTTTATATACATTGTGAGACTTAGCTAGGAAATTATACATATTTTATTATATATTTTGATTCTTTAGAATTTAGGTCTTGATTTCTTAGCATTTACTTTATTATTATTACTTTTAACACAAATAGTACAATTAAATGATATATGTATCATTTCTTACAAACATGTATTACCTATTTGTTTTTCTGAAATAAGCTCTCATGTAATTAGATGAAATTTTGTATTATTTCCTCCCAAATGCTATTATGTGCTGTATCATACCAATATGATACCATATCATTCACGATAAGCATAATCTCTTACTCAAGAAACAATCGTATTATAAAATTAAGGCTTTTAAACACTAAAGTGTGTGTGTGTGTGTGTGTGTGTGTGTGTGTGTGTACACATACAGGTGATATATTGAATCATAATAGATGATTATTTTGTTCAGGGACTGTGGTAAACATTGGAATTGGGGGAGTCTTGAAATACACATATATCAGGTACAAGGAGATCATGAATTAAAAGAAGAGTTTGACATTTAAAGGTGATTAATAACCTAGTCCAATGAGAAAAGATTGACACAAAACTTTCAATGCTCGCACTTCCTCTTCCTGCAGTAGAAAGAAATGGTCATAGAAGAACATTTATTGAGTGGGATGTGGAATAGGACTAGGATGTGAAGAGCTTTGTTCTCTTTAAAAATGATGCTAACAAAATGGAAACAGGTACTAGAGAATTGTAAGGGGGTAGAAAAACAGAAATAATTTGATATGCTCCTGTTATCTGTGTGCTTTCAACTTCAATAACACGTCAAATTAATTTTTAAATCGCATTCATGCTTCCATCACATAGATGAAACAAGTATTCATATCTGAGTAAATAACCGATATGCACGAGTCTCAGGAGCCTTAGTATTTTTCTCTGAGTTGTGAGAACTATGGAGTCATTTTCAATTTTCGCTGTTTGTGGCCCTTGCTTCTTTGATCTGTAGACAGGTATGTCATTCTTGGTGGTCACCGAGATGCCTGGGTGTTTGGTGGCATTGACCCTCAGAGTGGAGCAGCGGTTGTTCATGAAATTGTGAGGAGCTTTGGAACCTTGAAAAAGGGAGGTAAGAGAAACAGTGAGTGAATAACAAAATTCTGTAAACTTCAATTTAAACTTTTGGAAAGTGACTGAGAAAATACTATCTCAGTGTCTGGGAAGTAGCTCAGTGTTAGAGCACGTGGCTTTTGTGCAGGAAGTCCTCTGCTAGACCCACGGTACACAGTAGAAAAACTGAATACCAACTCAACAATGCCGATGGCAGCAGTGCAAACATTAACATTGGTTAATTATATTTCTACTTTTAAACTAGTTTATAAAGTTTGTAAAAATATTTATTCATTTATTTTATTATAATTTTTTTTTTATAAACACATCAGTGGCAAGTGTAGCTGAGATTCTCTAAAAGCCACCCCACTCTGGGGCTGGAATGTGTCAGATAAAGGAATGTTAAAATGGCCCAAAGCATAGGAATCTCAACACAAACGAATGGCCTTATTATTTTTAAAACATATTTTATTAATTTATTCTTGTTACATCTCTATGGTTATCCCATCCCTTGTATCCTCCCATTCTCCCTTCCCTCCCACTTTCCCCTTATTCCCCTCCCCTATGACTGTTCCTGAGGGGGATTACCTCCCCCTGTATATGCTCATAGGGTATCAAGTCTCTTCTCGGTGACCTGCTATCCTTCCTCTGAGTGCCACCAGGTCTCCCCATCCAGGGGACGTGGTCAAATATAAACCGGCAATCTAAAATAAACAACATGGTTACTGGATGTTCTATCAGTGGGTTCCTGGCCAAGAGCTATGGAGCTATTCCCATGTCCCACGGTCAGAATATCTCAGGTCATCTGCACTGAGAGGCTCAGGAGAAGAAGGGGATAACTAGAAAAGTGTTGACGGTTCTGCTCAGTAGACTGTCCTGAGCTTGCTATCTGCATCATCTTACTCCCACTTACATTCTCGTCATCATTAATTACGTCATTTTAGAATAATCAGGTAGAATGTGAAAATTTAAACAAAATCAACAATTCAAGGAGGTAGTGGTAGGGTTTTTAATACAATTTTTAAAAATATTTTATTTATTTAATCACTTTAGAGCCTGACACCAGCCACCGCTCTCCTCTCCTAGTCCTACCCTTGATCCCTTTCCTATTCCCTTTCTTCTCAGACAAGAGGAAGCCCCTAAGGGATACTAACCCACCCTGGCACCCCAAGTTACAGCCTTCTCCCCTTGAGGCTAGAAAAGGCACTCGAGCTAGGGGAAAGGGATCAAAAGGCAGGCAACAGAGTCAGAAATAGTCCCTACTCCCATTGTTAGAGGACCCCCATGATGACCATGCTGCATGCCTGCTACATATGTGTAAGAGGTCTAGGTCTGGCCCATCCATGTTTTTTGGTTGGTGGTTCAGTGTTCTGAGTCCTCATGAACCTCCAATGGCCAACGTTAATTTGCTCTAGCGGTCTCCTTGTGGTGTTCTTGACTCCTACCACTTCCTCAATCCTTTCTTCCTCAAAACCTCCGCAGCTCAGCCTATTGTTTTGGCTGTGTGTCTTTACGCCTATTTCCATCAGTTGCTGGATGAAGCCTCTCAGAAGCCTGTTATGCTAGGCTCCTGTCTGTAAGCATAGCAGAGTATTATTAATAGTGTTAGGGGTTGGGTCTCTCCCATGAGGTGAGTCTCCAGTTGGGCTTGTTATTGGTTTGCCATTTCCCCAATTTCTGCTCCATCTTTATCTCTACACTTTCTGAAGGTATGAAAAATTTTGAATCAAAGGATTTTATAGGTGCATTGGTGTCTTCTCCCTCTATTGGAAGCCCCATCGGACTACAGGAGAAGGCAACTTCAGTCCACTTGATTATAATTTTCATGAAAATGTTTTGTTTGCCCCTTTGAGTTTTAAAAATTAGTTCTTTGTCAGTTTCCCACAATGGTATTTTTTAAAATCATAACCACTCTCCCTCCCTTCTTACCCACCTTTGTGTTTTCCATTTTTAACCTCTCAAGACCAATTTGTGATGCACAAATATTCTTGGATATATGGCCTTCTTTTGGAGCATGGTCCATTTATCAGGGTCTACACTCTTAGGGAATACTTTCTGTCACTCTTCCAGAAGCTATCAATTGCCAGTAGTGTCAAGGCTAATGGTGAGATTTTTGTACCCATCTCCCATGTACCTGCTGGGGTTTGGTCTGGCTTGTGCTTATGCAGGTAGTTTTAAATTTTACACACACACACACACACACACACACACACACACACACACACACACA
>OU015752.1:104049500-104066968 GCA_907169655.1 Acomys percivali | reverse complement strand
TCTCTCTCTCTCTCTCTCTCTCTCTCTCTCTCTCTCTCTCTCTCTCTCTGTGTGTGTAAATTCTTCATGCTGATAATGATAGAACAGTGTCTTAATGGAGGGCCATTGATATTTACACTTTCTTTTTGATGTACATTTCTAGTGTCTAAAGTTCTAGTGTCCTAGTGCAGGTCAGTTCTCCTTCCTTCTCTCATATTAATGGACAATTGTTACACCATTCCCAACAGACTTCCATCTGCATATAGTCACTAATCAAAAGGCATTCTTTCTATACTTAAATCATATAATCTGGGGCTAGAGGTATAGCTCAGTGACAGAGAAGTTACCTAACATGCTGCATGCCCTGCATTTATTCCCCAACACTACAAAAATACAAATATAAACTTGATCATATGTTATATGTACACCTTACAGAATAAATACTACAATTTTCAAATAAATCAAAATGATGTTATTATTATTGGAAGTCTTGGACATTTGTTTTTATCAGTATTTTAGCATATCTATGGACTTGGGTAATTATGTCTTATCTGGAGCTGAATCATAATTTTTTAAGATCAAGAACAAGTACAAATTGGTAAAGGGTGATTGACATACCACAGCTCACACTTAATCGTTCAGTTTTTGTTTAAATTCTCATATTCAAGGGATATAATAAACCACAAATTTGTGAATTTATGTTAAACTATAAACATAAAGTGATATTTTTATATATTTGCAAGCCTTTTGTAAATAATAAAGCTTGAAAATTTGAGAAAAATCTCTACCCAAACCATTTTAATGTCTTCTACAAAAGAACTGTCATCTTCAATTTAGAGCGATTCTGTCATGTGAACTCTCAGACTATTTAGCTGACACTTTTACCAGATGTGTTTTCCATGCTCTCTTAATCACTTGCATGTACTCTTTATGTAATGTAACCATTATTTTATCTTTAATGTACAGAAGAGGCAGCTGTGACACAGAAAATTCAAATAACTTCTCACAGGTCACATGTTATGGATGGTTGAGTCCACATTCATCTCAATTGTTATGCTTTCTTCCCTCCTGTGAGACATTACAGGACTTGGTTATCGTATTACATATTAATGGTTCTTGGTCCACTATTTCACTTTAAAAACACATAAACATTTTGTGTGGTGAATGTACATTGGCTTACTACACTTATAAGTAACAACCACAAGAAGCACCAAATGAACAAACAAACAACAACACCAAACACAAAGTGACAACATTAAAACAATATCAGCACCTCAGTAGCATATTCAATAGAACAACTACATTTTATTTCTGTAGCTGAAGCTGTATCCTTTTATGTATATGCACTTTTCTATATGAAGCCTGAAGTGAGTACAGAGTCACAAATGTAATTATTTTGTCCCACAATAAGTGCATTTATACTGTAATAAATGCATCAAACCCCATCCAAATAACTCTCTTATAAAGGCATTCATGTATTAAAATTTTCATTTTGCTATTTATATATCTATTCCATATTTTTGAGACAGAGTTCTCACTGAGTAGTTAAGGCCAGAATAGTGTTCATGAACATGCCATTTCAGTCTCCTTAATGCTGGAATTCCAGACCAATGACATTCAGCCTTCAGAGGCGGGAACCTTCTTTGGGAATAAAAGATACCTAACATTGCTAGAAGGAATCTTGTACTGTGGGCACATATGTATAAACTCTGCTCTAGCAGTCCATTTGGAGAGAAAGTAATAAGAAGACTGTCAATGTATTAGTGATGTGAAAAACAGACCAAGGACAATAGAAGAGGAGGGTAGCTAGTTTGTAGTGGAAGCAATGTATTGTGCTCTATACAGGAGACAATGCAGTCTTCTGAAAACATAACATGAATGCAAAGGGAAAAGAATTCACGCAGATATGACATAGAACACTGATTCAAGTTGAGGGAACAATATTTGCCAAAACCTTAAAGAAGAGTTCTCAGGGCAAGTTTTAACAGTGTCAGTGTCAAAGAAGTTGGTTTTTATAGCTTAAGATCGAGGGCTTTTTAATTAAGCGCATGTTTGAAAGAATACTTAACTATATAGAATGTTTAGTAATAGTCTTTGAATAAATGAATAACAGACACAAAACAAATAAACTTTTCAACCCCTTCCTTCTGTTTCAGGAAACTACACTCTAAGAGTTGATTGCACACCTCTGATGCACAGCTTAGTGTACAACTTAACAAAAGAGGTAAAAAGAAGGAAACACCATCCCAGAGTGATATTTTTACAGTGCAATTATTATTTTATAAATTGATAGTTTTTATAGCCAACTTTTTTCTCATGACATATTGTTCTTTCTTGTACTTTCACAGCTAAGCAATAGTTTCTCAATATACTTCATGCCATCCCTGCACCTCTGTGATGCAGCCTTTAGGATGTGTTCTGTCTGAAAATTTTAGTACAAGAGGGGAAACAGAGAAGTAGGGTGGGACTGGGGAGAGAGGGAGGAGGAGGAGGAGGTTAAGACCAGGATGCAGAATAATTAATAAAGTGTATAAATAAAAGAAATATATAATCAGTCATCATATATCACATACTCCTGGATAACATTTGACTTGTGAACTTTAGAGACCTTAAATAGTAAAATCTTGCTGCATTAAAAAAAGAAAGAACATGAGGAAACACATTATAAAGCAGGTACTGAAGTCACACAGTAGCTGGAACTGGAGTTTAATTCCATTATTCTATAACTGCTTTATGCCCCATGCCCCTGTATGGTAAAATCAGATAGCTCATGATATAGGAAGAACTGAATGTCTTAAGTAAAAATGCAGCCATTTTTAGGCAAAGAGTAGGTGATGCTTTATAGATCCCTTCTTAATTTTTGCTTTGGACCCCAATCTGTAGCCTTATCAAGAGGGTCTGACATGACACCTCTTCCTTTTAGCAGCAACAGATACCGAAGCTGGTTGGAGGCACTGCCTAAACTTCTATGTGAAAGGCTCTCTTTTTCCCCCTTTTCTGACTTTTGAGACAGAGTTTCTCTCTGTAGCATTGGCTGTCCTAGACTCACTTTGCAGACCAGGCTAGCCTTGCACTCACAGAGATCCACCTGCCTCTGCTTCCCTGAGTGTTGGGTTAAAGGCATCCACCATCTTTCACATGGCTAGTGAAAGTCTCTTTTAAGGTAGTAACCTCAGTTGTTTAGGGGTTAAGATATTTTTAGGTCTAGATAGATGTTTTATGTTGCCAGAGATGAGATATGATAGATATAGATTCTCATTCAGAATTATAGAAACACCAAGATAGGAAAGATGTTCTCTACAAGGTGGCCAAATACAATTAGCCAAAACACCAAGAATGTAACATTCATGTAATCCTGATGGTTTTGTGATTCTTCTTGCTGTATTATTCTTTAATTTTAATTTAAATTTTTATTCATTTTTATTTTTATGTAAGTAGTACTTCTTATTTATGTATAATAATATAAATTCATATGCCAAAATTAAAGTGTTCTTTGAAGCATTAAAAAAAAGTCTTGGTAGGTAGTGAAGATTCTCCTTTCTCAGCCCCGAGACTGCTGGGGTTACAGGAGTTGTAACGTCACTCTAGTATGTGAGAGACTTTTGAGACTGACTGAGAATGTACTGCAAAAACCAAACATAAGCCAGAAAACCTGACCCTTGACATACTTACCAATTCAAACAAATTTCTAAGAAAACCACAATTCCTTCAAATAGGAACTATAAATAAGGCCACTAAGCTTTATATTCAAAACATGGAATTCAATTAGGAAACATGACTTCTTCTAGAGACACAGAAAATATATTAATTAGAAATTTTATATCATTATTAATATCTGCTTCATTTACATGCAGTTTCAACAGTTACTGAGTAGCATGTAAAATTTAAATGCCTCAACCTAGTATTTCTGAGAATTCTCACTGCCCATTCATTTAAGTTAAGTAATGAGGAAGCTTAGCTGTTTTTTTTTTTTTTTTTTTTTTTTGTCCCTCTTCTGAATTAGTGACCTGCCTCTTCAGCCATAAAAACACTG
This sequence comes from Acomys percivali, assembly GCA_907169655.1. Taxonomy (NCBI): domain Eukaryota; kingdom Metazoa; phylum Chordata; class Mammalia; order Rodentia; family Muridae; genus Acomys; species Acomys percivali. The sequence continues at coordinate 104,062,956 of OU015752.1, read as the reverse complement.
CTAGGCCAGGGTTAACATGTATGATTCATGAAAGTTTTTTGTTTGTTTGTTTGGGGAGTTTTTTTGCAGTTATCTAAAATTGTTTATTTGATTGACTGAAAATTTTAATAATACAGTGTATACTTTAAAATATATGTTTCTTAAGAAAATAGAGAATGAATTTTAAAATGTCAGTAAAATATTTTGTTTCTTTACTCCCATTTTATAGGTTAGATGCTGATATATCTTCTAATTCTCTTCTTCTGCTAGAGAAATCTAATTAGTGTACATATAATTATTTACAGATATATTTGTAACAGAATATAGTACATTGAGCTATATAGCTTTGTATAAAAATGTTTAAATGATGTAGGTACTTAATATTTTAAAAACTGATCTTATTGAAAGGTATTAACTTGACAGTTATTAAGTTTGAAATAAATTTTTCTACAAATTCTTTCACTAAACCTAAATTATAATAGAACCTTAGTGATGCTCTGATTATTAAATATTCATGGTACAACTTTATATATTCTAATTCTAAAATTCAATAATTGGTCATGTTGTACTCCTTTATGTGTTTCACCCATAAGGCAGAAAATGCTTTTCAATCCTTGTGTTAGAACATTCACAAAAAAATCAATTAAAAAAATACATACCATTAATTACATTTCCTTATGCTGTTTAATTGGATATGGTGTCTAATGATTTCAGTATATGTCTTGTAAGACTTTTGTAATCTCACATACAAGAGGCAGTGGCAGCAGGAATAATTTTCTTTCTTTCTTTGGAATATTTTCTTTTTTTTTTAAATTAATTAATTTATTTATTAATTTATTCATATTACATCTCAATTGTTAGCCCATCCCTTGTATCCTCCCCTTCCTTCCTCCCTCCCGTTTCCCCCTCTACTCCCTTCCCCTATGTCTGTGACTGAGGGGGACCTCCTCCCCCTGTATATGCTCCTAGGGTATCAAGTCTCTTCTTGGTGACTTATTATCTTTCCTCTGAGTGCCACCAGGCCTCCCCATCCAAGGGACATGGTCCGATATGGGGCACCAGAGTTTGTGTGAAAGTCAGATCCCCTTCTCCACTTAACGGTGGAGAATGTCCTGTCCATCGGCTAGACTGGGTAGGGGTTCGAAGTTTACTGCTATATTTTCCTTGGCTGGTTCCATAGTTTGAGGAGGACTAGAGGGCCCAGACCCGCCTGTATTTTTCCAGGACCCACTGGATCCCTCTATTTCCTCATTCTTCCCGGCTTCTCACCCCTAAAGTCTCAATAGGATTTTCTCCCCTCTGACCCACTTTCTTGGTAGGCAAAAAGAGTCAAATGGTATATACTCACTTATATCGAGACACTAGGCCAAGGGGTACGCCCCCATGATAAACTTTACCTACCAAGAAAGTGGGTCAGAGGGAATATTTTCTTAGTAGGAGAATTATATGGTTTTGAGACTAGTTTTCTTTGATCTAGGAAAACTGGCCATGATTGTTCTCCACAGACAATGGTTTACAAATAATTTGATGAATTCTTTTCTATGTGCCTCACAGCTTCACACTTTCACTTACAAATGTATAGATATTTTCCCTTCATTAATTTCTTATTGTAATTCTCAAATCCTTATGCTTGACATTGAAGCCAAAGCCTACAGCATACCAGGAAAGCACCACAGAGAAGCTGCAGAATTCTTAGCACCTTCTAACATAGAGATCTCATCTCTTGTTTTCTGAAATGTAGTTGAATTTCTTACTTTCTCATTAATGGACATTAAGATTATACATCGGTTTTGTGATTATTCTCTTGTTTATAACTTGTGTAGTTGCAAAGTCCGGATGAAGGTTTTGAAGGCAAATCTCTTTATGACAGCTGGAGAGAAAAGAGTCCTTCCCCCGAGTTCATTGGAATGCCCAGGTACACAAACAACTCAGATATTCTACCAAGTTTGGTTGATGTGTGAATTATTCTGGAAATGAAAGTGCATTTGTTTCAGTTGTTAGTAATAAGTAACTTTCAAAATGCTTTTACATTGGACATAATAAATGCAGTGCTTAGGTTTTTAGTAAAATATTACCATGGGTTTTGAAATTAAATCTAAGGGTTTCAAAATAGATTTTTTGGCAAGCTGTGTAAAAGAGGCAGCAACCAAGCTTCTAATGTCAAGGGCCCTTCAAAATATACTTTGAAAAATAACTAATATATATATTATTTTTTTATTAATTTATTCGTATTACATCTCGATTGTTAGACCTTCCCCTGTTTCCTCCCATTCTTCCCTCCCTTCCACTTCCCCCCTTCTCCCCTCCCCTATGTCTGTGATTGAGGGAGACCTCCTCCCCCTATATATGCTCTTAGAATATCAAGTCTCTTCTTGGTAACTTGCTATCCCTCCTCTGAGAGCCGTCAGGCCTCCCCATCCAGGGGACATTGTCAGAAAAGGGGCACCAGAGTTTGTGTGAGAGTCAGATCTCACTCTCAGATCTGGGTCCTGGGGTCCTCCTCAAACTAAGGCACCAGCCAAGGAGAATATAGGCAGTAAACTTTGACCCCCTACCAAGACCTAGCCAACGAACATAACTAATATATTTAAAGAAAAGGGATAACAATGGTACCCAGGAGGATACAAGATACTTGTACATAGCCATTGTTAAAGCTCACAATGGAGATGGAACACAATTCCTTTCAAATATCTATCACTTATCAGTCTATAGTTATTCATTTTACTGAATGCCATGGTATTTACAAATATTTTGTTTATTCTGATAATATTATAACTATGACTTAGTGGTTGTATCTTTACATGTAAGAGAAGGGAAATAAATATCTCAATAGTTTGTAGAGCTAGACATCTGCAGTGCAAATATATTAAAATAATATAACAGTTTATATCCTAATTATATGAATATGGCTGATTCCTTTTACCAGTTTATACAAAAGACACAGAAGAAATGGATATTTTGACTGAAAGCATTTTCCATCCTCTGAAATAAACTTTGATTTATCAAAGTGCTCCTCCATAAAAGAGTACTATACAGGAAGTGCATTTTTCAGTATCTTATTTCAACTGTATGTCTAAGGCTCTTATATTTGTATTAGTATAGTCTGAATCTAGTATTTGACCATTGATCTTTAGGCAATGAACAAAGTACTCTGAATTAATTCTACTAATTTTAATCTCTCAAAGAATTAGCAAGCTCGGGTCTGGCAATGACTTTGAAGTGTTTTTCCAAAGACTTGGAATTGCTTCAGGCAGAGCCCGATATACTAAAAATTGGGTAAGTCTAAATTAGTGAATTCTTAAGGATTAAATGTAGGTATATTTTAACTAAATTAATATGTTTTACTTCAAAAAGTATCCCAGGCACTAAGAGAAATAAAGGGTTGGAAGGCAAAATAGAGATGTCTGATTGGTTGGTTTTCTCCTCTATTACCATGAGCCTCTATTCATTTTCCAGTTGGAACTTATACCGCTTTCTGCAGAACTGAACACAATGCTTCCCTTAAGTCATCAGTCCTCATCCCATGGGTTTCTACCCCTTGTGGGTCAAATGACTCTTTCACAGGGGTCATATGTAAGATAGCCCTCATATCAGATATTTACGTAAGGATTCACAATAATAACAATGTTACGGTTTAAAGGTAGCAACAATGACAGTTTTGTGAGTGGGGTCACTGTATAATGGCATCCTCTATTAAAGGGTCTCAGCATTAGAAAGGGTGCCTTAAATGTATTCTGCTACATTTATTTGGTGACTCAGTATTCACTTCATCATTTAAGTTGGTTGGGTTCATCTCCCCTCCTTTTCACTCAAAATTAATCAAAACAATCAATACCTGAAAATATTTTCTCTATTACTTGATCATCAATTAAAGAACAAATAACTGAACAAAAATTGGTATAATACAACAAAATTATAGGTTATCTTCATTCCTTTTATTTCTCATTAATTAATTAATTATTTACTTTATAACCTATTTACAGCTTCTTCTCCCTACTCTTTTCCCAGACCCTCCCTCTTTTCCCCCCTCCCACTATGTGGTCCCTTGTTCTTCTCAGAGAAGGGGAGACCTTCAAGGATATCAACTTGCCTTGGCATATCAAGTTGTAGTAAGACTTCTGTTATTGAGGCTAGACAAGGCAGTCCAGTTAGGATCCAAAGGCAGGCAACATAGTCAGAGACGGTTCCTGCCCCTGATGTTAGAAATCTCGCATGAGGACCAAGGGGCACATCCGTTACATATGTGTAGGGTGCCTAGGTCCCTCCCATGTATGCTCCCTGGTTGGTGGCTCAGTCTCTGTGAAACTCTATCGGCCCAGATAAATTGACTTTGTAGGCTTCATCGTGTTTTCATGACCCATCTGCCACTATTTAAAAATTAATTAATTGGTTAGTTAACATCCTGGTAGGAAGTTCCATTTCCTTCCCTGCTCTCTCACCTCCCTTCCTCTTCCTCCCTGTTCAGCCCTCTAATCCCCCTTTTACTTCCCCTTTGTCCACTCCCTTTCTTCTTAGAAAAGTGGAGAGCTCCCCTGGGTACCAACCCATCCTCTCACGTCAAATATGACTGTGTACATCTTCTTCTACTGTGTCCAGAAAAACATGTCCAGCTAGGGAAAAGGGATCCAAAGGCAGGGCAACAGAGACAGAAGCAACCCTCCTTCCTGCTGTTAAAGGTCTCACTTGAGGACTAAAAGCTGTAAATCTGTTACATATGTGTGGGGGCCTAGAATCATTCCATGGATGCTATCAGGTTGGTGGTTCAGTTTCGAGCCCATACGGGTGCAGGTTATTTGATTGTATATGTTTTCTTGTGCTATCCTTAACCTTTCTAGTCCCTTCAATCCTTTTTCCCACTCCTTCACAAGATTCCTCATGCTCCACCTAATGTTCGGCTATAGGTCTCTTTATCTGTGTTCATCAGCTTCTGAGTGAAGCCACTCAGATGACTGTCACGCTAGCCTCCTGTCTGAAAATATAGCAAAATATTATTATTAGTGTCAGTGGTGGTCTTTCTCTCGGCATGCAACTCAAGCTGGGCTAGTCATTAATTGGCTAGGTCAAAGGTTTTGTGTAGGTTTGTGTCCCTCTCCCTCAACTGGAAGTTTCACTTGGCTACAGGAAGTGGCCACTATATGCTCCATATCTCCTCTGCTGGAAGGCTTAGCTAGGGCCACCACTATAGACTCCTGGGAACCTCCACCGTCATAGAGATGCTGCCCCATTGATTTCATTTTTCTCTCCAAGCCTATTCCCCCTCTCTCCACTTTTGATCCCAACCCCTGTTCCCCTCACAACTACCTCTCTTGCCTAGTTCCCTCCCTCCATCTACTTCAGAAGCTTCAATGAACATAGTTGAGCAGGTATCCTTGTGGTGTTTTGGAGCATCTTTTGGGTATATGCCTAGGAGTGGTAGAGCTAGATCTTGAGATAGAACAATTCCCAATTTTGTGATGGTAGTCAGATTGGTTTCCAAAGTGTTGTACAAGTTTTCACTATTATTACCTGCAATGTAGGAGTGTTTCTCTGGCTTCACATCCTCTCCATCATGTGCTGTCATTTGAATTTTTGTTCTTAGCCATTTTGACGGGTATAAAATGGAATATGAAAATCATTTTGGTTTGTATTTTCCTGATGACTAATGACATTGAACATTGCTTTAGGTGCTTGTCTGCCATTCTCTAATTCCTTGTCAAGAATTCTGTTTATTTTATACCTCATTTTAAAATTGCATTTTTTTGTTTGTTGGTGTAGGGTTAGAGAATACCTTTGCCCGTTCTGTAGGCTGCCATTTTGTCCCATTGATAGTGTTCTTTGCCTTGCAGAAGCTTTTTAGTTTCACAAAGCCCTATTTATTAACTGTTGATCTTAGTGCCTGAGCTGATGGTGCTGTCGAGGAAGTAGTTTCCTGTGCTAATGAGCTCAAGGCTCTTCCCCACTTTATTTTCTAAAAGGTTTAGTGTATCTGGTTTTATCTTGAGGTCTTTCATCCACTTGGACTTGAGTTTTGCACGGGGTGATAAATGTGAACCTGTTTACATTCTTCTACATGTAGACATCCAGTTAGGCCAGCACCATTTGTTGGGATGCTTTCTTTCCTTCATTGTATGGTTTTGGCTCCTTTTTCAGAAATCAATTGTCTCTAGCTGTATAGGTTTATTTCTGAGGTTTCTATTTGATTCCATCGATCAACCTGTTAGTTTTTATGTCAACACCATATGATTTTATTTCTATTGCTTTGTACTAGAGCTTGAAGTTAGAGATGGTACTATCTCCAGAAGATCTTTTATTGTATAGGACTGTTTTAGCTATCCTGGGTCTTTTATTTTTCCACATGAAGTTGAGAATTGCTCTTTTATGTCTATAATAAACTGTATTGGAATTTTGATGGGAAGCCATTCAAAATGCAGATTAATAAGGGTAAGATGGTCATCTTAACTATGTTAGTACTATTGATCAATGAATATGGGAGATCTTTCCATATTCTGATGTCTTCTTCAATTTCTTTCTTCAGAGACTTGATGTTCTTGCATATAGGTCTTTCAAATGTTTGGTTAGAGTTACATTATAATATCTTATATGTGGCTATTGTAAAGGGTGATGTCCCCCTAATTTCTTTTGTAGTCTGTTTAACTTTTTTATAAAGGAGGCCTACTGATTGTTTTTTAATTAATTTTGTGTCCAGCCACTTTGCTGAAGGTATTTATTAGTTTTAGAATTTCTCTGGTAGGATTTTGGGGGTCACTTGTGTATACTATCATATAATCTGTAAATAGCAATACTTTGACTCTTTCTTTCCCAACTTATATTCCCGTGATCTCCTTTACTTTTCTTATTGCTCTAGCTAGAACATCAAGTTCTATATTGAAGCGATATGGAGAAAGTAGGCAGGCTTGTCTTGTCCCTGATTTTACAGGAGGATTGCTTTCGGTTTCTCTGTTGGCTTGCTGTCTGTTGCCTTTATTATGTCTAGGTATGTTCCTTGTATCCCTGATCTCTCCAAGACTTTTAACATGAAGGAGTATTGGATGTTGTCAAAAGCTTTTCCAGCAACTAATGTGATGGTCACGGGTTTATTCTTTCAGTTTGTTTATATGGTGAGTTACATTGATGGATTTTTGTATGTTATACCATCCCTGCATTCCTGGGATGAAGCCTACTTGATCACAGTGGATGGCATTTTTTATTTTTGATGGGCTCTTAGAATTGGTTTATATTTTATGGAGTATTTTTGTATCAATGTTCGTAAGGGAAATAGGTCTGAAGTTTTCTTTATTTGTTGAGTCTTTGTGTGGCTTAGATATCAGGGTCAGTGTGGCTTTATAGAACGAGTTTGGCCATTTTCCTTCTGTTTCTTTTTTGTGGACTACTTTGAGGAGGATTGTTATTAACTCTTCTTTCAAGGTCTGATAGAATTCTGTGTTAAAACCGTCTGGCCCTCGGCTTTTGTTGTCGTTGTTGGGAGAATTTTAATGAATGCTTCTATTTCTTTAGGGGTTATAGGTCTATTTAAATTGTTTATGTAATCTAGATTATCCTTTAGTAAGTGGTATCTATCAAAAAAACATCCATTTCATTGGAACATCTAGTGTTTTGGGTGAGAGTCTGGTGAAGACATATTGCCCTGGTTTTTGTTAATTGTGTTCTTATGTTGGCTTTTAGCCATCTGGCTGTCCAGGGCTTTGACCGTTTGTCCTCAGGAAATTGGAAATTTTGGGGCCTTTGTGATCCAGTGAGCTCCTACAGGACTCCTTAGGACAACTAGTAGATCTGAACAGAAGGCTGGATCTGGTAGGGTCTGCACTCCAATGTACTCTTCAGGATGGCTCCTGACGCTCAGATTTTGCTGGCCTCCGTCCTCTTGGATATGGGACTCTGTTTGCTCCTATTGTCCAGCACTGCCCTCTGGGAAGCGGGGGGAATCCGAGGTCTGGTTTCTGGTCACCTGGAATTGTGGATGTGCACTCAAGTAGGCAGAAAGCACCCAGGCAGGTGGAGAGCACAGGACAGGCAGAAAGTGCTGAGAGTGCTGTGAGCCTGATCATGCACAACTCTTGGACCCTGGAGTCAGCCTCAGGGTTGCTGGAACTGTGTGTCCAGCTCCTGGGATGTCTCCTCCTGTCCAGGAAATACTGACATCAGTGTTTTGGAGACAACTGCCAGGTTACTTTCTGGTTCTGTAGTCTCTGACCCTCTGACACTTAAGATACGTGCTCCCTAAATGCCACTATGTTGTAAGTGATAATGTTCTTTATGTCAGTAAAAGAGAAACAAATTGAGACAAGATGAAAGTCATTATTCAGCAGTTCACCATGGGAAATATCCTTGATTTTCACATATGCAACTTTCCTTGTGCTTTTATGAGCATCACTTCTCATTCTAAGTATGTCTCCAACTTCATTATTATGGTTCTTACTACTTGGTTTCTCCACTTCGGCATGTTGTTTCTCAGAGCGTTTTCTGTGAGATTTTTAGTGATAAATGGTTTGGTATATTCACCTATATTTTACTTTGTAATATAGCTTCACTTGTGTTTAATAATTCCCCAACTTTGTTTTAAAATAATTTATCTTCTAATGCAACAACGTAGAGTTCTTCTTTGGAATCTCAACACATTTCCACATTTCTGATAATTTGTCTGCCAAGAAATGTTTTCATATTTGTTTTTGTAGTATGTGTATATGTGTGTTCATTGCACATGCCTACAGTATTCCTTTACTAAATTCTAAGTTTCTAAGTATACATGGTCCCTGTCTTTTATTGACCAAACAGTCTTAATATTACCACATTAAATACCATGCTATGGGTCTTGTTATGAGCGATGTTAAAGAGATGCATTTTTATTTTTTCTTTTAGAAAACAAACAAAGTCAGCAGCTATCCACTCTATCACAGTGTCTATGAAACATATGAGTTGGTAGAAAAATTTTATGATCCAACATTTAAATACCACCTCACTGTGGCCAAGGTTCGAGGAGGGATGGTATTTGAACTGGCCAATTCTATCGTGCTTCCCTTTGACTGTCAAGGATATGCTGTAGCTCTAAAAAATCATGCTGAAAACATCTACAACATTTCACTGGAGCATCCAGAAGAGATGAAGGCATACATGGTATCATTTGGTATGTTGCAATTTATCTTTCAAATTCACTCTTGTGTTTCTACTGCTTTCTCATGTTATTTCTATTATACTGGGTCAGATAGTCTTTTTCTCTCAAGATATGTTTTTAATTATATAGAAGCTCAAAAATGTTAAAATACCTAATAAAAATTTAAAAATTATTTTCTATATTGTTTCTATATCTGTAGGGGTATTTGGCTAAATACTAAACTCCTGGGCTGAAGTGATCTTCCTGCTTCAGTTTCCCGAGTTCTGAGACTGGAGGCATTGCCACCTTACTTGTTTTGGAAATAATGTTCTCAAATATTTTGATAATTTCAATTTCCATTTCAGATCCATTGTTTTCTGCAGTAAATAACTTTACAGAAATTGCATCCAAGTTTAATCAGAGACTTCAAGACTTAGATAAAAGCAAGTATGTCATGTTTTCATCACAGAAATAGCTTTGGAAATTGTTTCATATTTCTGCCTTCACTCTAATAGACCCTGTGCAGGGTTGTGTGTCACTCAGAGATTTTATTTCTGACATGAATTGCAACTGGATGGCAGTGTATGACATAAAACTTACCTACTTTAGTATTGACTCAATTATGTTTTTGTTTCATTTGTTGCTTTTTCTTTCACTGTGCATGATTCTCCAACTGGATTATTTTGTTCTTTGAGAGTTCTTCTCACTTTCTGCTTGAAGTCATTATGTCTACACACAGACCGTCCTTCCACCTCCAGCTGAAGAAATAATTTATAAAGAACAATAACTACTGTGAAGTCATTATTTTTAGACGTCATGAACAAATAGGATTAATTCTGTGTAAAACCAAAATCATAAACAAAATTTGAGAAATCTTACAATATTGCCCCTGCTTCATGGTGAAACCATAAATTTTGTCAAAGTTATCCTTAGTTTTTGTATAAGAGTTATAGCCCCATATAATGTATAATGTTTCTCTAAGGAAAAAATTTACTATAAAAGCATAAACACAAATAAGGGACTATTTCATATTAGTGTTAAAAGCAATGTAAAATGAAGCTATGGATAAAATAATACTATTTAATAAAATGACAATTTTCACTAATATATATATATATATATATATATATACATATATATATATAACAAGGCATGTTTAGAGTACTGAAATCAGTAATTCATTGTTGAGCTATCCGTAGATTTTTGGTAGATTTTTAATTCCGTTGATTCATTTTATTTAAAATTACAACCTCTCCCTTAACCTAATTACATTGATTCATTTTATTTAAAATTACAACCTCTTCCTTAACCCCACACTGTCCCTTGGGAATTTGAAATTTGCAAAAACATTCAAATTATATTTTAATACTGGCAAAAATATAGAGTAGAATGATATATTTGACAAATTTTCATTAGTACAAAGAACATTATACCTTGTCATGAATCAAATATTGGTAATTTACATAAATTTGATAGATATTAATAGATTTACACATTTCAATATTGAAGCTAATTTGTGAGTAGATTCTTAGGGTCTCTAATTTTGACAGTAAATACAAACCCAGGCTTACTAAATTTCATTAGTATCAAAGTTAGTATTACATTTTCCTACCAGCATGTTACTGCTTCAGAGTTGTTTAAGTTGAATAGTTTTTATAGGACTTCTGTAATATGATGATTATGCATGCTGATATTTATTTTTAATTTATTAATTTGATTTTTGAAGTTATAATATAATTACATCATTTTCCGTTCCCATCCTTCCTTCAATCTTTCTATAACCCTCTTTGATCTTTTTAAAATTCATGGCTTCATCTTTCACTAATTATTATAACAATAATTCTAAATACATAAGTACCTCTTTAGTTTGTATAATGCTACTAATATACTTAATTTACATGCTTCAATGATTTAAAATAGATCAGTGAGATTCATTTTATTGTGAACTTTTAGTGTTCCAGGTAGTGTTCATATTTTCATGAAGGTATGACTTTATTAATTTCCTTTTAGCCCCATATCACTGAGAATTATGAATGACCAGCTGATGTATCTGGAACGCGCATTCATTGATCCTTTAGGGTTACCAGGCAGGCCTTTCTACAGGTGAGGAAAACGATTCTATAATGTAATATCAATTTAAAATTTGTTTTTCGGTGTACAAAATATTATACTATGTTTATTTTTAATATTTTTTAGTATTTTTAGTGATGTATACTCACTGTGCATGGACAATTAGGCTGTAGACAAAGAATTTCTTTCAAACATACCATGTGCTTTGTCTTTCATGCCACTTTCATTCACTACCCTCAGTACCCTGTGCCCTTGTCCTTCTTTCTTCATTCCTCCAGTGCCCCTGCTATTTCTAATGGTCTTTAAGGATTCTAGGACACACAAATATTAGAGAAAATGTGGATTTGTCTTTCGGTGTATAATTTCTTGTATTTAATATGATGATTTATATTTTCACACATTTTCTAGCAGACAGCATAATTCGATTCCTCTTGGTGGCTGAATAAATCTCCATTGTGTATATAGCCCACTTTCTTTTCCATTAATTAATTGATTGATAGGTATGGTGATTATGTAATTTGGCTGCAGTGTACAGCACTACAATAAGCACAGACATGTAGTTATCTCTGCTGTATATAGAGAGTCCTTCGGGCATAAATCCACAAGTGGTGCAGCTGAGTTATCCTAGCAGCTCTATGTGTAGTGTTCTTGAGCTACCACAGTAAGCTAAGTGCACATCAGCTTATCGTGTAAGTTTCTTCATCTCCCTACACCCTCAACAACATTTGCTCTCGTATATTAGTTATTGTGGAGAGATGGAATCTCAAGGTTGTTTTAGTTTAAATTTCCATGATAACTAGTATGTTGAATGCCTTTTTAAAAATGTTTGCTGAATATATATTAGTGCTTCAGTTTTTAAAACAGTGTATTTATTTCATTTGCCCATTTATTTACTGACTTGTTTAAGGCTTGAGTGTTTAATACATGTGTTATTTATATATTCTAGATATCAATCCACATCTGTTTAACTAGCAAAACCTTTCTCCATTTTTGTTGTTGTTTCCTTCAGTTGATTGTTTTTTGCTGCACAGGATATTTAAAATTTCATTACCTCTTCTTTGTCAATTCTTGGCCTTAGACCTTGTCTATATCTACACCTACATCTTGAAATGTTCTCCCTGTAAAAAATATATATATATATATAATTTATATATAGTATATATCATATATAAATTATATATACCTAATTATAAAAATTTTAGGTCTTACATTGTTGTCTTTTATTTATTTTAGGTCTTACATTGTTGTCTTTTATTTATTATGAAATGATTGTGGTACATGGCGAGATACAGTGATATAAAAATAGTTTTTTATCTAGCTTATCGAGCACCATTTGTTGAAGACAATATTTTTTCCTTAATGAATGCTTTTTGACATCTTTCTAAATGTGAAAACCCATTTCTTGGTCATCTCCTTTATTCTGAGTGTCCATGTGCTGTTTTCTGTAATATGCTTTTTTGGTACTTAGGTTCAGTAGTATTGCTTGAAATCAAGTACTGTAATACCTTCACCATTATTTTTTTTTCTTCTCAGAATTTTCAGAATCATTTTGAGTTGTTGAAGTCAGTGATAGACAATCTTGTAATCAACTTGAGATTTAGAATCAAGGAAGAGACAAACATGTGGTTGTGAGATTATTTATGGAATTGTTTAACCAAATTCGGAACTCTTAGGGCCAGTGGCGTTATGACATAACCCAGGGTCTGGATCACCAGTCTTTAAGTCTCTGCTGCCAGACTATAGATGCAATATGTTCAGCAGGCTCATAGTTCTGCTGCCATGCCTCTACCACCGTAGCAGATGATACCCTTAAACTGTGAGAGAAACTGTACCCTTCTTTCCTTATGTTGATTTTGGGAGGTATTTTCGTCACAGCAAGGAGAAAGTGAGATGATAGAGGAAATTAGATCTGATTGTGGGTTGTTGTTGTGACAATCTGACTGTGGCTTATTGTCCTTTGGAACTGGTTCATGGGTGGAATGTGAGATATTTTATAAATAAATCCCTAAAATAGGGTAAGCTTACCTTATTGAGCGCCTTTTGTTGAGAGTTAGGAAGACTAGAGAAACAGAGAATGGATATACATTTCACCAGCTTCAAAGGAGCACAAAGACTCTCCTTGAGGTTCACCACAAAACAGGGTCGTATGCTAAATTGTCTCAGCTAGGAAGGCTTAGGCCACTGTGCTATACTTTAAGAACTTAAATGGGGCTGAATTAAGAAGATAATGGAGAAATTTGTTTTGTGTAAGCTTTATTATGAATCTTGTGATATCAGTGGACACAGACATCTATGTTTCAGTTGGGAATCTGGGGTAAA
>OU015752.1:104002340-104033252 GCA_907169655.1 Acomys percivali | reverse complement strand
CTTCTTCTTCTTCTTCTTCTTCTTCTTCTTCTTCTTCTTCTTCTTCTTCTTCTTCTTCTTCTTCCTTTTCTTCTTCGTCTTTTTCTTTTCCTTCTTCTTCTGCCTATTTTATTATTTAAAATTTTACATCCCAGTAATAGGCCCTTCCCTCTCCTCCTTCCTGTCCTTCCCTCCCTCCCTGTTTCGCCTAGCACCTGTCCTCTACTCCTCAGAGAAGGGGCGCTCCCGACCAACACACCCCAGCATATCAAGTCATATCAAGACTGAGCACATCCTCTTCCCCTGTGGCCTGGAGAGGTAGCCCCTCCAGGGTTAAGTGATCAAAAGTCAAGCAACAGAGTCCATGTCAGAATTTTCCCCATTTCTCCTTAGTAAGGGACCCATATGAGGACTGAGCAGCCCATTGCTTACATCTGTGTAGGGAGCCTAGGTACAGCCCATTCATGGTCCTTGGTTGGAGCTTCAGTCTCCACAGGCTCCTTGGGTCTTGGTTAATTGACTCTGTTGGTCTTCTTGTGGAGATCCTGTCCCCTCTGAGTCTTTTTATCCTTCCCCCCACTCTTCCCCAAGACTCCTGGTGCTCAACTCAAAGTTTGGCTGTGGGCCTCTGCATCTGTTCCCATCAGCTGCTGGGTGGAGCCCCTCGGATGACAGCAATTAGCATGTTTGTCTATTGAGGCTAGCCGAGGCAGCCCAGTTAAGGGAAGGGGATCCAAAGGCAAGAAATGTTGCCCCTAATCCCTCTTTAAGAGGCCCACATGAAGATCCAGCAGCACTACTGTTACATATGTGCAGAGGGCCTAGGTCCACCCCATGCGTGCTCTTTGGTTGGCGGTTTAGTTTCTAAGAGCCCCTAGGGGCCCAGTTTGGTTCAGTCTGTAGGTTTTATTGTTGTATCCTTGATATCTCTGGATCCTTCAATCCTTCCTGTTCTTCTTTTACAGGATTCCGCAAGCTTGCATAATGTTTGGTTGTAGGTTCCTTCATCTAATTACATCAGTTTCTGGAAAGCCTCTCTGACAACTGCCATGCTCAGCTCCAGACGACTGCTATGCTTGGCTCCTGTTTACAAGTATAGTGTCAAAGGTGGGCTCCTTCTGTGGCCACTCATTAGTTGGTTTTGCCCTCAAATTTTGCTTCATCTTTTACACCTATACATTTTATAGACAGGACAAATTGGAAGTCCATCCATTAGAAGTCTGCGTCAGGCTTCATGTCTCCTATTGTTAGGAGTCTTAGCTAGGGTCACCCTTACAGATTCCGTGGAGTTTCTATTTTCCTAGGTTTCTAGATTTTTCCAGAGGTGCCATACCCAGTCAATTCTTTTCTCTTAGCACTTTCTCCCTCTGCCCTTTCCCTACTTCTGCTATCATATTTCTACCCTCACCTCTTTCCATACCCAGTCCCCTTCTTCCATGTACTCCAGAAGTCTGATCTACTTCTCCTTCTCAGTGAGATTTAAGTGTCCCCACTTGGACCCTCCTTCTTACTTAGCTTCCTTGGGTTTTTTTTTTTTTTTTTTTTTTTTTTTTTTTTTTGTAGCATGGTTATCCTGTATTTTATGACTAATATCCACTTATAAGTAACTACATACCATGTTTGTCTTTCTGGGTCTGGGTTACCTCAATCAGGATGATCCAGCAAATTTTAGATGTCATTGTTTTAATGCCCGAGTAATGTTCCATTGTGTAAATGTATCACATTTTCTTTTACCCATTCTTCAGTTGATGGACATCTAGGTTGTTTCCAGTGTCTAGCTATTATGAAGAACACTGCTATGAACATAGTTGAGCAAATGTTCTTGTGGTGTGGTGGAGCATATATCCTTTAGATAAGTGCCCAGAAGTGGTTATAACTGGGTCTTGAGGGTGAACTGTACCCAATTTTCTGAGAAATGCCCAATTGATTTCTAGACTAGTAGTACAAATTTCCACTCCCACCAGCAATGAAGAAATGTTCCCCTTGTTCCACATCTTCACCAGCACCAGATGTCACTTGGGGTTTTCAACTTAGCTATTCTGATTGGTGTAAGATGGAATTTCAGAGTCATTTTGATTTGCTTTTCCCTGGTGACCAAGTATGTCAAATATTTCTTTAAGTGCTTTTCTACTATTAGAGATTTCTGGGTTGATAATTCTCTGTTTAGGTCTGTACATTTTTAATTGGATTATTTTGTTTTTTTAATGTCTAATTTCTCAGGTTCTTTATAAATTTTGGATATCAGTCCTGTCTTGGATGTAGGGTTGGTGAATATCTTTTCCCCATTCTGCAGGCTTCCATTTTGTCTTTTTGATAAAATGACTCTTAATGACATTCTGCTATACTTATAGATAATTGCCTTGCTCATCCATCATCAGAAAACCTTCCTTCTGATGCAAATGGAAATAAAAGTACAGAGACTCACAATCTGACAGCATGCATTGATAAGAGACCTTGGAAATATCAGCTCTAAATAGGCTGCTTACATCAAACACTTCCCCCTCTTTCAGGAATCCTATGGAAGAGGAAACAGAAGGAGATTAAGAGCCAGAGGTGAAGGACACTAAGAAAACATGGTCCTCTAAATCAACATTATCTATGCACAAACAAGTTCACTGAGACTGAAGCAGCAAACAAGGAGGGCACATGGTCTTAGCAGATAGAATCTTAAAGCTGAAAGGAGGAGTGGACACATGCCCCTATCTCTAGTCCAAAAAGAGAAATCTCTAATTGATAAGTGCTTTAATGTCTAAAATTTAGTCTCCTCCAAGGGAGACTTACAGGGTAAATAAACTACTATTTAGGGTAAGCTAAATGCTCAGCAGTAGATGGCCAACAGAAAATAAATACAAGTATAACATGAGAGGTTTCTTGCCTCATAATTTCTTGTCAGGGCTTTTGTTAAATCTTAGTTTACACATATACATATACATACACATATACATATACATATACATATATACCGCATCCTCATATATTTCTTATTATTCTACAAGCTGATTGCATATATATTACTGCTTTCAATTTTGTGTTTTTATGCACCTCATCAGTTTTTGATTGAGTAAAACTTTCTGTCTATATTTGTTTTCATGCTCATTTTCTTGGATTCTTTCCATCTGTCTCTCTTTTTTTGTGCTATTCAGATCCACTAATTTTTGTTTTATTTTATTATACTTTTATATTTAATTTTATTAATTAATATTTAAGTCTATTTATTAATTAAATTTATTTATTTATTCACTTTAGATCCAGTGCACAACCCTTTCACTTCTCTCTTCCTTTCAGAATGGCTAAGATTAATAACAAAGTAGAAGGATCCGGAGGGTCCTAGAAACCTACAAGTAGAACATTATGATAGGCATATTAGGGCACAGGGGTCCCGCTCAAACTAAGGCACCAGCCAAGGACAATACAGGCAGTAAACTTTACAACCCTACCCAGATCTAGCCAATGGCTAGGACATTCTCCACAGTTGAGTGGAGAGTGGGGTATGACTTTCACACGAACTCTGGTGCCCCATATTTGACCATGTCCCCTGGAGGGGGAGACCTGATGGCACTCAGAGGAAGGACAGCAGGTACCAAGAAGAGACTTTATACCCTATGAGCATATACAGGGGGATGAAATCCTCCTCAGGAACAGTCATAAGGGAGGGGAATAAGGGGAAAATGGGAGGGAGGGAAGAATAGGAGGATACAAGGGATGGGATAACCATCAAGATGTAACAAGAATAAATTAATAAAATATTAAAAAAAAATAAATACCATATTCTGTAAAAAAATAAAATAAAAATTCAAGTGACAGCACCTGCTGGGGAGGATGGGAAAAAAGGGGACACTCTTTCAGTGCTACATCAAGATTGACTATGTCACTCCTGGGTGTGTACTCGAAGGGTTCTCCACCATACATCAAGAACACTTGCTCAACTATGCTCATAACAGCTCTATTCATAAAAGTCAGAAACTAGAAGCAATACAGATGCCCCCCAACCGATGGATTGACAAAGAAAATGAGGTACATTTACATAATGGAATACTACTCAGCTACTAAAAACAAGGACCTCATCAAATATTCAGGCAAAGTGATAGACAAAGAAAAGATCATCCTGAGTGAGGCAACCTAGACCCAGAATAACACACATGGCATGTACTCACTTATAAATGGTTATTACTCATATAGTACAGAATCATACTGTAATCCACAGACACAAAGAAGCTAAGTAAGAAAAAAAGGCACAAGGTAGGATGCTTAAATCCCACTGAGAAGGGGAAATAAAGTAGACATCAGAAGTAGATAAAGTGTGGGAACTGCCTGGGACAGAAATCTGTTTTCTAATGATAGACAGAGGATGAATCTGGATGGGAGGGTAGGTGAGGAAGGACTAGGAGGATTAGAGGGATGGGGATTTAAGCAGATGTATTGAGTGAAAAATCTAAATAGGGAAATGTTTAGCTCTCTCTCTCTCTTTCTGTGGTGTGTGTGTGTGTGTGTGTGTGTGTGTGTGTGTGTGTGTGTTTTGCATGTTTGTTTAATAATATTTTCTGATTTTGTCAGTTCTATTCCTCTAGAAAACACTGACTAACACATGTTTTATATTCAACTATGAAAAAATTCTTAATGTAACTTTCTTCACAGCCTCTTTTATCTGTTTGTTTCTAAGACTATAGATAATAGGATTTATGAAAGGAGGAACAGTGGTATAAAATACAGAAAGAGTCATCTCCTGGACTACTTCTGAGGTATATTGAGGTCTTAGATACACATAAGCACCAGAACCAAGATAAACAGACACCACAATAATGTGAGGCACACAGGTGGAAAAGGCCTTCCCTCGATCTCCTTTGACAGGAACTTTCAACACAGTTGATAATATGTGAGCATATGATATAGCAATGAAGGTAAAGCAACTACCACTGACCCCAATAGCAGTCAGAAGTATTAAGAGTTTATAGCTAAAGGTGTCTGAGCAAGAAAGCCTCAGCAAAGAAGGGATATCACAGAAGAACTGAGGGACCACATTAGAGTGACAGAAGGACAGTTGGAATATTTTGAAAGTATACACACTCGCAATGACAAGGGAGCTAAGTATGGAAGCCAATGTCATCTGAACACAGAATTTGTGGTTCATGATCACTGGATAAAGGAGAGGCTTACAGATGGCCACATAGCGGTCCTGGGCCATGACAGTGAGAAACAGAATCTCTACACATGCACAAGAGACAAACAAAAATATCTGTGCTGCACATCCAGCCATAGAAATATTCCTTTGGTCCATGAGAGAGTTGACACAGGCATTGGGGACAGTGACAGAAATGTAGCATATGTCTAAGATGGACAGATTCCTGAGGAAGAAGTACATGGGTGTGTTCAGGGTCTGGTCAGCTGTAGTAGCAATGATGATGATAAGGTTCCCTAACAGGCTGCCCAGGTACATCAGCAGGAACAGCACACTGAGTAGGAGCCTGAGCTCCCAAGTCTCAGCAAAAACACCCAGTAGGAACTCAGTCAGCAGGGTGGAATTGAACATTGTCTCAAAATACAGATTTACCTGAAAAAGAAAAGCATTGACAGAGAACAAATTAAATTAATTGATTGATCACTAGCATTTTTCTTAAAACTGTTTACCTCTGTTTTCTAAAACTGGCCTTTCTAATGAAAGTCAAATATTTGCTTCTGTTGGCTTGTATACATTTTTAACATCATAGTTATTAATAAACTATCTGCATCAATAAGAATGCCTAGAGGAATTTAACCTGTGGTGTCTATTTCTAAAATTGTGTTAATATATTTATCATATATATTTACATATGAAATACATCTATGTTCTATTACTATTTTCATAGATCACATATGTATGTGCATAGAAGAGAGATAAAGGAAAGTGAGAGTGAAAGTGAGAAAAATGGATATAGGAGGACAGGTTGGGAACAGGAAGATGAGCATGGAGAAGGGGGAGTTTAGCAATTATCTCACTTAATTTTTGGAATGTCCGAGACCCTCCAAATAGTCTATTTGACTAGAAACTCACGTACAGTTAACCTTGCATTATTGAGGCAGAATTTTCCCTTCTTTGAGAAACAACAGGTTTTTCAGAAAATCACTCATGTTACAGATGATAATTTCAATTTCTTAAAACTAATTATTTGGATACATGAACAATATGTACATACATATCCACAGAGACACCTGAAATATTGCTTTGTTTGATGGGTCCTGAAGCAAAGACAAATTTGCACATAAAGATAAATATGATGCAATTCATGACTGCTTTTATGTTCTTAGCAGTTCAATTACAAACTTCCCTGACATTAATGTAAACTATGGAATGCAAAGCCATATTTTCCCAATAGTGATCAGCATACTTTTATAATCCTTGATAAATGAACAATATAACAACAGTAAGTTCTAAAATTTATAATCAAGTATAGGGATGTTAAGGTGCAGAGTCGTAAGTGTATGAATGTAAAGGTATAATAATAATGAAAAGACTCAATGTACATAAAAAAAAAAGTATATTAGAAGCTGCAAGAGAAAAAGGTCAAGGCACATATAAAGGCAAACATCAGAATTACACCTGACTTCTCAACAGAAACTATGAAAGCCAGAAGGGTCTGGATGATGTCACACATACAATAAGAGACAACAGATGCCAACCAAGACTACTATACTCAGGAAAACTTTCAATCACCATAGATGGAGAAAACAAGGTATTCCACAGAAAAACCAAGTTTAAACGATACTTGGCCATAAATCCAGCCTTAAAGAAGATACTAGAAGGAAAACTCCAACTGAACAAAGCTAACTACATGCAGCAAAACACATAAAATAAATAACCCCACATCCACAAAAGCAAAATAAAGGGAACACATACACATACTCTACCACCATCAACATAAAAAAACCACGAACAAACAGAAACTAACAACCACTGGTCATTAATGGTCATTAATAACTCTCAGCATCAATGGCCTCAACTCCCTGGTAAAAAGACAAAGGCTAACATAATGGATGCAAAATAGGACCCATCCTTCTGTTACATACAAGATACACACTTCTGCAACAAACATAAATATTACCTCAGAGTAAAAGGCTGGGGAAAAAGATATTCCAAGCAAACAGACCAAAGAAGTAAGCTGGAGTAGCTATTCAGGTATCTTATGAAATAGATTTTCAACCATATTCATCAAAGGGAAAAATACACCAAGGTGATATCTCAATCATGAACATCTATGCTCTAAACACAGGATCACCTATATTTGTAAAAGAAACACTATGAAGGCTTAAATAACACATTGAACCCCAGACATTAGTAGTGGAAGCCTTTGATACTCCATTCTCCCCAATAGAAAGAACATCAACACAGAAACTAAATGGAGAAATAATGAAACAAGTAAATATCATGACTCAAATGGACCTACAAAACATTACACCCAAACACAAAAGAATAAACCTCCTTCTCAGCACCTCACAGGACCTTCTTCAAAATTGACCATATACTTGGTCACAAAGCAAGCCTCAACAGATACAAGAAGATCAAAATAATCCTTTGCATCTTATCAAACTGCCATGAATTAAAGCTGGAACTTGACAACAGAAAGTCTACAAATTAATGGAAACTGCATAACTCTCTACTAAATGACCTCTGGGTCAGGGACAAAATAAAAAAGAAAATTAAAGACTTCCTGGAAATAAATTAAAATTAAGGCAAAACATACCTCAACTTATGGAACACATTGAAAGCAGTGATAAAAGGAAACTTCATAGCACTAAACAACTTAATAAAGGAATTGGAGAGTTCCCATACTAGCAACTTAACAGCACACCTGAAAGTTCTAGAACAAAAAGAAGCAGTATACAGCTGGAAATCGTATAACTCATGGCTGAAATCAATAAATTGGAAACAAAGAGACCAATTTAATGAATGAACACAATCAAGAAGTGGTTCTTTGAGAAAGTTGCAAGATGTTCAAAGCCTTTGCCAAACTATATAAAAGGCAAAGGAGAATATTCAAATCAACAAAATCAGAAATGAAAAGAGAGACATAATGACAGACCCCAAGGAAATCTCAAGAATTATTAGGTCTTAGTTTAAAAGTCAATATGCCACAAAATTTGAAAGTCTAAATGAAATGGACAATTTTCTTGATAGCTACCAATAACCAAAATTGGAGCAAAATCAGGTAAAGAAATTAAATACTCTTATATCTCATAAGGAAATAGAGACAGTCATCAAAAGTCTCCCAAGCAAGAAGCTCAGGGCCAGATGGATTCAGTGCAGAATTCTTCCAGACCTTAAAAAAAGAGCTAATATCAATACTTGTCGACTATTCCACAATATTGAAATAGAAGGAATACTACCAAAGTCATTCTATGAGGCCATCGTCACCTTGATACCGATATCACACAAAGACCCAACAAAGAAAGAGAATTTCAGAGCAATTTCCCTCATGAAAATTGGTGAAAAACTCAATAAAGTACTTGCAAACTGAATCAAAGAACACATCAAAAATATCATTCACCATAACCAAGTAGGCTTCATCCCAGGCATTCATGATTGCTTAAATATATAGAAATCCACAAATTTAATCCACCATATAACAAAAATGAAATAAAAAAAAACAAATGGTCATCTCTTTAGATACTGAAAAAGCATTCGATAAAGTCCAATACCCATTCATGTTAAAAGTATTGGAGAGATCAGGGACACAAGGCTGGATACAAAATCAACTAAACAACAACAACAACAACAACAACAAAACTAGCAGCCCTCCTTTATAAAAAAAACAATTTGAGAAAGAATTAGGGAAACAACACCCATCACAATAGCCATAAAATCCAAAAAGTATCTTGGTGTAAATCTAACCAAGCAAGAGAAAGGCTTGTATGAAAAAAAATTAAAGAATATATCAGAAGGTGGAAAGATCTCCATGGTCATGGATTGGGAGGGATTAACATAGTAAAAATGGCCATCATACCAAAAACAATCCACAGATTCAATGCACTTCCAATCAAAATGCCCACACAATTCTTTAAATGTCTTCAAAGAACAATTCTCAACTTCATATGGAAAAAAAAAAAAAACCAGAACTAGCTAAGACAACATAATAAAGATCTCCTGGAGGTATCTCCATTCCTGATCTCAAGTTGTACTACAGAGCAACAGTTCATAAAACTTGCATGGTACTGGCATAGAAAGAGGTAGTCTGATCAATAGAATTGAATTGAAGACCCACAAATAAACCCACAAACCTATGAACACTTGATTTATACAAAGAAGGCAAAACCATACAATGAAAAAAGATAGCATTTTCCACAAATGGTGCTTGTCTAAATGAATATTTACATGTTGAAAAAGGGAAATAAGCCTTTATTTATCACCCTGCACAATACTAAAGTCCACATTGGTAAAGACCTCAACATAAAACCAAACACACTAAATCTGTTAGAAGAAATTGAGAAATGGGGTTTGGAACTAAACAGAGAATTCTCAACAGAGGAATATCAAATGGCTGAGAAACACTTAAAGAAATGCTCAACCTCCTTAGTCATCAGGGAAATGCAAATCAAAACAACTCTGAGATTCCATCTTACACCCATCAGAATGGCTAAGATCAAAACTCAAGCGACACCACATGCTGGCGAGGATGTGGAGAGAGAGGAACACTCCTTCATTGCTGGTGGGAATGCAAACTAGTACAGCCACTTTGGAAATCTATCTGGTGCTATCTCAGAAAACTGGGAATAGGGCTTCCTCAAGACCCAGCTATTCCACTCCTTGGAATATACCCAGAAGATGCACTACCACACAACAGGGACATATGCTCAACCATGTTCATAGCTGCCTTATTCATAATAGCCAGATCATGGAATCAGCCTAAGTGTCCCTCAGTAGAAGAATGGGTAAAGAAGCTGTGGTACATTTACACTATGGAACACTACTCAGTTATAAAAAACAAGGAATTCCCGAAATTTGTGGATAAATGGATTGAGCTAGAAATGATCGTAATGAGTGAGTTAACCCAGAAGCTGAAAGACTCAAATGGTATATACTCACTTATATCTGGACACTAGCCCAAGGGGCATGTCCCACGAAAGCCTTCCCTTATCAGGAAACTGGGACAGAGGGGAGGACATCCTATTGGGACTCTAGATGAGAGAACCATGGGAGAATAGCAAAGTAGAAGGATCCAGAGGGTCCTAGAAACCTACAAGTAGAACATTATGATAGGCAGATTTGGGCCCAGGGGTCCCGCACAAACACCAGCCAATGACAATACAGGTGGTAAATTTTAAACCCCTACCCAGATCTAGTCAATGGTCAGAACAGTCTCCACACTTGAGTGGAGAGTGGGATATGACTTTCTCACGTACTCTGGTGCCTCACATTTGACCATGTCCCCTGGAGGGGGAGACCTGGTGGCACTCAGAGGAAGGACAGCAGATTACTGAGAAGAGACTTGATACCCTATGAGCATATACAGGGGGAGGTATTCCCCCTCAGGAACAGTCATAGGGGAGGGGAATAAGGGGAAAATGGGAGGGAGGGAAGAATGGGAGGATACAATGGATGGGATAACCATTGAGATGCAACAAGAATAAATTAATAAAAAAAAAAAGAAGAAAAAATGGGAAAGATCCTGGAGCTCATTGGCACAGGGGACAACATCCTGAACATAACACCCACAGCTCTCAGATAAACAATTAATAAAAGAGACCTCATAAAAGTGAAAAGGTTCTGTAAGGCAAAGGGCATTGTCAAGGGAACAAAATGACATCCTACAGACTGGGAAAAGATCTTTACCGATTCTACATCAGACAGAAGGCTAATATCCAAAATATACAAAGAACTCAGGAAACTAAATAGCAGCAAACCAAATAATCAGGTTAAAAAATGGGGTACAGATCTAAACAGAATTGTCAACAAAGGAATATGGAATGGCCAGTAAACACTTAAAGAAATGTTCACCTTTCCTAGTCATCAGGAAAATGCAAATAAATATGGTTCTGGGATTCTATCTTACACATATCAGAATGGCCAAGACAAAAACTCAAGTTACAGCACATATTAATGAGGATGTGGAGAAAGAGGAAAACTCATCCATTGCTGGTAGGAGTG
This sequence comes from Acomys percivali, assembly GCA_907169655.1. Lineage (NCBI taxonomy): Eukaryota > Metazoa > Chordata > Mammalia > Rodentia > Muridae > Acomys > Acomys percivali. The sequence continues at coordinate 104,022,157 of OU015752.1, read as the reverse complement.
CCAACCTGTACAACCAATTTGGAAATAAATTTGGTGTTTTCTCAAAAAATTGGGACTGTTTCTACCTCAAGACCCAGATATATCACTCCTGGAGATATACCCGAAAGTTGTTCTACCACACAAGAACATTTGCTCAACTATGCTCAATTGCATCTTTATACATACTAACCAGGATATGGTAACAACCTTGATGTCCCTCAACTGAAGAATAGAGAAAGAAATTGTGGTCCAATTACACAATGGTATACAAGTGAGCTAATAAAAACAAATCTTGAAATTTTCAGGCAAATGGATGTTACTATAAGTGATCATCCTGAGTGAGGTATCTCAGACCCTGAATGACAAGTATGGTATATTCTCATTTATAAGAGGATATTAGCCAATTAATACACGATAACCATACAACAATGCATAGACCTAAAGAAGCTAAATAAAAAGGATGACCATAGGGATAATGTTTAATTCTCATTCAAAATGGCAAATAGAATATATCCTGGAAGAGTTGAAGAGAAGGAACAGGATGGGAGCCTACCATGGATGTCCTCTAAAAGACTCCACTGATCAGGGAAATTACGCAGAATCTGAGACTCACAACCAAACTTCAGGATGGCGTGCAGGAAGTCATATGGAAGACTTGGGGTGTAGAAGGACCTGGATGGTACAGGATCTCCACAAGGAAATCAATTGAGACAAGAATTCTGTGGGTGCACAGTGGGTAGGAGGTCGGAAGTGGGTGTGGGGTGCTTCAGAGACTGATGCACCAAATAAGGACCATGCATGGTGATGACCTAGACCCCCTGCTCAGATATAGTAGATAGGCAGCACAGTTTCCATGTGGGCCAATAATATAAGGAGTAGGGGCTACTTATGTCATGGATGTTGGTGTCTCCTCAGTGATCACTTCCCCTTGGTTGGCAGCCCTGCCATGCCTTGGAAGAAAAGAATATGGGCCATCCAGAAGCGACTGATAATATGAGATTAGGTGATAGCGGATGAGGGTTCCTCCTTTCTGAGGTCTGGGATTGCGGGTGAGGGGTGTATGAGGGAGGGGGTGTAGGAACAGGAAGCAATGAGGTATGGGGCTACAATTGGGATATAAAGTTAACAAATTAAAAATAATAAAATTTAAAAAATAAAAAATTAATGAATTAGAAACAAAACATCCTGAGAAGAGTTGAACAATATTGCGATGAAACAGGCAGAAAACAGGTAAAAAAGCAATGGCAAGTAATGAGATAATGACAGTTACTTCCTTTCTTCAAAGAGTCAGAAGTAGTAAATGTTTTATTTTGAAACCCCAAAAATCCTAATGGCGTGATATGCATAAAGAATAATGAAAACATCACTCAGTGACATTAGCTAGTGAACATTAACTATATACAATCCTTATCCGCATAAAATATCATTCTAAATATGTTAGTACAGCATCTATTGAGTAAATCAGAATATCTGTACTATATCAAGATCTCAGTAAAAAAATGTCCACAAATTAGTTTATAGCCATAGTAAAGTGAACAGTAAAATTAAAATGTAAAACTTGATAAAAGAACCTAAGAGATTTCACATTGCAGTGTGAGAGTCACTGTAAGTTTTGCATATAGTAGATAAATTGCCTTGCAAAGGTTCAGAAAGAAACATTGGTGTCTGTGATATGTTCAGAATCAGTGTGATATAGCAATTTGGAATAATGGATGGGGTCATATCAGGAAGCAGAATCCAATACATTTTATATTATGGCTGCATTATGCTGCAAAAAAATGAAGGTTGATGGTAACCTAAAAAGAATATCTTTTCACAAAGTTCCATGATAGCTAAATCAGGATAATTATAACACATTAGTTTTTGGGAAAAGTGCAGGGTAATATAATGTTGAAATTCCACAGGTTATTGAGCAGGTAGACCTAGCTTCTCTTACAAGGTGTCTCCAGCATATACATTGTAAATTGTCAATATCTTTGCAGAGATTTTTTATAAACTCCTACTGTTACAAATTTCCTATATAAAAGCAACATTAGAAGTTAAATGACAATATAGAAGGCAGAACAAATTCACAAAGTGGAATTACATGAAGTTACATCTACAAAGAGACAGTACAACTACAGCTGAATTGAGGGTCCATCAAGAGTGTGAGTAGGTGCATGAGACTGCTTAGAAATCTTTTATAATTACTCTATAACAGTATCCTTCCTTAGGTTAAAAAGTCATCACTGACATCAAAGGTCATTAATTAAAAAAAAAAAGGCAGTAAAAGGAACTAAAAACAATTACAGATAACCTATGCCTTAAAGATCAGATCAACTTGATATAAAGGCACTGACAGATTTTAAATAAATATCACAATGAAAACATTAAAACGATTTTAATACAATCCTCAACTATATTAAAAAGTTTTAACAGCTGTTGGTGTGAACACTATGTAACAATAGAATCTATCAGAAAAATTTACCTCAAAAGTATCAGGATTGATATGCACAGAGTGTTCTCCAGCAATAAGATTCATCAGTTCTTTTGCCTGGTAATCACCGACTGTGACAACCCCGCATCCCATTTTTCATTAATTTGCAGCAGCATGGGTGGTCCTGAAACATATTATACTGAGTAAAACAAGTCCTGGACATCATATGTGGAGACAAAATAACTCTTAGTAAGGTATTCCAACACTGTGTGTGTGTGTGTGTGTGTGTGTGTGTGTGTGTGTGTGACAAATAAAATCACCCAAATTTCTTTTCCAACATCAAAATTAACCAGAAATAAAATCAATGAAAATGAGAAAAACATCATAAATACCCATAAATTAATTTCAAAGGTAGACTAAAGAAGAAATAAAAAACAACTTAGAAAGTATATTAAGTCAAGAGTACAGTATGACAGGTATTGCAGTCAGAAAATTCATAACTAAAAGACAGTTAATAAGTATAAACATCACAATAAAATACTATTCAAATGAAAATAACACATATTTGACCAAATGGATTATATCAAGTAACAAAAAGCAAAAGCACAAATTAAACCACAAATTAGCAATATATGAAGTACATATAGAGCAGAAACACAAAGTGTAATTTTGAAATATTGGAAACCATAAGTAGAAGTTATGTAAATAGAAATATAAGACGATATCAAAATGATGTTACAGCATCTAATGACTTCTGAGAGCTGGAGCAATAGTTGCTCCCACAGATGAACCCTCTACTTACCAAGTGAATCCCTGAGACCTTATTACACACAAACTAACAAAATATATGGACTCCTCATATTGTATTTATATATTTTTGCATAATTATGTAACAATAATAATTAAAAGAAAGGAGGAAATTAATTTGATATTAGAGGAATATACAGGAGTTGGAGTAAGCAGGCATAGAAGTGTCTCGAGGGACAAAGGGAAAATAAGGGAATGATGTAATAATATTTTAATTAAAATAAAACAAGTGAAAGTGATGACACATGAATGAAAGGAACTAAGAATCTTAGCTGTATATCAGTAAGTTCAATAATCATATGTGAATTATTTTCCAGTATTACGCAACTGATATAGACTTAACTTTTTCAGACAATAGACTATCAATGCACAGCAGTGACAAATAATGATACTGGCTAGTATTTTAATGACATTTAGAAACATTATTTCAGGATCAAATAGTTTTATGGATAAATTCTGCAATGTAGAAGAAAAATTTATTTCTATAACAATGCAAATATTTCTAAAACAATGCAAAATGGAATCACCACAATAAAATAACTACAGATCAATAAAACTGATGAATTTTAAAATACAAACAAATATATGTATATCTATTTAAGAGTATTTGATCCCATTGCAATCCTTGAGATTGTGAACTGTAAAACCTGGCTTTTGCTGAGTGTGGTTGAGCCCTAATATACACCTTTAATCCAAGAGCTTTTTGTACTTAGGAGTTAATAAAGTTAGCCCTAGGTCAAGAGGTGGAGCAAGAAACCAGCTGACAAAGGTTAAAGAGTATGAGGGACTTTTGAGTTGAAGGGTTATTTATGTGGTGAATGCCTTTAATCCCAGCATTTAGGAGGCAGAGGCAGGAGGATCACTGTGAATTGGAGGCCAGCCTGGCCTACAAAGCAAGGCCAGGACAGCCAAGACTACACAGAGAATCCCTGTCTTGAAAAACAAAACAAACAAACAAACAAAAAAGACAGCCCATCGAAGTAGGAGGGGCTTTAGCACTTCAGCTCCTTGGCGTAAGGCTTTTGGGGCTTTTTGAACCTTGAGCTAACAAGCCTTGGGTCTTTTGACCTTTTCCTCCTGGGCTGTCAGTTACACTTGTGAGCCATTTGGGTGGTTTCCGTCACAACATAAACCGAATAAAAGGGTCAGGTGGATGCTTTCTCTGCCTTTCTGAGGTAGCAGGTTTTCACCCCAGCAACTGGTTCAAGAGCCTTGATTGGTAAAATAGAATGATTACGATTTTCTTTTAAAACAACTTATATCTTATAACTAGTGCATTAAACCTGTCAAATTTCTTGGTCAAATATAATTTATCATTGAATTGGAGAAAGTTTCAACATAAGTAGTTAATAATCTTCACAGATTAACAGATGTAAGGCTAAAATCACAGGTCAATGTACATAAATGGAGAAATATGTTGTGTAATATTCAATATCATTCATGTATTAAACTTTCAATCTTATGTAAAACAGATTATTTGTATTGTGAAAATAAAGTCGTTTTCTTTTGTTTGATACAAGGCAAAATTGGGACTATTATCTCATCAATTCCACTGGACATACTAGTGGTAAATCTTTACAAAGGCTACAGACATAAAAATAAAATGAAATTACAGTACTTGCAGTAACTCATTGGCCTTCTGTGTGGTTTTTTGTTGTTGGTGGTTTATTTTTGTTTTTAGATTATAGCATAATTACATTTCTTCCTTACATTTTTGCCCACAAAACCTCCTTTAAATACCTTAATTCTCTTCTTCACATCAATACCTACTTTTATTCAAGTTTTTATTGCATGCAGAAATGTACTTGTATACACATACATATTCTAAAATAAACTTGTTCATTTTGTATATTTCTTGTATTATGTTTTCAGGGATGGCTTTTTGGCACTATACAACCAATTTAGAACTTCCACTAGGTCTCTTTGAAAAAACAGTTAGCATTAATAGAATATAAATATTACAATTTTTGACTGTAAAAGTTGAATATCCATGTTTAAAATATAAGAAGGTACTATTTTAGTTCATATAGAAATACAGAAATAAATTTACTACATCTTCAAGTTTTAATGTGTCAGATACGAATATTCATATTTGTACATTTTGACTGTTATACAAATACACAATCATTTAATATTTCTCTTCAAACTACTGAAAAACTTGGAGAGATATTCAAGAGCATTGTTTCAACATCATATGTAGCAACAAATAATGAAGAAATACTGATTGCAAAAGATATTCATTACCTTTTGATGATACATGTCAAGTTCTTTATAAATCTAGAGAAAAGAATGGACCATCTGAGAGGAATAAAATATAATAACACTTCTTATGATGACAAAACCACAGACTTATAACCAGATATTTTCCCAGCTATAAATGTAACTTTAAACTTCTGGTGAAACCTACGACAGGTATGAAGTCATTCTTGAAGATAACCATTTAATGCTTATGAGTAATAAGAGAGTTTAATATTTATACATTGTTTTATCAATTTACTTCAAATTTTATTACTTCAAGTTTAAAATATTAAATAAATTATTCTTGGTTTTCTGCTGAATGTGTATACAGTTGAAATGGAATTTAAAGAACCAAGTTTAATAAGATTGAGCATTCTCTTTGCCAGTATTTTTAAGAGTTGTTCCCTATACTTAATACATTAAGCACCATTTATCTATTTTAAAATGAACTGTATATGATTTCAATATGTTAAAATATATTTCTAGTAAAATAAACTATTAAAACACACTAAGTAAAGTATTCATTATTCAGTCAAGAAAAAAATCTCTACAAACATAGGGAGATGACTAGAGCACAAGATTAATAGTTAGGGACATTTGGTGGCGATGAAAGTGAACTGAATTCTGATTCCAATACCCACATCATGGCTCACAACCATCTATAACTCCAGATCTAGGTGTTTAACACTCTCTTATGGTCACTAAGGCTACTTCATGCAGGAGGTATGCACACATCAATGCAGGCAAATCATCCATACGTACGCATTTATGAATAAATATGCATATATATGTGCATGTGTGTAACATCAATTAATGAAAAAAGAGATTGTAGAGTTAAAAGAAAGCAAGTAGAGAATATGGGAGGGTTTGTTGAGAGGAGAGAGAAATGAAAAATAATATAGTTATAATTTCAAAAAGTAAAACGAATAAATCTTTTAAAATGTTTTAAAAGAGTTTTCCACAATTTTACACATTACAGATAATGCAACTACTATATGTGTAATACATGTATAGTATATTAATATTGTTATATAAATATTATACACGCTTAGGATATAATATAAATATATTATATTTTGTGTCAGATGTTTTAATCCTTAAGTCTTTTCAGAATTTGTATATATCCAGCTGTGCACATTTTTAAACAATTGAATAAATCAAATGGTTTCACAAGTACAAAGTATTCATTAGATGGCCTAGAAACACAACCATCAGTCTTTTTATTTTATGTATGACATTTTATCCCACCATGACATTGCTGTCACCTTTGAAATGAAACATATATGAAATAGTAGAGATTTTTCTGTGAATCCTTTTCTTTTAAAGTAATAGATTGTGTTTTCACACATCCTCTTAATGAAAATTACTGATTGTTCCTCAGGTGAAAACTATAACATCTATTTTTCCAAAATATTCAGGATTTGCTGTTGGAATTTTTCCCCATTTTAAAACTTTTCAAATTAAAGCAAGGAGTTGCTATGAAATTCCGCTATAAATAAGGGGAAGATCAGGGTAACAACCATGATCACAGAACACTCACCTAGGCTTTGTTCATCGTTCAAAAATGAGAACAGAATGAAGCTCTCCTTTGTTAACTTTTGCAAATTAAATTTCCATAGATACTTCAGTAAAATGTTCCTATATATACAAGGTAGTAGTAAGTCTCAATTTTAGTGAAAAAAAGTCTTTCCTTTAGAAAAATGAGTGCCCTCATTTTGCTTTATCTTCAATGTGGGTATCCTGAGTGCAAAGGTTCTGAGAACACAGTCCTTAATTGGACACATTACCTATTGCTAATTTAGGTAGCAGTGATTTCTATTTATCTTGCTAAAATCGACCAAACTAAAATCCAGGAATAGAATTAGGCTGTAGGACCAGACAAAGTTTCACATATATCATCTGAAAGTGCAGAGCTGGTTATGGAGAAAATGAAGTAGTCCAGGAAGCACAAGGAGAGTCTCCACTATCTGAAGTATGTGTCTAGGACCTGCATGGAGCACAGGACAAAATTCTCTGTGATTTTGACATCGCAAACAAATCAGATCTTCAATCTCTCTCTTCTTTTCTCTTCTCTTCATAGTGATATGATAATCTTTGAGAGATAGTGAAAGAACAGAATGGAAACCATCCCTTTAAAAATTATAAATAGATATCACACACACACACACACACACACACACACACACACACACACACATATATATATATTTGATTCTTAAGGCTGTGGTGTTTGCCCTGTTTGGGTCTTGAATTGTTTTCTTCCTGTTTTCCCCTTAGGAATAGGAATCATTATGAACTAATGTGTATAGGAAATGTGTGAATTAACTTTTAATTTTATATGTGTTCACATTTAAGAGTCTTTTGAGTTTCAGAAGAGACTTACTGGACTTTGAAATGTTTAAATTGTTGAGATGTGGGGGATTCTTATAGATATGCTAAATATATTTTGTATTGAAATGAGCATTGTAACAAGACCCCAGGCCTTAGCCCAACTGCATCCATGATATAATTAAAAATCAGGCCATAAAACTCCAAGCTGAAAGTCCTGCCCCAAATCAAAAGATACAGTTAAACTACCTCTCAGATTGACAACAGAGATTCCCAGGAGTATGGGCTGAAACCAACCACTCAGGACTAATCAGACAAGAATTTTCTATAATTGTTAAGCTAACCAGTTTAGCTGCCCATATCTAGATTAAACAATATCCAAAGACCCTGGGTACACAAAGGGAAACTTCAATCCATATATCCTCATTTGGACAGGTAAGCATCTTGGGACTCTACCAGGCACACTGGCATGTACCTCCTGCCTGTAAAGCAACCTAGAATTTATTATTCCCATGAGTTTTATTTTTCAAGAAAACAAATGTACCCTTGATCCTCTAATATGTATTCTACAGCCTCTCATTGGGAAAGGTGAGTCAACCCATCTTTACTTTTAAATTGGACAGACAAAGAGGAAAGTTACAATAGGTGACTTACCTGAATCAGATTGCCCAAAGTATTTAAAAATTCTCCAACTATGGTAAGACACTAACTTCTGACCTCCTGCCCTTCCATCATAGATTTCCCAGGATCATTCTCTTATAAAATATAAATGATCTCTTGCCAGGGTCTGTGGAAGAGAAACAGATCTAGAACTCATGGATTGCGGCCCACTGGTTAGCAAACCCATGATGTGTGTATCTCAGCAAGGCTTAACTCTGAGAACTGTGTGTCCTGAGGATTTCATGCCGTTATGGAGCATAACTCTGCTTGTTATCTTTGCGGTCCTTATGATCCGCTTACTATGTGACTTGTGTGAGCACCATAAAGGGCACTTCCAGGTCAGTATTACTGGCATACTCAAAAACAATGCTTGATCTCTTTTAGGCATTGCTGCTGTGGCAGATTAATAATTTAACCACCACCTTTTGAAAACAATCTACAAATATAGATTGTTAACAATAATCGTTACCCTAAGAAAGAATTTGTAAAAATAGATTGTTCAACAAGGTTGGTTAAAGATGTTTTTGCTAGTGGCTCTAACTTAGAAAGTTTTAGGGAAAAACAGATTGTTTAGTAAAGTAAGGTAAAAATATTTTTGCTCATTTTTTCAAACATTTTGTCAGCTAGTGAACCAATACCACACACAAGAGAGAATTCAGTTAAGTCCAACACGGTAAGCCCATTATTTTACATGGGCCAGTGCAGAAATACAAGTATCATATATTCATTTGAATGTGTGGGATCTATAAAAACTAATTAGAAGAAGGGGAATTCCAGATTAGCTGTGTTGGAAAAAGAAGTGGGTAAATATAAGACTATGTGAAATTAATTTAATCCCATTATTGTGTATGATTGATATTCATCAATAAAATGTTCAGAAAAAAAACTAATGGTTTCACTTTCTTTTTTATCTTTTTTTATAATAATTTATTCATATTGCATCATAATTGCTATCACCTCCATTATATCCTCTGGTTTCCATCCTCCCTCCATCTTCTGTACTGTTCTACTCACTTAGACCTCTGACAGGGAGGCCATCCTCCCCTACCATCCAACCACAACCTGCCATGTCTCACCCTGATACCCTGCATCCCCTTCATCGGTGTGCCCACAGGGCCTCCTTGCCAAGGGGAAGTGATCAAATGACTGGCACCAGATGCTTGTCTTGATAGTCTTTCTGTGGAGTCCCTGAACCTTCTGGGTCTTTCCTTTCCCCCACTCTTTCATACAATTGTCAGTGCCCTACTCAGTGTCTAGCTCCTAGTCCAATCTTCTGTCCTGATACCCTTCTGAGTGGAGTCTCTCAGAGAAAGTCTACGCTGTGCTAGTATTCACTAACAAGTGAGTATATATACCATGTGAGTCTTTCTGGGTCTGGGTTACCTCAATCAGGATGATCTTTTCTAATTCCATTCATTTCCCTGCAAATTCTATGATTTCCTTGTTTGTTTGTTTGTTTGTTTTGGTTTTTCGAGACAGGGTCTCTCTGTGTAGCCTTGGCTGTCCTGGACTCCCTTTGTAGACCAAGCTGGCCTCGAACTCACAGTGATCCGCCTGCCTCTGCCTCCCGAGTGCTGGGATTAAAGGCGTGTGCTGTCACGCCCGGCAATTTCCTTGTGTTTAATAGCTGAGTAGTATTACTCCATTGTGTGCCACAGTTTCTTTATCCCTTCCTCAGATTAAGGATATTTAGGTTGTTTCTAGATTCTGTTAGGAATAAAGCTGTGATGAATATAGTTGAGAAAATGTTCTTGTTACATTGTGGAACATCTTTGGGGTATATGCCAAGGACTGGTATAGCTTTATGTTATGGTAGCACTATTCCAAATTTTCAGAGAAAGCACCATATTGATTGCCAAACTGGTTGGACAAGTTTGCACTCCTGCCGGGAATGGAGGAGTGTTCCCATTTCTCCACATCCTCCCCAACAAGTGCTGTCACTTGAGTTTTTTTACTTTAGCCATTCTTATAGGTGTAAGATGGGATCTCAGAGTCATTTTGATTTGTGTTTCCTTGATAACTGAGGACATTACAATCTTGTTTAGTGACTAACATGACTTGATACTTATATTTCATGAGAAAGAAACTGATAAAAGAAGCTTGACATTCAAATTATTCAGTTTCACCAATAGGACATATTGACTCTTTAAATATTATTTTTGGTGTGTAGTAAGAAACCTTTCCTGTATATAATTTGGGGAAGAACGTGAAACCAGCCAAAAACAAATTTAACCAGTATTTATCCTCAAGTCCAGCCTATATAAAATACTAGAAGGAAAATTTCAACCACAGGAGACTAACTACACCCAGGAACACACGGGAAATTGATAACTTCACTTTAGCAAAACAAATATTAGACAAGACTTTAAACAGTATTAGATTTTGTCAAATGCATTTGGGGCATCTAAGGAAATGACTCTATATTTTCTTCTTTCTGTGCTGAAAATATCTGGCCCTGGGATTTTTTTTTATTGGAATACTTTTGATATTGCTTCTATTTCTGTAGGAGATAAAAGATTATTTAATTTGTTTACTTGATATTCATTCAACTTCATCTGCAGATCTTGAACCATTCTGTAGTTGCCATTTTATCCTGGCATTTTTGTTTGTGTTTTTATGCTGGCCTTTATTCATCTGGTTTTCTCTGGCATTGTGTGGTAGTTTCTGGTGTCCTTCACTGGCTGTTGAGAGCAGCTCATAGGTGATTAGCTATAGGTTGAGATCCCTCACATGCAGGCATCAGGGAACCCTCCAGTGTATCAGGTGGGTGACCTAAGGTCAGACCCAGGAACTTCCATGGCCCAGCTAGTTGACGTGAGTTCAGATCTATCTGTGTCCACAGCGTGGTGTCTCCTCTAGGTAGGGAGACTCAGACACTGCTGTTTTGTGCTCCACTGTTTATTCTGAGATACACAGCACAGATGCTGCATGCTGGGGAATGTGGCTAGACTTTGAATACTGAGCCAGTGCCAACTTGGACCTGGGAACCTTCTGTGGATTGGCTAGGTGAAAGGAGGTCAGATCCTCTTGTGTTCCAGACCATGGGGTCTTCTTTGGGCTAGAAGACCCACTGCTGTTTTTGGCCCAGTCTTAGACACAGGCACATTAGTGGCTAGACTTTAGAGACTGTGGACATGACTGCAGGGACCCAGGGACTCTTTTGTGAATTAGCCTGGTGCTAGTGGCCAAAGCACCTATGTTCCACACAGTATGGACTGCTCTCACCTTTGAAACATCAGCACTGGTCTTTTAAAACTCTTAGTTTGGTCCTTCAGTAACTGTGAAATCGCTGCTGTCCTGCTGATCAGACTCAGTATCAACTCATGTTATTCACTCAAGATTTAAATAGCTTTGTGACAGCAATCTTACCATCTGTGCATGCTCTCTGTATATGTTGGTATTTATCCTTTTTATGAAACTCCCCCTACCTTTCTTTCTACTGTGGGATATCTTTTTTTTATTCCATGCTACCAAATATTTCAAAATTTCATAAATGATACTAACCCAGTATTGTTTTTACTTTTGTTTTGTAAGTCTCAGATTAAATATTAAAATGTTTTCATACTGAAGTAGTTTATACTTTACATATTAAAGCTCAAGCTTTAAGGGGAAAATTTTTTGGAGGATGAAATATCAAGGGCTACATTTCTGTAGCTATACTTTAAAGAGCCCAGACCATAGGCAGTGGCAGCTAATGAAGTCATTTGGGACACCACTCTTAGTTCCTGTTGTGATAGGTCTACTTCTGGGAAGAATCTCTTTTATTCTTCAGTCCTCAGGGCAAAGCAATCTGACCCTCAACAAAGGGAATTCCTCAGGGAATCTATGTGGATGCCTCAAGGCTCTGGGATGATGAAACCATGATTCTTATCAAGTAGATCTTTGAACTCTCCTTCTTCTATAACCTGGCCACAACAGGAAAAAGAAACTGAGAAAGAAGAAAGACTGTTGTGCTAAGAAGCACACAGAGGCTGCATTATGGCCAGTGATACGTGGAGATGGCTCATTTTGTTTAAGTTTAACAGGCAGTGTACTCCTTGTGCATATTTGCAGAAAAAGAAAATTCAGAGCATGCCTAACTGATAATAATACATCTTTGGAAAATAATAATGCAGAAAAACTAAGGTAAGTACACTAGAGGAAGAAACATACATGTCATTCGTCAGTTATCTGCAGGCAATGGAGAGCTCATCCAAATATCTGCCAGTAGGGCTTTTGTAATTTTGAGAATGCTATTAATGTGATGCAATAGTCTTCCTCGTGTGTGCATTGAATGATTTATACATTAAACACTTAAAGATGTGTATGGATTACTTTTTATTTTTGAGTATTACTTTAATAAAAGACTTCAATGATTTTGAATTCAGTCTCTCTGTCTTGCAGTTAATTTTCTTACTTACATCAAGGGAGGAGTGTGCTATCTTGTCACTCCTAAAGCAAACTTAGAATGCTTATGTATTTTAGTGAAGTCACATGGTCTTTGGAAGGGGATGGCATCAGTCTGATTTCATTTGCAACCCTTAGTTAATTAAAACAATACTCACTGTAGTTTATGTTCCTAGTGGTGAAATAAAAATTGTGCAATACCATTCTCCTAAAAACAATAAAAATAACTTTTGCATTTGACCTTTCTAAATATATGTTAATATTATTCTTAAATAACAAGATTTAAAAATATTCACACACTTTAAAATTAGTTCTTGATTTTTTTCATAAAATGTTTCCTAAATTACAAGTTCTACTTAATTTTTCAAATCTTGAATGAGTTTGTAGCCTGCAAATACTATTTTTTGTTACAGAACTGAGATGACATCCTTAGCAATTTTTAGGAACTGATACTATAAGTTCAAATAGGGGCAAATAAAATATTAAGAACATAACATACTTGGCTTTTTAACTAGGTCTGAAAAATATCTTCCCAGAAAAATATTCCTTAACATAAATCATAGTATCTGAGTAACAAACTTATAGCATCAAGCATGCATATATCATTTTAATGGAGTTTTATAACTCAAAACCTCCAGGAAGGTTTGAAAAAAGAACCTCCAGACATACATCATAATTACTCTATTTTAGTTCTACTTCTTCTTTCATTGTGATAGGAGGTATCTAGTCAGTATATTTATTATAAAGAATTCATAATTTAAAATTTTGACACATATAAGAATATTTAATTTAGGTTATGAAGTTATTTTAACTTTGTATTCCACTTTGATACATGTAGAAGTATATAATATATACTATACCTGAATATGTCCATTGTGAATTTTAATCACTCTAATGACAAGAATTCTCATTTTCATAAAATTTGTTTCTGATCAGAAAATAGGGCGATTCAAAAATTTTAAACATAAATAAGCCAGAGCTCGAGAGTTAAATGAACATTCATAAACAATAGTGTGGCTTAAACTCATGCCCTTTCTTCCCCCAACTCATATGTAAATATATATCATCATTTTAAAATTGTAGGTAGTACTCTTAACAGGACCACCATACAGCTGTGAAAGCCTTTACTACTAACTGTATCATCTGCAGATTTCTATATCTGTACATTAGGGAATGATTTCTTCAGTGTCAGGCGGTTCCATGTTCTTCCTGGGTTTTCCATCAAGTTATGTGGGTTCCATTCATGCCTTACAACCTCTGTAATACAATGACAGGTGTGATACCTGTTTACTTTGTTTTTACTTTGAAGAAGCAGATGATTTAAATATGTACATAACCTATTTTCAATATGAAATTAGAAGACCCATGTATATTATATGTAAAATGTCATATATGTTTCCAAAGTCTTTATTTTCTCTGGTTGCTAGGGATCATTTATAGCCACTGTAGAAATGAATGATTTGTTCCAGTCTTGATTATCACTCACCTAAGATCTACTGGGTACTGTTGAACCATTCCAGGGCAGTGAAGATGAAATATGGATGTAACAAACCGAACAGCAGTGACAGAGTTTATTTTTCTAGGATTTCCAGGCTCCTCCTCGCTGCAGCTCTCACTGTTTGTGTTGTTTCTTACTGTGTATTTGCTGTCTCTCATGGGAAACACCCTCATCATTTTCCTTATTCTGATGGATTCCACACTACAGAAACCCATGTACTTTTTCTTAGGAAACCTGTCATTCCTGGAGATCTGGTACACTACAGCCACAGTACCTAAGTTACTGGCCACCTGTGTCACAAAGGTTGTCACTATTCCTGTTGCAGGTTGTATTGCTCAATACTACTTCTTTTTCTCCCTGGGAGCCACAGAGTGCATCTTGCTGGCAGTTATGGCTTATGACCGGCATGTAGCCGTTTGCCGTCCTCTGCACTACTCACTTCTCATGAGTGTTCACATTTGTCTGCGGTTTTCAGCTGGATCTTGGATAGGGGGCTTTATTGCCCCCCTGCTACCCACTATACTCATCTCTCAGCTGAATTTTTGTGGCCCACAGAAAATCAACCATTTCTTTTGCGACTCTGACCCCATCTTTAAACTCTCCTGTTCAGACACATTCTTGGTGGAGGCCTTGGGTTACACCTGCAGCTCTGTGGTGATTCTCAGTTCTTTCCTTCTCACAATGAGCTCCTATGGCAACATTGTGGTCACAATAATCAAGCTGTCTTCCCGAGAGGCGAGGAAGAAAACTTTCTCAACTTGTGCCTCCCATCTCACGGTAGTTACCATCTACTACGGCACCATCATCTTTGCCTACGTCCGGCCTCCATCCAAGTACAACTTCACAATCGGGAAAGTGATTTCAGTTTTCTATTGTGTGATCACTCCATTAGTCAACCCTCTCATATATACTCTGAGAAACAAAGATGTGATGAAAGCTTTCCAAAAAATTCTAGCACAAAAGAATTTTCTATTGAACAGAAACATGCATGCGTTTTGAGAAAGCAGCAATGATGTTTTGTTTGGAGGGGAGTCTCAGGCCTCATTTGATCATGGTAAGTATTTGAATTTGTTTTTAAAAATGGAGCTCTGACATGATCACTTCCTTGCATTTTATGTTTTGCCTTGAATGTTACTGAAAAGTTATTTTATAGTTACTTTATTTATAACCTTTAGTACAATATCAAAATGATAAACAGGGTAAACAACAAAAGCTTTTGCCAATAAACTTTTCAAAATTTGTTTATTTTAAGGAAGCCTAAACCATCAAGTCTGTAGTAAATGAAGCATGTTCTTCCATTAAAAGACTAATGGAAACTTAAAGTACCTCAAATATACATTCATTAAATAAACATTTATTAAACACATGTATAAACTATTTTATAGCTTTTCAAATTATTTGTTAACATGGACAGAGCTACATAATTTTACTACAAAAATATTAGATAAACATGATTTTTCTGGGTAATGTGATATTGTCAATAATAGAACTTAGAACATTAGCAGGTATATCATGATTCAAACATTTAAAAGGGTTTAGAAGGGAATAACATAAAAATGGAGTATTTAGCAACCGTAAGTAACCATTTAATTCCAGTGAATATTAATTTAACTGGTACACACCCACAATATTAGCTTCCTAGGATACTGTGTCAGGATACTTATGATTTTATGCAACATAGCAAGTTCTAGTCTGGAGAAAAAAGAAAAATAGCTAATTTTATTACTATAGAGGTATGCAGGTTTTCCATTGTTTTATAGAATTCCTCTTTGCAAATTATGAGTCTTTATGGTTTTCATTTATTTTAGTGCAGTTTAGACACAAAGGAGATGGCAAGGTGATGGAAGAAGTAAATCGCAAACATCTTCATGGTGAGTGTTCACACGAAAGCCCATCTTCTGAATCTGAGAGCCTTGACTGAGCACCATCTAAATATATGAGAGAATAAACAATGCCACCCTAGAAACAGAGTGAGAATCTTCAGACCAAAAAATCACCAGCTGAGTGCTTCCCAGAGTGGATCTCAAGAGCCACTATTCTAGGCAATTAAGAGAATATAACAAAGTAACAGTTTGCTACTAATGTTCATGGTGGAAATTTTTTTAATTCCAAATTGAAATCTTTCTGGAATACATAAAAATATAAGAAAATGTTTTATACTTTGTTTTTTATTAATTTTTTCATTAAAATCTTAGCCATGTACATAATATATATGGTCCCTGCATGTCTTATCTTTTCCCTATTGCCAACAAAGTCCTCTGGACTTTGTGGAAGACCCCACCCCACTTTCATATCTTCTTATTATGACCCAGTAGGTATATCCGGTGCCTCTGGTTAGGGATCAATGTGGAGCTATCCACTGGAATATGGAACAATGACTACAAAACCAAAGAAAACCTTCTCTTTCATCCCTCAACTGTCAATACCATTCTTTGGAGGTTTCTGTCATTATGAGCCCCTCCCCAGGGTATGGATATTTACCGGCTCATCATGAGTATTCCTTGTGGAAGCATGACTAGATGCTATGAGTTCACAAATGCCATTTTCTTGGCAGGATCATAAGACAGAATCCCATGCTCCTTCTCTTCATCTCTTAGCTTTTATATTCTTTCCACCACCTCTTTCCCAGTGTTTCCAACCCTATAGGATGTGTTATGAATATCCTCTTTAAGACTGACAAATCCACAGTAACTTGATCTCAGCACCTTGACCAGTCTAATTTTTGCATCAACTATTCACAGAATAAGAAGCTTCCCTGACTAAGACTTAGAGCATTATGGGTCTCATTATAAATGTGCTTATTTAGGAGGAAGTTTGACCTGTGCACTTAGCACAATAAAAATAGTATTCATACTCAGGATCTATCACCTTTCCAGTCATGGGACTTTGATCAGTTTGAAAGTATAAGTCATGAATTAACCTCTATGGAGTAGATGTCAGACACAATCAGAAAATGAGTGTTTAGCCACATATGGCCCATACCATTATTGCACACAGTGACACTTGACTTGCAAATTTGTCTTTCAATATTGAAAGTTCATACCTACAAATATCGTAGCCAACTTCCCCCTAGTTTCTATAGTTAAAGCTTCATATATTTGTGTCAACTTTTATCAAAATAACTTTTCCATGTAAGTGTGATACTTAGGCTAAAAATAATATCATCTCTGAGCATTTAATTTTTCACAAAAAAAATCAAAGTTATACGCCAACAATATCGATTCTGACCTGAAAAAGGGTGGTTCTCTATGCTGTACCTTTAAGAGTGGCTATATTATTTAACTGATTAATTGCTTTTCTATAATCAGATTCTGTGGATGATATTTAATTACATATTGAATTACTGACTTTGAAATTTCCATTTTTCGGTAACTCAATTAACTCACTTCCATTAATATATTTGTAATTCTGCGTTGACTTTCAAGTTCATTTTCTTCTGTAACTATATAGCTTCAGGAAACTACTTACATATTTGAGAAAGGCTGAGTCTATGTTATGATGCCATGGTCATTTATATTTGACATGAGTATAATCTGTATCTTATTCCCTCTAATCTGTTTTGACACATTTATACAAGCAATAGGAAGTGAAATGTGATTATATTTACAACTTGTAAATATTTATGTAACTTCCTAATTAAAAAGTATTTAAATGCCTTGGTTTATTAGCAGTATATTCTCCTGTTGTTCACATTTACTAAAATCGATAGTACGGTTTATATTTTGGCTAATGCATTTGTTTTAAACTCTTTCTATAAAATCACTAGTATGCTGAATTTTAGTTTAAACATGTGCCAATTCCCCCAATTATAGCCTTGAATCTTGAATTGTGGAATATACAATATAGAATTTTGAAATCAATTATTTCCATCACCCTTAAGAAAACTAAAACTATACCGTTCTTACTGTTTAAGTAATAAATCCTGAGACCTTAGAATCGCCATATCCAAAGAGTCACTCTTCATGTACAAGGAAAACTAATTCTGATTTTACTACCACATTATTTTCTAATACATCTCCTTTAGTACAAGCAACAGAGGATCTGATGTTTTCACGTCTACAGCATGGGTAACAAAACATTATCCTTTAATGTCAGATTCTTTCCTCTAAAACTTTTTTCAATATTTTCTCTATACCACAACCAGAAATAACATTTTAAAATGTCAATCAGACCACTTCTATCCTGATTTAAAATACAAATGTCTTCATTTCCATAAGAATGTAAGTAAAATGTTGTTTATGAACTAGAAAAACTTTGTGATTAGCTATCAAATATTTTATTATAATTACAATTACTATAACTACCACTACTACCACCACCACCATTACTACTGCTACTGCTGCTACCACTACTGCTGCTGCTCTGCTGCTTCTGCTGCTGCTATTACTACTACTACTATAACAACAACTACTACCACTATTTGATGCAAAAATCTGACATTTGTAGCCAAGATTGTCCTAGAAGTCACTGTACGTAGCAGTTATTTTGCTGCAAGCCTCCCAGGTGCTGTGATTATAGGTGAAAGCCACAACGCCAAGACTTTCCTTGTTTGTTCTTTTGCCTAAGTAAAAGTGCTCCTGAGAGTCCTGTTATCATGCACGAGTCTTGTCTTTCTCCATAGAAGTTATGGCACATGCTCATAGAGCAGACTCCTCTTTTTTCTTCTTTTATGCATACATGAGAGCTGTGCTTCTCTTCCTTGAGGACCACCCCTCAGATGTCACTTATCCTAAATAACCTGTCCCGTCCCTGGAAACCTTAGAACTCTAGTCATCTCTGTGTGATTACTTGGTACTGGCCAGTTAGGCTTATTTATTTTTTAAAAACTCACACGTTTCATATGACTAAAGACTATGCATTTATATTATAGTATTTATTTGACTTTTGATAATATATTACATAAAATGTTAAAAAATCAAAACTATATAAGAAGAAACATATCCAAACATCTTATTTTCTTCATTTGTTCCTATTTTCTCTTGTCCCTTCACTTAAACAATTCAAAGAACATTCTTAAATTTTAATTCAGTGTTTCTTGATATTTTTCTGAGTTTTAATTTAAGCGAAAGCTCAGAAAAAATACATAAATTGGAATTTACAATCATTTCTACAAAAGCATAGAATTATACACATACCAATTATGATGTGATTTTTCCCTCATAATTACATAT
Source organism: Acomys percivali (assembly GCA_907169655.1). Lineage (NCBI taxonomy): Eukaryota > Metazoa > Chordata > Mammalia > Rodentia > Muridae > Acomys > Acomys percivali. The sequence goes on along the minus strand of OU015752.1, from coordinate 104,002,674 downwards.
TTTTGAAGAACCTTCAATACCATTCAAAAGAGAAGCTTGTATTTGTCACATTTATCATGACTAATATTCTATATTTTACGTATTCCTCCTGCATTGTATAATTTTCCTTTTACTACTTAATAAAAGGACTAGAAGCTGAAACACACACACACACACACACACACACACATATAAGTATATGTGTATATATGGTAGATACAATTATACATGTATATAATATATGTGTAGATATGTAGACATATAATTTATATTTGTATATATGTAGATGTAGACATGCTTGAGGAGAGAGAGAGAGAGAGAGAGAGAGAGAGAGAGAGAGAGAGAGAGAGAGAGA
>OU015752.1:103932962-104002330 GCA_907169655.1 Acomys percivali | reverse complement strand
AGAGAGAGAGAGAGAGAGAGAGAGAGAGAGAGAGAGAGAGAGAGAGAAGGATTTTCAAAAATACAATTTTCTTTTCTAAGAGAATATACATTAAAATTTCAAATAGATTTAGGCATGGAGTACACTCCTTTAACACAGCACTTGGAAGGCACAGTTAGGCAGATCTCTGTGAGTTTATGGCCAGACAGTTCTACAGAGTAAATTCCAGGACAGCCAGTGATGTTACACAGAGAAACCCTGTCTTGAAAAACAATCTGATGAGGAGGCTGAGAAGATGGAATATGGCTCAGCTGGTAAGAGTATTTGCTTACAAGCTTGAGGACTGAGTCTCAATCCTCAGCACCCATTTTTTAAAAAGGACATGGCTACACATGCCTGTAAACCCATGTTGGAGGGTAGAAAGTGGTAGGAGGAGTTCTACCTGCTAAGAGCACCAGCAGAATGTTAACCTGTGTCCCCTCTGCTTCATAATTTCAGGTACAATGTGACCAGCCATCCCATAATCCTGACTTCATGCCTTCCCTGCCATGATGTCTCCGTACACTCTAAACATGAGACCAAAAGAGGCTTGTTTTTCTAAAGTTGGTTTTTGCTGTTTTGTTTTTTGTTTCCAGGTATTTTGATAAAGCAATGATAGAAATATGTCAAGATTCCTCAGGCAAAGTGTCTGTATATATTCTAATATTTATTAACAGCTATAATAATATTATCTATACATTATGTTCAGTATAACTTAGAGTATATGTAGTTAGTTTAATACAATCCTAAGAAAAGTATGATCCATGCTCTTCTTGATCAATTCTAGTGTATTTTCTAGGGACTGATCAGTCCCTCTTACAGAAAGAGCCAATTATAACACTAATAGTCTTAAGAGAAAAATTAATAATGAGGAAGGCTATTCGAAAAGATCTTCCTTTGGGGAACTTGAAGATTATAACCAAGTGTCTTTAAAAAAGATCTGTTACAGACCTTTGGATTACATGAAGTTTCAAAGGAAATCTGACCAAGATTTATAAGCGGGTAAATGTTATTTGAGTCTATATTTGCTTTATTCTATATTGAGAAATGATCACCCTTTAGCACATACTTTTGTGTCTTATCAGAAGCTAAATTGTAATTACATGTAATGATGACATAGTTTCCAAACTTTCATGTGATCCATCAACAATCTGAATCTTAATGTACAGTTAAAAACTTTCTTACTCAATTGGACCTGTTGGGAAATCTTTGTACATATATCTGATGGCTAATCAATTTCTCAGGAATCTGAGGGATCTGAATTGTTTTAAAGTACAGATTTCAAATTTCTGTTGATAAAATGTTAAAATATTCTTTCCAAAACAAAGATTTAAAAGTCTCAGAGATATTATGAGAATTGGGGTGTTAGAGTAGATACCAAAAGCAACACAATTTATGAGTAATGTCTTCTACATTTTGCATGTTTTTCATATTTTTTCAACCTGATAGTTATAATGGCTGGCAAATGTCACCACAATTCTTAGCACCCTTTCATGCTTTCTTTCCTTTATCAAACAGCCACATAGCGAATCTCCAAGAGTAGTTATTTCACTCTCCTATGATTTTGTTTGATTGCTTTGTATATTATTTTAAAGTACTTATATTTTGGCTCCTTCTCAGGAGAACGAGCTTTCCATTACCCCACAAAAATTCATTTTTGTCACTATCATTTAGTCGCATGTCTAATTTATATGTTGAAATGTATCCTTTTTCAATGAAGAGTAAGTCAATACTTAAACCCAGTAACTAGCAATGTACATACAGATACAGCTTGGATATACATAGGATATCAAAATATGTTGAATCTCACAAAAAAGTAATTCTGGAAAAGAGGCTGAGACAAAGAAAAATATGGAAAAACAAATGAAGGAAGTATTTTGATGTGGTGGTCTCTCAAGATTCCTTTACAAATATAATATCAGGAAATACTGACATGATTTTATTACAAAGGTGTAAAGCTGATCAACTCAATATTTTTCTAAATTTATTTTAGAATTGTTCAAATTTTTCTGAAATTTTCTAAATTCATTTTCTTCTTTAAGACGTAGCTATTATTTTATTTCATGTGTACTTGTGCTTTTCTGCATTAATGTTTATTTACATTGTACCTGCCTGGTGCATAAAGATGGCAGACACAGGTGTGAGGATTCTTGGAATTGGAGTTACAGTCAATTGTGCACCACCATGTAGGTTTGGAGACTGAACTTACACTTTCTCCAAAGGCAGCAATTGTTTTTAACTGCTGATCTGAGGCTGCAGACCTTCACCACTTTTCTTTTCTTTTACTCTCTCTTTACCTTTTTATTTTTGAGAATATTCTTTAATTACACTATTTCTCCTCCTCCTTATCTAACTCCAAACCCTCACATATACATCTCCACTAACTTTCAAATTCATGGTAACTTTTTTGTTATTGTTATTTTATCTTAGTAGCAGGCATGGAGAGTTGAGAATTAGGACACATGGGTATTTTACACATTAATAATTTCAGAAAAAATATTTTATTATGGGGGGGGCTTGTGAAGGGTTTCTTAATCTATCCTTGGCTGTCCTTGGTTCGCTTTGTAGATAAGGCTGGCCTCGAACTCACAAAACTCTGCCTGCCTCTGCTTCCCTGGGTGCTGGGATAACAGGTATGTGCCACTGTGCCAGGCTTAATATTATTTACTTAAACTTAGGAATTTCAATTGTTTTGTTAGCAAAATCTTATGCCATGGGAAGCCTGGCTTTAGAGAGACCATGAGAATTAAAAATGCTTAATCATCACAGAAAGAAAAAAGCAGTTGTAAAAGACAGGGTAGGAGCTTCATAAATATAAATATATAAGGTAACTATTTATTCAAAAGTAGTAAGAGGAACTCAACGATTACTAGGAAATAAGGATAAGCACCACAGATTCTCAAGCCCTCCTGGTCAAACTGGCCTGGCTGATTGTTATCTCAGTTCTGATCCATAAAGAACCTTATCAATAAAACAAAAATTGTTAAGGCTTAATTGGAGATGAATCCTCACTTGATGCATAGAAAACTGCTTCTGTTAAGAAGAGGAATGTTTATTTGCACTGCAAGGTGTTTACCTATCAGATATGTGATCTAGAAAGGAGACAAATTCATCCTGAGGAGAAGATCACTCCTGTTTTGGGATAATTATTAAAGGATTTGAGAGAAAAATTGAAGCCAATGAATAAAGGCTTCCAGGGGCCACTCAAAGAGTCTAGGACATATCATAAAAGGTGGCAGTTAGCAATCTTTTGAAAATATTATAGATACTCTGGTGTTCAACCTTGAGGAAAGACACTTATTAAGTTTAGGTGAAGGCCCCCTGAAGAATAATCATGTCAATTCAAAGTTGATCAGTGCTCTGACCAAAGATTAAGACCAAGGAAATAAAACAATGGAGAGACTTGAAGGATTTATTCTGCTGTTTGTTGCACACTGAACAATTGCAGTTTCAAGCGAAGAGTAAATTATATTAGAAGTACCATATATGTTTTTATTATTTTAAAAAAAATTGTAATAAAACGTAATAAAATAAGTTGTCATAAGTGATAAATTATTACAACTTATGTACCAAGTGATACCTAAGTATCAAAGTAGCACTTTGTCTAAACATGAATTGGGAGCTATAACAAGGCAGGAATACTTATGTAGTATTCTGGCTCTGCTCCCATTGAATAGTTGTGGATATCAGTATAACTATTTTGGAACTTTATCAATGTTTTTAATCTCTCTTACCTGACAGGCATGGGAAGAATCTAAAATGCCCAATGTCACTAAAATAACAGGATTCATCCTTATGGGATTCTCGGATGTTCATGAGCTGCAGACTGTATGTGGGGTGTTCTTCCTGATGATGTACCTTGCAGCCATAATGAGTAACTTCCTCATCATCACTCTCATCACTCTGGACCTGAAACTCCAAACACCCATGTACTACTTCCTGAAGAATTTGTCCCTCTTGGATGTCTTTCTAGTGTCCATCCCAATTCCAAATTTTATTGTAAATAACCTAACTCACAAAAATAACATTTCCACTCTGGGTTGTGCCTTCCAGGTACATTTAATGACTTCCTTTTCAGCAGGAGAAATATTTGTCCTAACAGCAATGTCTTATGACCGCTATGTTGCCATCTGCTCTCCCCTACACTATGAGTCCATCATGAGTATTGACAACCGTGTGATGATGGTTGGTACTTCCTGGGCTACTGGGGTACTCTTTGGAACTGTATACACAGCTGGCATATTTTCCATGCCTTTTTGTGGCTCCAATGTGATCCCACAGTTTTTCTGTGATGTTTCTTCATTGCTAAGGATTTCCTGCTCTGAAACATTTGGATTAATTTATACAAGTGTTGGAATTGGCATGTGTCTATGCATGTCTTGCTTTATCTGTGTTGTACTCTCTTACTTTTATATTTTCTCCACTGTACTTAAGATTCCTACAACTAATGGTCAGTCCAAAGCATTTGCCACCTGTGTCCCCCACCTCACTGTTTTCACTGTATTCATTGCAACTGCTTGTTTTGTCTATCTGAAGCCATCCTCAGATGTACCATCAATTTCAGACAGGCTATTTTCTGTGCTATACACTGTGTTGCCTCCAGCACTTAATCCTGTGATCTACAGCCTAAGGAACACTGATGTCAAGGATGCACTGAGGAGGTTGCAGCAAAATCTCTGCCCAAGGACTTCACTCCATTTAACTGTTCAAAGCATCTGTCGATGGTATAGTGCTTCACAATTTACAAGCAAGTTTTCCAATTTTTGATTTTTAAAAGACAACCATTTTTACTCTTTTATGATAAAGCTGTTCTCTTTGGTATCTGTCCATTGGTATCTGTCCATTGGTATCTAGAAAAAGGTTTTACAACTTACTACAATTGCAGAATAAACCACTTGTCCCTGAATTTTTTGTCGGTTTGTTTGTTTTTTAAGACAGGTTTTTTCTGTGTAGTCTTGGCTGTCCTTGACTCACTTTGTGTACCAGGCTGGCCTAGATCCATCTGCCTCTGCTTCCCTGTGTGCTAGGAATACAGGCATACATCACTGCACATGGCTCCTGAAATATTTTTTGAGGTGAATTTATCATAGCCTTCAAACACAAAATATTTTCTTTACCATGTATGAAATCTCTCAGGAGATTTTATCCTCTATCAGAATTATTATCTGTCATTTCTATTTAATATTCCAAGAGGTTCTCATAGCATACAACCACTTTCAATGATATCAACCATGTTTTATGGTCACTTTGACAAAGGGTTAGTAGATGAGAGTCATGGATTGAGGCAATGTCCATTTCCCTTATAGCCTATTGAATAGAATACACACTTATTAAGACTAATCATTTATCCCTATCATCCAGTCAGAACCCAAATGCATTCACCCTTCTGAGATATGCTCTGCAATTTCTAAAACCACTGCCAATAACAAATCCCCTGAGCAACAGACACGTTTCTAAAATCTCCATCCAGTGAACAGTACATCAGCTTCCACTAGTGAAACTTTATGATAATAAGTACAACTTGTGGTTCTCTCTTAATGGTTACATATATCCAGCCCTCTCTTTCCAGTGTTAACTTAGAGATGCATCAAACAAATAAACACCTGGGGAATGTAGGTTAAGGACTCTTCTCTAGAAGTAAAGAAGCCTGTGATACTAAGCACAGGTGTGAGCACATGTCATCCTTACTCATGTTCCCACTAAAATGACTACTTGCTATTTTTGGTAAATGATACTCCTCAGATAGCAAGAAGATAAATTAAATTATTATGATATTTTTGAAAGTTTCTTTTCACTTATGAAATGATGAGAAGGGAGCAAAGAGGAGATCACTTGATGATAATACAGATAACCTGATGAGTATACAGACAAACTAGACTCATATTGCAACACACCCAGGGAAAGGACAAATAGGTATTGTCTCATCACATTATCCACCTATTTTTTCATTCTTTTCTCCGAATTTTTATAAACAGCCTGTGTATTTTCTTACAAAATTAAAATCTACATCATTGTAATATGAGCAAGGGTTGAATAAATTCCTTTATTTTAACAAAAAAAAATAAGTACAACTTGTAATAAAATAAACCTACTCCAAACTCTAGCTGTACAAATTTTTTGGTGATTGAACCTCAATGTAATCTGAAGATCTAAATTACAACAAACAGGGAGACAGATAAACCACATCACACTGGAGACCTGCAGTAATATTAGCTAACCCATAAAGAAAACCATTTCCATGTCCTAACATGGTCTCCAGAGGACAACACTCTCTGTTGTTTGGTGTTCAGATCTCAGCTGTGTATATTTTACAAATAAACTGTTATTTACTGTTTTTTTATCTGTATATTGAAACTAGAAAGAAAGTCATCTGACTTTCTGTTCCAAACTCTCTACCCTCCCACCCCCCAGACAGCTTTTGTCTTGATTAAATCCTGCCTTTCACTGAATTGCTGAGGACACCCTGTACTCACGGACTTGAAAAATATTGTTCCTAGATCCAAGTAAGCCAACTTCTCTATTTCCTTATTTGCCACTTTTTTGCCACATGCTGTGGTCTTCTTCCTCTGAATTTAAACTCAAATAATATTTATTTTAAGCACAAATCAAAGGAACTGGCAGCCACATTTCTTATCCAGTTCCTACTGATGAAAAGAATAGGATGGGCATGAGGTCCAAGGAACATCAAGAATAGAATACATAACAGCAAAGGAAACTGAGGACTGTAGTTTTTCTCAACCACAGTCTACATAGAACATCTGACCTCAGCCTTTCCAGATTCAACTGTACTACCTGTAACCTTTTCCTCTGAGGCCTGGCAAGGCTACCTGGTAAGAAGGAAGTGATCACCATTAGGAACCCCTAGTCCATGTCAGAAGTACTCCCTACTCCCCATATTGGGGGACCCGCAAGGAGTCTGTGCTACCAATCTACTACATCTGAGAAGAAGGTCTAGGTCTACATAATACATGGACCTTGGTTGGCACATCAAGCTCTGTATTGTAGTGTGGTTATCCTGAATTAAGTGGTTAATATCCTCTTATTTGTTAGCATATACCCTGTGTGTCTTGTTGTTGTTTGTTTGTTTAAGATTTATTATTTATTTGTTATGTACACAGTGCTCTGTCTGCATGTACACCTGCAGGCCAGAAGAGGGCACCATATCTCATTATAGATGGTTGTGAGCCACTTGCTGGGAATCGAACTCAGGACCTCCAGGAGGAGCAGTTAGTGCCCTTAACCTCTGAGCCATCTTTCCAGCACCTACCCTGTGTGTCTTTCTGGGTCTGAGTTACCTCACTCAGGATGATTGTCTCTAGTTCCATCCATCCATTACAAGATTTCTTTGATTTTTGATAGCTGAATAGTATTCCATTGTGTAAATCAACCATACTTTCTTTATCCATTCTTCAGTGGAGGAAAATCTAGGTTGTTTCCAGATTCTGGCTGTTACAAATAAGGCTGGTATGAACATAGTTGAGCAAATATCTTTGTTGTGTGATGGACCAAATTTAGGGTATATGCACAGGAGAGGTATGGCTGGGTCCTGAAGTAGACTTATTCCCATTTTCCTGAGATAGCACTATATTGCTTTCCAAAGTGGTTGTACAAGTTTGCACTCCCACCAGCAATGGAGGAGTGTTCTCATTTCTCCACATCCTCGCTAGCAGGTGCTATCACTTGAATTTTTGATCGTAGCTATTCTGATGGGTGTAAAATGGAATTTCAAGGTCATTTTGATTTTTATTTCCCTGATAACTAGAGATATTGAGCATTTCTTTAAGTATTTTTCTGTATGGTGATAAATAAGGATCTATTTTCACTTTTCTAGATGTAGCCATCCAGTTAGACCAGCTCCACTTGGTGAATATGCTATCTTTTTTCCATTGTATGGATTTTGTTTCTTTATGAAAAATCAAATGCACAGAGGTGTGTAGGCTTATTTCTGGGTCAACTATTCAGTTCCACTGGTCAAACAGGCAGTACCATGCTGTTTTTATTACTCTTGCTCTATAATATAGCCTTGAGATTCAGAATGGAGATTTCTCCAGAAGATATTTTATTGTGCAAGATTGTTTTAGCTATTCTGGGTTTTTTTGTTTTTCCATATGAAGCTGAGAATTAATCGTTCAATGTCTGTAAAGGAATTTTGATGGGAATTGCATTGAATACAAAATTGGCTTTGGAACGATGGACATTTACTATATTGATTTTCCCAATATATGAACATGGGAGGTCTTGACATCTGATATCTTCTATTTCTTTCTTTGGAGACCTAAAGTTTTTCTCATATAAGTCTTTCACTTGCTTGGTTAGAGTTATGCCAAGATACTTTAAACCATTTGTGCCTATTGTATAGGTTGTGGTTTCCCTAGATTCTTTCTCAGCACATTTGTCATTTGTATACAGCAGGGTTTCCAATTTTTTGAGTTAATTTTGTATCCAGCCATTTTGCTGAAGGGGTTTATCAGATGCAAATGTTTTTTGGTTAAGTTTTTAGGGTCACTTATGTATACTATCATGTCATTCACAAATAGTGATAGTTTGACTTCTTCCTTTCTAATTTGTATCCCCTTGGTCTCCTTTAGTTGTCTTATTGCTTTAGCTGGAACTTCGAGTACTATATTGAAGAGATATGGAGACAGTGGACAGTCTTGTCTTGTCCCTGATTTCAGTGCAATTGATTTACATTTCTCTCCATTTAGTTTGATGTTGCTTATAAGGTTTCTGTATACTGGCTTTCTTATGTTGAGGTATGTGCCTTGTATTCCTGCTCTATCCAAGACTTAAAACATGAATGGGTACTGGATTTTGCCAAATGCTTTTTTGACACCTAAGGAGATGATCATGGAGGGTTTTTTCTTTCACTTTACTAATATGATGGATTGCATTGATGGATTTCCATATATTGAACCATCCCTGCACTCATGGAATGAAGCCTACTTGGTCATGGTGAATAATATTTTTGGTGTGTTCTTTGATTCTGTTTGTGAGGATTTTATTGAGTTTTTTCCATCAATATTTATAAGAGAAATTGTTCTTAAATTCTCTTTCTTTGTAGAGTCTTTCTGTGGTTTAGGTATCAAGGTGACTGTGGCCTCACAGAATGCGTTTGATAAAGTTCCTTCCATTTCTATTTGTGTAATAGTTTAAAGATAATTGGTATTAGCTCATCTTTGAAGGATTGGTAGAATTCTTTACTGAAACCATCAGGCCCTGGGCTTTTTTTCGTTGGAAGAATTTTACTGACTGCCTCGATTTTCCTTAGTAGATATAGGACTATTTTATTTGTTTATCTGATCTTGATTTAATTTTGGTAGATAGTATATATTGTGAAATTGTCCATTTTGTTTAGGTTTTCAAATTTTGTGGCATATAGGCTTTTGAAGTATGCCCTAATGATTCTTTGGATTTCCTTACTGTTTGTTCTTATGTCTCCTTTTTCATTTCTGATTTTGTTGATTTGATTATTCTCCTTTTGACTTTAAGTTACTTTGTCTAAGAGTTTCTCTGTTTTGTTGATTTTCTAAAACAAAACAAAACAAAACAACAACAACAACAACACAAAAAAAAAACCCAGGTCTTGGTTTGGTTGATTCTTTGAATTGTTCTTTGTTTCTATTTTATTTATTTCAGCCCTGAATTTGATGATTTCTAGCCATCTATACCTCTTTGGTGACTCTGCTTCTTTTTGTTTTAGAGCTTTCAGGTGTGTTGTTAAGTTGGTAATAAGAGATCTCTCCAGTTTCTGTTTAAAGGCACTTGGTGCTATAAATTTTCCTCTTAGCACTGCTTTCATTGTGTCCCATAAATTTGGGGATGTTGTGCCTTCAGATTCACTCAATTCTAAAAAGTTTTTTACTTCTATTTTTTATTTCATTTCTTACCCAGATATCATTGAATTGGGGATTTTTCAGTTTCCTCCGTTTTTCTGTTGTTTTTGTTGTTATTGAGTTCCTCCTTTAATTCCTGGTGTTCTGCTAGGATGCACAGAGTTATTTAGATCTTTTCATATGTGTTTAGATTTGCTTTGTGACCAAGCATATGTTCGATTTTGGAAAAGGTTCCATGAGGTGCTGAGAAGAAAGTGAATTCTTTTGTGTTTGGATGAAAAGTTCTGTATATATCAGTTAGGTCCATTGGCTTCAGATCTTTCACTTTTATTGTTTCTCTATTTAGTTTCCACTGCAATGATTTATCTATTGTTGAGAGTGGGGTATTGACGTCTCCCACTATTAAAGTGTGGGGTAGAATGTGCGACTTAAGCTTTAGTAATGTTTCTTTTATGACTGTGAGTGTTTCTGTATTTCTGTCATAGATGTTCAGAACTGAGACATCATCTTTATGTATTTTTCCTTTGATGAGTATGAGATGTTCTCCCCCATATCCTTTAATTAGTTTTGGTTGAATGTCTATCTTATTAGATACTAGAATGCCTACTCCCGCTTGTTTCTTGGGTCAATTTGCTTGGAATGCCTTTTTCCAACCCTTTATTCTAAAGTAATGTTTATCTTTATTGCTGAGGTACATTTCTTGTAAGCAGCAGGTTGATGTGTCCTGTTTATGTATCCATTCTGTTAGCCTGTGTCTCTTCATTGGAGAGTTGAGGCCATTGATGTTGAGTTTTATTAATGACCAGTGGTTAATGGTTCCTATTATTTTGATGTTAGTAGTGGTAGAGAGAGACTGTGTTTGTGAGCTTCATTTCTTTCGTTTTTGTGGATGTGGGGTCATTCGTGTCCTTTGTTTTCCTGTTCAGTTGGAGTTTTCATTCTAGTATCTTCTGTAGAGCTGGATTTGTGGTTAGGTACTGTTTGAACTTGGTTTTGTCATGGAATATCTTTTTTCTCCAGCTATGGTGATTGAAAGCTTTGCTGAGTATAGTAGTCTGCATTGGTATCTTTGGTCTCTTAATGTCAGCATGACTTCTGTCCAAGCCCTTCTCATTTTCATAGTCTCTGTTGAGAAGTCAAGTGTAATTCTGATAGGTTTGCCTTTATATGTGACTTGCCTTTTTCTCTTGCAGCTTTTAATATTCTTTCTTTGTTTGTACTTTTAGTGTTTTGATTATTATGTTGCAGGAGGATATTCTTTTCTGGTCCATTCTATTTGGAGTTCTGTAGGCTGCTTGTATATTTACGGGCATTTCTTTCTTTACGTTAAGGAAGTTTTCTTCCCTGATATTGCTAAAAATATCTTCTGTGCCTTGCAGTTGGAGGTCTTCTTTTCCTTCTATCCCTATGATTTTTAGGTTTGATCTTTCCATAGTTTCCCAGATTTTTTGGATATTCTGTGTCAGGAGCTTTTTATACTTAGCATTTACATTGACTGCTGTATCCATTGCTTCAGTCAAATCTTCTATCTCTGAAATTCTTTGTTCTATCTCTTGAATTCTGTTGGTAATGTTTTTGTCTGTATATCCTGCCCTCTTCTCTTGGGTTTCCATTTCCTAGATTATCTCAAATCGTGTTTTCTTCACAGCTTGTATCTCCAGTCTTAGGTCTTGAAACTTTCTATTTATTTCTTTCTCCTGTTTGATTATAGTTTCTTCAAGTCATTTATTCACTTCTTTTTATATGTATTCCAGCTATAGTTTGAGAGATTTATTTTCCTTTTTAAAGACTTCTATCATTTTCATCACCTCAGATTTAAAATCCTTCTATTGTGTGTCAGCTGTGAATGTATCTCCAGGGCTTGTTGTCATGGTGAGACTGCTGATTTCTCATGGTATGAAATGGTCCTGCAGATTGTTGATTGTGTTCTTACACTGACTTCTTCCAATTGCGATGACTGTAGTTGGAGTGTATGCTCAGTGCTGCTTGGACCTCAGAACGTTCTGTGGCTTTTTTGGGTGATGTAACATCAGATGCATTTGTGGTCCTAACTGTGGGGTCTGATCAGTGTTAGAAGCCACAGATGCTGGTGATTTTTCAGTCTCCAGCTAGTTTTGTGCCCTATGGAGTTCAAGAGCTGCCCACCTGCCAGGCGTGTGGCACCAGCCTTCAGAGGCTGTGTGCCTGCTTCTGTAGGGATCAGGGACTTTGTGGTTTTGCTGGATGGCCAGAGTCCAGACCCAATTTTGCTTCACAAAATTTGGATACATCTCACCTGTGGGTCACCAGTGTTCAAGATTTGTGGTTCTCTGGTCATCCCTTAGGATGTTTAATTGGCACTGCTGACATATTGAACTTCACTATCCACCAAACTTTATGTTGTTGATGCTGTTTTTGTGTTGTTGTATTAGGGATTTCAGGACCAATTTGTGTGGCCCAAGTCTTGTATGTGTGATCTAGTACTAGACAGTGGCTATACTGTCAGGGAGTATACTATTATTGAAAAATTGTCCCTAAGTTCCCAGCAGCTATGAATTACCAATACCTACTCGGCTAAGGGTGGAATTTTATGTTCAACTCATTCTTCTATACTGGGATTTGGTCTTCTTTGGTATTTTACAAGTTGTGTAAGTGCTTCCACAACATTTGTGAGTTCATATGTATCTAGAAAATATTCTCTTAGAGTCATCCTTTTTCATCTGGATTTTATATGCTTTACACCCATCTTAGCAGTATTCATTGAGTCTTGGGCTCTGTGGATGCAATGTGCATATTCCATTTAGACCTGGGTAATCTGTAGACTCTTATTCTTTTCATATATACTAGTTATAATTGTCTGTATTAACCAGCATCTTCCATAAATAGAAACTGCTTTGATGATGGTTGAGTGATGTATTGAAGCATGAGAAGAACAAATAGATATTATAGGTCATTTTTATACTTTGTGCATTTAGGGGCTCCTCTTTAACATATACTGTGTTGTCAGAAGTTCATACTATTTGCTGTAGGTAAACTTGCCTTTGAAGAATATTATTAAAAATTTTAAATAGCACTTTTATAATCTATTAAGGACCAGGCTGGAAAGATGGCTCAGCAGTTAAGAGCACTATATGCTATTCCAGAGGTTCTGAGTTCAATTTATAGCAACCACATGGTGGCCCATAACCATCTATACTCTCAAATGCTTTCTTCTGGGATGCAGGTGTACATGCAGATAGAGCACTGATATACATAAAATAAACAAATAAAGTCTTTAAAAACTCTATTAAGGTATTTAATCCATTTGGACTTGAGTTTTGTGTATGGTGATAGATATGGATCTATTTGCATCTTTCTACATGTAGGCATCCAGTTAGATCAGCAGCACCATTTACTGAAGATGCTATCTTTTTCCATTGTATGGATTTGGCTTCTTTGTCAAAACTCAAGTGTCCATAGGTGTGTAGTTTTATTTCTGAGTCTTTGATTCCATCGATCAACCAATCTATTTCTATGCCTGTACCATGTTGTTTTTATTACTGTTGGTCTATGGTATAGGTTGAGGTCAGGGATGGAGATTCCTCCAGAAGATCTTTTGTTTTATAGGATAGTTTTATCTGTTCTGGGTTTTTTGTTTTTCCATATGAAGTTGTAAATTGATCTTTCAAGGTCTTTAAACAATTATGTAGGTGTTTTGATAAAGATTGCATTGAATCTGTAAATTGTTTTTGCTAAGATAACCATTTTTACTATGTTGAGTCTTCTGATCTACAAACAACAGAGAGATCTTTCCATCTTCTGATGTCATATTCAATTTCCTTCTTCAGAGACTTGAAGTTTTTTTCATACAAGTCTTTCACTTGCTTGATTAGATTTACACCTAGATAATTTATATTATTTGTGGCTATTGTGAAGGATGTAGTTTCTCCAATTTCTTTCTCAGTCTATTTGTCATTTGTATACAGGAGGGCTGCTGACTTTTTTGAGCTGACTTTTTATCCAGCCACTGTGCTGAAGGTGTTTATCAACTATAAGAATTCGCTGGTGTAATTTTGGTGATCACTTATGTACACTATCCTATCATCTGTGAATGGGGTTAAGAGCCAAACAGAATTCTCAACAGAGGGGTATCATATGGCCAAGAAACACTTAAAGGAATGCTCAATGTCCTTAGTCTTCAGAGAAATGCAAATCAAAACGATTCTGAAATTCCATCTTACATCCATCAGAATGGCTAAGATCAAAAATTCAATTGACAGCCCATGCTGTTAGAAAAAAAACTGGAGAAGAGCCTTGAGCTCTTTAGCACAGTAGACAATCTCCTGTACAGAAGACCAACCAGTCAGGTTATAAGATCAACAAAGGACCTCATGAAGCTAAAAATCTTCTGTAAGGAAAATAATACTCTCAACAGAACAACAGGACAGCCTACAGACTGGGAGAAGATCTTCACCAACCCTATATCTGACAGAGGGCTAATAAACAAAATACATTTTTTAATTCAAGAAATTAAAAACCACAAACCAAATAATCCAATTTTTAAAAGGGGGTACAGAGTTAAACAAAGAATTCTCAACAGAGGAATACTATGTGGCAGAGACAAATTTAAAGAAATGCTCAATGTACTTAGTCATCAGGGAATATAAATCAAAAGTACTTTGAGATTCCCTCTTACACCTATCAGAATGGCTAAGATAAAAAACTCAAGTAATGGTACTTGCTGGAGAGGATGTTGAGAAAGAGAAACACTCCTCCTTTGTCTGTGAGAGTGCAAACCTGTACAAACATTTTAGAAATCCATCTGGCACTTGCTCAGAATATTAGGAATAGTACAAGACCCAGCTATACTATTTTTGGGCATATAACCAAAAGATGTCCCACCCTACAAAGACATTTGTTCAACTCTGTTCATAGTGGCCTTATTCATAATAGCCAGAATCTAGATATAACCTAGATGTCCCTCAGTAGAAGAATAGATAAAGAAACTGTGGTGTGTTTACATAAAGGAATACTGTTCACCTATTAATACAAGCATATCTTGAAATTTGCAGGCAAATAGATGGAACCAGAAAAGAGTATCCTGAGAGAAGTAACCCAACCCAGACAGACACTCATTGTATATAGTCACCTATAAGAGGATATTAACCACATAATACAAGATAATCACACTACAATACAGAGACCTAAAGAAGCTAAATAACAAGGAAGACCCTAGGCTAAATGTTTAATTTCCTTTCTGAAGGACAAATAGAATAGAAACCAGAAGTGGTTGAAGAGAAGAAGCAGGACTGGAGCCTACTCTGGAGGTCCTCTGAGAGACTCCACCCAGTGGGAATATGAAGCAGATGAAGGACATGGAGGAGAGAGAAACTCTACAAAGAGACCAACAGAGCCAACAAATCTGGGTGTGTTGTGGTGGGGATGCAGAGATTGATGCACCAACTAAGGACAATGCATGCTGAGAACCTAGACCCACTGCTCAGATGTGTCCATAGGAAGCACAGTCTCCTTGTGGGTCCCATAATATGAGGAGTAGTGGTTACCTCTGACATGTACTCTGGTACCCATTAGTTGATTACTTCCCTCTGGTGGAGTGGCCTTGCCATGCCCCCGAGGAAGACATACAAGCAGTCCACATGAAATTTGATAGGCAGAGGAAATCTCCTCTTTTCTGAGTACTAGGGAAGGAAGGGAAAGAGAGTGGTGCTGGGAGATGATGAGGGAGGGGGCTACCATTTGGATGTGAATTGAACAAATTATAAATAAAAAATAAAAAGAATGAATAATATAATCCTCCTTTACAAATCAAAAAGTAAATGAATAAATAAAAAGCGTGGCATTTACACAATGGTATTTTTACCTTTAAGTGTGCTTTTAGTAAAGACTATGGTGAGAAAGTTCTGAAAGATGTAAAATGTGCAAATTTCTAAGGAATGTGTAGGAGGAAATTTAAAGTTGTAGACAAAGACATTGTATACAGAATGTCTTTAATTGGTTGCATTATTTTGAAATATCATTTCATACATGGAAAATAAGAATGTCCTTTGAAAGTAAGCTCTCAGCCATCATCTTGTGAAATTGTACATGTATTGAAAAAAATAATTCTTAAACAAAAAATGTCCTAGTGGTTCTCCGCTGCAAAATTTTCACTTAGAAAAATATTTCCCTAGGGCCAGCATCAATGAAATTAAGGGACCATTGAAACTGTGACCCATAGACCAATCTATATCCTGTGTTGACTTATAATTCACTGGTACCAAATCATGATACAGGTTTTAGTAGAAGGGAATATGGAGACTTAAAATCTGGTTCCAGAAAGCTTCAGAAGTTAGAAAATGTGTCGTAGATTCCTATGTATTGCATGGTAGTAGAATTTAAGATAGAATTGGAAAAGTATAACCTAGGATGCAATGAGACCCAGGATGTTTGAAACACCAAGAACATAGGGTATCTACCAAAGAATGCCATAGATATGAGAAACTCAATGAGAAACATTATGAGCTATAAGTAAAAAAAAACCAACTCAATAAGAAACATTATGAGCTATAAGTAAAAAAAAAATGTATGAGTGAGATAGCTCAAGTCTATGGGAGTTCATATGATTCCATCATAAACCACAGGTTCTACTTAGAAAGCTAAAACTTTTGCATTTTTGTTGGCTTTATAATATTCCTTTGAAGCAATCTTCCCTTCATGTTTCATCATTATTCTGTTTTATAAGGATAACATTTGTTCTGAACCTCTTAGTATACGATATAGTATATCTCACCTTTAATGGATTGTACTTACATATCATGAGCTAAAATTAATCTTTCCTTTCTCGTGTTGCCTTTTTTTTTTCAAATATATTTTGTCAGAGTGATAAGAAAAGGAATATCTGAATAGGGGTCTAGGTTTACTGCATGCATTGTCCTTGGTTGGTACAACAGTTTATGAAGGCCCAAGTCCAGATCCACTGGCCTTTATAGTTTCCTTGTTGGGGTCCCAAAACCGCTGGGTCCTTCCATGCCCCGATTCTTCTGTATCACTGTTATCACTCACCCCTGGGTCCAATATTGAGTCCCAACATCTGTCTTGATCCCTTGCTGGGTAGAGTCTCTGAGAAGACATCTATATTAGGCTAATATCCACCTATAAATGAATATATACCATGTGTGTCTTCCTGGGTCTGGTTTACCTCACTCAGGATGATCTTTTCTAGTTCTACCCATTTGCCTTCAAATTTCAAGATTTCCTTGTTTTCAATAGGTGAATAGATACCGTAGTATTGTGTAAAGGTACCACAGTTTCTTTATCCACTCTTCACATGAGAGACATCTAGATTATTTCCATATTCTGGCTATTATGAATAAAGCTGCTATGAAAATAGTTGAGCAAATGTCCTTGTTGTATGGTGGAGTTCTTTAGGTGTATGTCCAGGACTGGTATAGCTGGGTCTTGAGGTAGCACTATTCTTAATTTCCTGAGAAAGTGCCACATTGCTGCCAAAGAGGTTTTACAAGTTTGCACTCCCACAAGTAATGGAGGAATGTTCCCATTTCTTACATCTTCACCAGAATGTGCTGTCACTTTACGTTTTGATCTAAGCCATTCTGGTAGGTGTAAGATGGAATCTGAGTCATTTTGATTTGCATTTTGACAGCTCATTCTCCACATTTGTGGGGAGAGTGGGGACTGCCTCTGGCATGATTTCTGTTGCTGCCTATTTGATAACTTCTTCTTGTTGGGGATGCCCAGAGGGCACATAGAGGAAGAGGAAAGAGGCTATCTGGATGAAACCTGATAGGCTATGGTCATAGGATGTGGAGAAGGTCCCCTTCTGTCAGATGTCTAGGGGACAGGAATAGGGCAGAAGAGGGAGGACGGTAACAGGAAGATACAAGTGAGGAGATAACAATCGGGATCTAATCTGAATAAATTAAAATTAATCAAAGCATTGTTTCAAATATTTTATTACAAATATTTTTCTCCTTCAGTAAATAAAAAAATAATAAATACAAAGGGTATGGGATGAATCTTTAAACAAAGTTCCTAAATTTTTTGTGTTGTAATATTTGTTTAAAACTATAATGTTTCCAACTCTATGCACTGTATATATAAGAAAATGAATAGCAAATTTAAATCTGGGGTAAATATGAGCATTTTTCTTCATGATGCATTCCAGTGTATATTCTGTGTGGACTATGGTCCATAGAAAACATTGATTATTTTCATACTAATTGTCTTAAGACATGGTATCATAATAAAGCTATTTAAATAAGCCTTTAGGGAATCCAAGGGAGTAGCCAAGTGACTTATAAAGGTGCGTTATTGATGTTTCTATTACATTAGGTTTCAAATGAATCTACATTATAGTTTATTAAAAGGAACATTTTTCTGTGGCTTACATTTGCATACTTAATGATAAAACATAATTATAGTTTATCTCAGAACTTTGAATTTTCTCATAGCCTTAAAGACAAAACAATATCTTATAGTTTCCAAAAGAGATTTGCATTCTAATGAGTAAGGGGGAAATACCTCCTCAAGTTGACCTGCTGGAAAGTCTTCCTACCCATAGTTGAAGAATTACCCTTTCCGATGAATGTAAAGATTCTCACCTGTTTTAAGGTACAAAATTTAAATTTTCATTAGTAACATGTTAAAATATCATCTCTAAAACAGTTTTTAAATTGTTATAGATGAGGAAATTGTGACTAATATGGAAAGCAATATAATTTTGCAGAGATTTATTCACCCTTATGTCTCCTGTTTGGCTTTTTTCTGTATTATCCAAACCTGATGATTAAAGTAACCTGGAAAACATGATAAATTCCAGTCCACATATTATTCTTATATACCACAGATTTCTCCTCTCTAAATTATCCAAATGAGATATATCCTTTTGTTGCATTAAAGCTGTCCTTTCTTAAATGCCATCTCCCAAGAACTTTGTCCTGTATACTTGTCCTGTGAATTTTCATGGAAAGCCCTTTAGCAAAAGCAGCCAATGAACAAATCTCTAAACCAAAATCTTATGTTGTCCTAAAACATGCCATCTGAAGATCTTCTTGTTTAGTAGAATATTTGTACATGCTTATCTTTGCCTCTTCCAATGGAGAATAAGATGCCTCAATTCTATCTGTATTGGTCTGTATCATTTAGTCATAACACACACACACACACACACACATACACACACATGCAGAGAGACAGAGAGAGAGAGGGAGAGAGAAAGACAGAAAGAGAGAGAGAGAGAGAGAGAGTTTTCTTTGTATAAATACTTAACTAAATTTTTAATCAAGTAATGAAAAGTATTGTTTGAACAGAGTCCATGCATCAGAACATATAAGATAAATTACTAAAATGTGGCATGATAAAATATAGTATTCATGAAACAAAGGATTAATTTATTAGAATTACTTCTTTGACGTGGGGGTGCTGACTTTATATTTTAACTTAATTTATTCAGATTACATCTCAACTGTTATCCCCTTGTCTCCTACCATTCCCCCCTCTCTCCCTCCCTCGTTCACCCTATTCCCTTCCCCTAGGTCTGTGACAGAAGGGGACCTCCTCGCATACAATATGGTCATAGGCTATCAACTCTCATCTTGGTAGTCTGCCTATTCTTTCTCTGAGTGCCACCAGGCTTCCCTACCAAGGGGAAGTGGTCAAATATAGGGCACTAGAGTTCATGTCAGAGTCAGTCCCTGCTCTCCACACAGCTGTGGATAATGGCCTGTCCATTGGCTAGATCTGAAAAGGGGTTCAATGTTTACTTCATGTATTGTCCTTGGTTGGTGCAATAGTTTGAGCAGACTTCCCCCTGGGTCCATATCTGCCCATCATGATGTTCTTCTTGTATGTTTCTAGGACCCCCTGAATCCTTCTATTTCTCCATTCTCCCATACTTCTCTCACCTAGATTCCCAATAGATGGGTCCTTCATCAATCCCAATCTCCTGGTAAGTGGAGACTTTCATGGGACATCCATTTTGGGCTAATGTTCAATTGTAAGTGAGTATATACCATGTGAGTCTTTCTTAATGGGACCTATTAAGAAAACAATTGACAACAAAAGTAAATTGGACTAGCTTCTTTGTTCCCCAAATTCATAGGCATCTAATACATAGAAAAGGTTAAGGATACAGGATTATAAGAAACTCTTACATTTATTATTTTTTGTTATTTTCAGTCTGTGCATTTTTTTGATATTCATTACACATCAAGTGGAATGCAAACTGTGCTAAAACCATGAAACTGGCTTCCTAACCTCAATGTGACTGGCTTTGAAAAATTAAATGAGAGTAACATATCATATGGTCTTCATGGAAATTAGTCTTTATTTTAAAACTGAAAAGTGTTAAGTATATGTAGAGTGAGTCTAGAAAACTTGCTTAGCTGTGTAACATGTAAAAAGTCCTAAAGAAAAAAAAAGCACAGGACTGGAGAATGAGAAGGATGTAAGGATCTTAGGTCTCTTTTTATATGTGTCTCTCTCCCCTCTCTTTCTTCACCTCTCTGGGTCCCTTCATTCTTTCCTTCCCATTTCCTCAAGCTCCTCTCCCTCCACACCCCCTAACAGAGGTCTTGGGGAGGGGAATAGGGCAGAAGAGGGAGCAAGAGTGGGAACAGGAAGATAAAAGCAAGGGGATAATAATCAGGATGTAATATGAATAAATTATAATTATAAAAAGAGACGTAGGAGAGAGAGGTCAAGGACATGAGAGGAAGGGAGAGAGAAGTGATAAGTGTTTGGAAATGTATTAGTAGTTTATGTGGTCTCCTGATTCTTTTCCACTGAATGTGTTTATACATCATTGTAAATATTTTGGCGCTGCCAATTTTTTTTCCATTTTTCTTCATCCAACAGGCTGTGAAAATAATCTATTATGCCCAATGTCACTGCAATAACTGAATTCATACTTATGGGTTTCTCTGATATCCATGAGATACAGACTCTATGTGGAGTGTTCTTTCTAGTGATGTACCTGGCAACCCTAATGAGTAACTTCCTCATCATCACGCTCATCACCCTGGATCTGAAGCTCCAGTCACCCATGTACTTCTTCCTGAAGAATTTATCCCTTTTTGATGTCTTTCTAGTGTCAGTTCCAATCCCAAATTTCTTTGTCAATAGCTTAACTCACAACAATTCCATTTCCATACTAGGATGTGCAGTTCAGGTATTTTTCATGGCTACTTTCGGATCAGGAGAAGTATTTGTTCTTACTGCTATGTCTTATGACCACTACATTGCCATTTGCAATCCCCTACAATATGAAGTTATTATGAGTAGTGTAACCTGTATGCTGATGATGGGTGTTTCCTGGGGCACTGGGTTATTCTTTGGAATCATGTACACAATTGGCACATTTTCCATGCCTTTCTGTGGCTCTAATGTAATCCCACAGATTTTCTGTGATGTTCCCTTCCTTCTAAGGATTTCCTGCTCTGAATCACACATAGTAATTTATATAAGTCTTGGAATTGGTGTGTTTCTAGGCATGTCTTGCTTTCTCTGTGTCATGGTCTCTTACTTTTACATTTTCTCTACTGTGCTGAAGATTCCTACCACTAAAGGTCGGTCCAAAGCATTTGCCACATGTATCCCTCACCTCACTGTCTTCAGTATTTTCATTGCTACTGCTTGCTTTGTTTATCTGAAGCCACCCTCAAATACAGCATCAATTATAGATAGATTGTTTTCTGTGTTGTACACTGTGCTACCTCCAGCACTCAATCCTGTGATCTATAGCCTGAGGAACACTAATGTTGATAGTGCTCTAAAGAGATTGCTTCAGAATCTCTATTCAAGAATCTCTCTTCGCTTAATACATCAAAGTTATTAATAGTGATGTAATTTGATGATCAAATTTGTCCATAATATGAAAAGCATATGAAATATCAAAAAAGATTCTCACTGGTTTCTATGAGATGCTGCTTTGTTGTGATAAAGAAAAATAGCAGATAAAGAAACCAATTAAGTCCAGTGGCTTACTGAAGATTCACCTTAGTATATGATGCAGCAGAGATGAACAGAGGTTTACACAGTATTTCCAGAAAGATATTTGAGCATTCTGTGCCTGCATGATCTCTGTGTGTCACTTTGTCTAAGGTCTGCAATACAGAAAATATTCACTTCTAAGTCTGTGAAGGCAAATCTTTCTATCTGAGGTTGTAAAGAGTTAGTGGAACCTATTATAATTATAGCAGAAATTATGTTTTTTCAGTAGTGTGTCTGATCTGAAAGATTGCTCTTTACTGGTTATTATCTTCTAGAGCCTCTGCTTTATCAAAATGAGCTTTACATCTAAAAAAATCTTGTTCTTTATGGATATTCCTACTTTCCATTGTGGTAAAGCTATACTACAGTAAATTTAAGGAAATATTACTAATGGGAAATCATACATGGGACAGGTCAGTGTTTATATCTCTCTTAATGCTATCTCATTTTATCTACCATATAGTAAGAAAAAAACTATTCTTCTCAGTCAGAAAATAAAGGGACCCAGCTTTATGCTATATGCTCTGATTTTATCATGCTATCCTCATACACTGAACAAAACTGAAGCTTCCCCAAATGACCAAGATTCTACTGTTGGATCCTGAATAGCTAAATACATATTGTGGGAAAATTGCCCCACTGTGCCAACTCATAATTTCAAAAACTACATGTACATTACTTTGGCTAATTCACCTTCAAAGCAAACTAAAGAACCAAATTTAAAACAAAATAAGAGACAACTAAACTTGATTACAGTGGTGATATCCTTTAAATGGCATCTGCTAACAAACAGAATAAACAAGCCTGATTTTGAAAGTGTGATTCTCACCTGCAATTTTACCTGCTGTGTTACATTGTTCATTTCCGATGTACTTTCACATCTTAAATAAACTTTTGCTTGCTCACCTCTGTGACTTTCTATAAATTATTAAAGATCAAAGTACTCAATATAAAACCCAAACCTTTCAAACTGCTGGAGTCATAGGAAAATAATGACAAATAATTTTTCAGTTGTTTTCATATTTATTTTAAATTTCTAAAATTCATACATGATTACTTTATTTCATTTCCTCTATATGATCCCTGCACCTCACTGTATGTCCTCCTAGCATTTATACCAAATTCATTTTCTTTTTAAAAATTGCTTTACACACACATGCATACATAATCAGACACACACCAGAACCATCGGCACCAGCACCACTACCACCACACTGAACTATTTTTCAGAGTGCTATAAAGGAAAATTGAAGAGAATTTTACTAATTAATATCTAGTTATTATAGTAAAGAATTAAACACATGAGACAGTAGTAATTTATATAAGAAAACCACACGTGAATGTTTTTATTCAGAAATGAAACAGATAAACAGTAGAACTATAAAAATGATTCTATGTGGACTAGAAAGAGTGAAAAGTTAGATATTTCTTATTATTAATATTTTATATATCTTTTACTTTGAATAAATATGTTTTATAAGTTGTGACAAATATGTCCTCAAAGGATTAGCACAAAAAGTACATTAAAACTCACATGACATCATAATAAAAGTAAGATTTTAGCAAAATCCTTTGGTATATACACTGTCTAAGAAGTTGGCAGGAATATAAAAACAATCTTCTTTGGTATATAAATGATTCTTACAAGAGTGATGTGACCAAGGAAGTTTGAAAATTTTTTATGCATACTTTAGGATTGTGCAAGTGATAACATGCTTAATACTTCTAGGCTCTAGTAATTACTGGAAAAGAGTATGGAAACAGAAAAAATACAAAACAAGCCTGTAATCATTCATAGTACTAATCTTCTCATTGCTTTTGCAGAACACCAACAGCAGTACTTTGAGGTGGGGGGATACAGTTTGTGTCCTGGTTTTAGGAAGTCCTAGTCCAACCCAGCGAGAAAGGCAATTGGAGGTGCATGGCCATTTTAGTAAGAAGGTGAAGTGGCTCTCATCACATACTGCTTGACCATATGGTAGACAGCACTGTAAGAAGGGCCAGGCTCTAAGCCTTAAAGACTTTCCCCTGCTTTTGCCCATCTACAAGCCAGGCCTCTCTTTGATGACTCCAAGGACTCACAAAACAAGCTGAACTTCTGAAGACAAAACGTAAAAACCTATGACCCCTTGAGTGATAGTTTATAAGTAAACATTAAGTGATAATTTATATCACAAAGTCTGTATGAGCTCATGATATGAATTACACAAAACACATATGAAATTTGTGGGTAAGTAGCAACAGTCAAGTTTTAAGTGATAATCCTCACTTAAAAGTTTTCTTTAGCTAGCATTTCATGAAGACCATTTCATATACAAATATAATTTTGCTTCTCCCATGTTCTCCCTCACTTACTTTGACCTAGTTCACTTACTCATATCACTTTCTTTTTCTTTTCATCTGCAACTGATAACAATCTTTTACCAGTGTGCTTTCACCTAATAATCTTCTCCCAGAGGCCACATATGGCACATAATTAAGAATGATTCATCACCCATTAAGATAGTAGAAGCAAGCTGATGTGGGGTGCTTGTGAAGGTGATTCTTCGATAGCATGTGGACTAGGAATGTGAGCATAGACACAATTGTGAGAATGAGCAGAGAATGAAAGATGAATTAGTACATACTTTAATAATTAACTATCTTATGTTCTTCAATATTACCAAAGACCTTACTGAAAAAATCAGACTGAATAATTCCTTCAAATTACAGGAAAATAAATGAAACATGGCTAATATCCATTAAACATGAACCTCTCCTCTCTACATCCTTTAAATCTGTGAGAGTGTGATAACATAGACTTAAAACTATACATGGCGCCAGTTGTGATGATGCACACCTTTAATCCCAGCACTCGGGAGGTAGAGGCAGACAGATCTCTGTGAGGTTGAGGCCAGCTTGGTCTACAAAGTGAGTCCAGGACAGCAAAGGCTACACAGAGAAACCTTGTCTCAAAACAAAACAAAATAAAACACAAAAGCAAAATGTTAAAAATTATCATGAATAAGAAGATAAATATAAAAACTATGCATATTATATTAATATTCAATTTTGCTATTCTGATGTATGAAATGTATTTAAGTATTTAAAATTAGGATATCTAGACAAAAGTTAATTCACAGTAATTCATAATATCTTTACAATTTTTAAGTTTGTAAGTAGTATAAATTTAGATATTAAAATAACTTAGAGTGAAAAATATAAATACAAACAGTATAATTCATGAACTAATTCCAAATTTTACATAATTATACTTAAAACTTAGTGATTGCTTATGATTTAGAGAAATCAATTCCTTAGATCAAATTATTGAAATTTTTTGGCTCTAAGTAAAAAGTTAATCACATGTAATGCAAACCATACACTAGATTTTTTTTCCGAAATTGACTTCTCTCCTTTGCCTGAAAATTGTCCAAGATTCTCATATTAATAAAAATAAAATAATATTATGAGAATAATAGCAGAGTGCCAGTGGAAATGAATATTAAAACATCTCATTAGTTTTCTATGTTTTTAGTGACACCATGACTAATACACATAAGAAACCAAAATTTATTAAATTGAATGCCTTACTTACCAAGCCTATGTTTCTATGACTTTTGTTTATTTAGTCCATATTAATTAATTCTTTGAAAGTTTTAAGTTTCTTACAGCTTTTAAAAAATTCATGTCCCAGTTCTTCTAATATGTAACTGTCTTCACTATCCATTCAATTTGTGATTTGCTTTGTTTCTAACTTAAGATCAGTGTGTGCTGCTCATATATTTACGTATTGTGATCTGCAATGGGATAGTGCTTGCCTTGCTAGATAATAAACTCAGAGAAAACTGACCTATTCTTTTCCAGTAGCTAAGAATTTTCTAGTAATATAATTTGTGTTCAACTTCCCCTTCCCTGCTGAGAGCTGATAGAGGTTGGGATTGTATAGTGTATATGCTGTCACAACCTCTATGACCTTACATGTGTAGTTGTCTTGCTGTGTTCACATGTTTCCTTGTAGTCATCTGGCTCTCAATATTTTTCACCCCTCTTTTTTAACAACAATCTCTGAGCTTTGGGGACTAGAGATGCAGTGTATAGGTTTTCTTCCCTTTAGAGCTGAACATTCTTCCTCTTCACCCTGGACAGTTTCCTTCTTTGTAGTAATAGCTATCTACTATAAATAAAATCTTGCATAATGGATGAGAGACACATAGATCTAGGTGCATAACCATAAGTCTTTATGTGTCATTTTAATACTATGGCCATTAAGGAGTATTCTAGTTAAAGACTCTTCTGTTGGTAATGCTTACCTCTTTCCTTCTTGTTTTCTTCCCTAAGTTCTTGCTCTCCAGGTTTCCTCAGTTTGTGCTTTCTTTATTGTTTACATTCCAACTTCAGGTCTTGAACTGATTAATTGATTTCTTTCCCCTGTTTGTATTTGTTTGAGTGGTTTATTCATTTCCTTTTAAAGCCTCAAGCTGTTTGACTGAATCTTCCTGTGTTCCTTTAACTGTTTTCTCTTTAAAGGCCATTACCATTTTCATTAGCATAGCTTTAATGTCATTTTCTTGTGTTTCAGTTGTGTTATG
This sequence comes from Acomys percivali, assembly GCA_907169655.1. NCBI lineage: Eukaryota > Metazoa > Chordata > Mammalia > Rodentia > Muridae > Acomys > Acomys percivali. Next base: position 103,975,941 of record OU015752.1, on the reverse strand, counting down.
ATATCCAGGACTACTGTGAAGCTATCAGAACACCTTGAATACAAGTGTATTATTTCAGTTTTAGTGAGTTGTGGCCAATTATTAGAAGGGTTTTTTTTTTTGTATTATACATGGCTTTGACTCCTCCATCCTTCTGTAAATAAAGAACCATAATAAACATCATTTTACCACACTGGAGTTTGGTGAAATTACTTTGGTCTTTCTTTGCTTCACTATCTGGTGTGAGTAGGTGTTTTTCTCCAAAGGAACAGTTAGCAAAACAATGTTTCATGTGATATATCAGCCCATATCTAGGACTGAAAAACATTACATCTATGTTCAGGCAAATGTTCTCATCACTGGCTAGAAAGAAGCTATGGATTTAACAAAGATTGCAGGAGAAATCTCTTGCCCATGAAATATTTCCCTTGTTAAAATTTCTGGTATCTTAAAATACAAAAGATTTATTTATAGTGTATGAAATTTCTTTGGATAGTATATGTTTGTATACTTAACTGAGTTTTCATTTTTACAAAAAAGACAATATTTTGAATGTATGGCCTTTTTCAATTATATTAATAGTATTTTATAGTGACTCTGATAAAGGGTTACCAGACTGAGAGTTATTAATTAAAACAATGTCTCTCTATCTTATTATCCTATCCTATCTTAGCCTCAAATATACTGAGAAAAATCACTTATACCTCTAATACAGGCTAAAACCAAAGATACATGCCCTTCTGGTATACATCCTAGGACTTTGAAACCACCAATAACAAATCTCATGAGCAATGTGCACTTCCTTAAAATCTCTTTATGACACTTGTGACAATTATGAGAAAATGCCCTACTATGCTTCACTCAACTCCAATCACTATCTGTACACAATTTTCATAAATTGCACCTCATCTTAATCTCATGGTCTAGTTTACAAGAAATAGGAGATGAATAAACAATAGTATACTAGAGACACATATTAATATAACTAGCTCCAAAACAAATTATTTTCCCTTCCCTAGCATGTTCCTCACAAGATTATCTGCTATTTGGTGTTCATATATCAAATGTTTTGACTTAACATATGCAATTTTTATTTACTCTTCTTTTTCCTGTCTGTTTATTGATTAGTTTGTTGATGAAGCCAAGAACCTAGAAAGAAAATATGCTGAGATTCCTTGCCAAACATATCCCACAGTGTCTGAACTCTTACCTAAAAGACTCTGTTATTGCATTACTAAGAAAAACAACTGAACACCCAAACTTGAAAAAAAATTATCCTAGATCAAAGTTCTAGTAGAACAGCAGCTTTCTTTGGTTTTATCTTGTTTTGTTTTGTTTTTGTCTTGTCTGACACTTCTTACCAAATATTTTGCTTCTTATAGCTGAGTTTAAATTCAAATAACATTTATTGTAGGCAGAAGAAGGAGTACTAAAAACCAATCACCTTATCTAGATCCTACAGACTCAATAGTGTAGGATGCAGAGAAGATTAAGGAAAGATCAAGAATAGCATACAACAAACAAATAAACAAACAAATCCAAATAAAAAGCAAATAACATAGAAGGACTGTAAGCCCCCTTAGCAACAGGCTACATGTAAAAGATGAAACTCTTGTAAAAAAAATTATTCCCTATGTCAAACTCATAAAGAGACATGCATGTTCCAGACCCATGAAAACTGATTCTATAATACTTTTCAAAAAATAATAAAAATTAAGAAAGGAAATTAGCATTTTTCAAACAAAAAAATCTAATAAAACTACAACTTCAATGTATCAACTAAAACTATAGGCAACAGTACTTTCAATAGATTCAACCAAACAAAAGAAAGGATAGATGAAAGAGGACAGTATCCCTTCAATGCAAGATGTACAACAGTGAAACTGCCAAAGAAACTCTTTCAAGATTAGAACAATGGGAAAACATATGGGTTTTTTCAGATTTACTTTTTACATGTATTTAAACTTTTTATAATTTCATACAGGAATACTCTATTATTTCATTTCCAACAAACAGTCTCCTCCCTTCAACACTTTTTATGCCTCTCCTCAGACTTACTCTGAAATTAGATGTCCTCTTTGCAAAAATTAATATTGGTACTGAATATACTGAACTACCAGCAGCAGCAGCAACAACAACATCAGCACCACAAACACAAATACAACCAACACCACACTGGACTATTTTTCTTCTGTGGTACGAAGAAAAAGTCAAGATTTTTTTACCTACTTGATTGATATCTACTGGTAGCATATACCAGTTTGTATCAAATAAACAAAAACAAATAAACAAATAAAAACAAACAAGTTAAACTCTCTTCCAGTACTTCAAAATCCTTCTGTTTATTCAATTGGAGCTGCTTTTCCTTTGTCATTTGGAAACAGTAAAATCTGAGCAATGCTATCTCCCACTTTAAAGTGAACAGTTTTCTTTATATAAACCATAGTCTTAGTCTCTGCCTTGAAATATTAATCTATAATTTCTAGATGCACAATGAATCTTTGAGATATTAGGCTACTCATTCCTGCAACTACTCCTACTGTCTTTGGGGTTAAAGGTTGATGAATACCAGTGGATATTTTATAGCATTGAAATTTTGGAGATTCTATGAGGTTTGTACTTATGACTACATATAGGCCAGAGCTTTCTTCTGAAGCATACATTAGTTTAATTTAGTTTTCTCTACTTGCTCTGTGGATTGATAAGAGGAAATACTTGACTCATGTTTGTTGCCAGGGTACAAGTGAACACTCATAAGGAGTTTCTCTTATTTAAAGAATTTTATTGCATATCTCTCTCTGATCTGGAGAGATCAACTTCTGTAAGTCAAGAAAGGCTATAGTCTCCTAGAAAGGTCTTTAGGAACTCATTGACCACAATTCCTTTTCAGTATATCTTGTCTACCACAGTTAATACAAGGGGCATATTGATGTCTAGCATTATTTTCTATTGCTTGTCCAACTGCATAGTCATTCAGATCAATATCAGTAGTAGTTCTAATCTGCTCATCTAAAGGTGCTGATTGAGCTTTTAAACATCTTGTTAAATAATAACATCATCAAACTTTATCTGCTTTAACAAATCAGAAAGTTGTTCTTTGCCTATTTTTTACAATATAGGACCTTTAGACGTATTCTGATTTTCTACAATTGCAGGTTCACCTCTCTACCATGTCAGCCATTATAATTGAGAACTAGCTTCCAGTACAACTACTGCTAAATGTTTCAAGTCTTGTGAGATAGTCGGTCCTCTTTTGGGTAGCCCAGGTATTTAACATGTCTCACATAGGGTGGATGTTTTTATAAGCTATTATTGATTCTTTCTAATATTTAAGGTTTTGTATTTTTAACAGCATTCCAGGCTAGTTAACATTTTGTGAATTTTCACCATTTTCTGGCATTTGTTTCCAAGTAAATGAGAAAGCTATTGGTGGTGGTCACTATTCCTCAATTTCATTAAGAGATGGCATCATAAGTTCAATGCTGCCTATCTTGATCCTAAATTTTATTGGTACCCTAAGTTAACTCTTATTCTTTCTGTCAAGACTTTGTACTATCACTGCAAATATTTCTTGTTGTACAGCTATTTTTCTTATTGTCCAGTTATCCTTTTAATCTCTAGATTTCAATTGAAAGTAAAGAGGGATTCTTTTCCCATTCTGTAGGCTTCTGGTTTTTCCTGTTGTTGATGGTGTCCTTTGCCTTGCAGAAGCTTTTCAGTTTCATGAAGTTCTATTTTAATTGTAGATATTAATGACTGAACTGTTGGAGGAAGTGACCAGGAAGTGGCCTATTATACCAATGTATTCTAGTCTAAACCCCTCTTTCTCTTGTATTAGATTTAGTATATACTGTTTTACATTGAGGCTTTTGATCCATTCAGACTTGATATTTTTGCATGGTGATATGTATACATCTATTTGCATTCTTCTGCATGCAGACACCTAGTTAGACCAGCATTGTTTGTTGAATATTTTTTTCCTATTGTACAGTTTTGTCATCTTAGTCAAAAATCAGTGTCTACAAGTGTGTGACTTATTTCTGGGTCTTCTATTTGCTTCAATTCCTCAACGTGTCTGTTTTTATGTCAATACTATGTTGTTTTTATTACTATTACTCTGCATTAAAGCTTGAAATCTAGGATGGTGATACCTCAAGAAGTTTTATTGTACAATATTGTTTTAGCTCTCTTGGTTTTTTTTTTCATATGAAGTTGGTAATTGTTCTTTCAAGGTTTGTAAAGAATTGTGTTGAAAATTTTATGGTAATTGCATTGAAATTGTAGGTTGCTTTTGGTAAAATGACAATTTTTGCTATGTTAATCTTACCAATCCATGAGCATGGGAGATCTTTTCATCTTCTGATATGTTCTTCAGTTTTATTTATCAAAGACTTGAAATTTTTGTCATACAGGTTTTTCTCTTTCTTGGTTAGAGCTACACCAAGATATTTTATATTATTTGTGTTCATTGTTAAATGTGGTTTTTTCCCTCTAAATTCTTTCTCTGCCCATTTATTGTCTGTACAAAGGAGGGCTACTGAATTTTTAAAGTTAATTTTGTATTCAGCCACTTTGCTGCTCGTATTTATTAGGTATAGGAGTTCTCAGGTAGAATTTGGGGGGTCACTTATGTATGCTATTACATCCTCTTCCAATAGTGATGCTTTGATTTTTTTTTCCTTTCCAAATTGTACTCGCTTGATCTTCTGGAATTGTCTTATTGCTCTATCTAGAATTTCAAGTACTATATTAACTAAATACTGAGAGAGTAGGCAGTCTTGTTTTGTCCTTGATTCTAATGACATTGTTTCAAGTTTCTCTCCATTTAATTTGGTATTGTCTATTAGCTTGCTGCATATTGCCTTTATTGTGTTCAGGTATGTGCCCGAAATCCTTGATCTCTCCAAGGTTTTTAACATGAAGGAATGTTTGATTTTGTTAAAGGCTTTTCTTAGTATCTACTGAGATGGTAGTTGAGTTAAACATTAGAGATAAACAGAATTCTCAACTGAGGATTCTCTATTGTCAGGGAAGCACTTAAAAAATGTCAGCATCCTTAGTCATCAGGGAAACGCAAGTCAAAAGGACTATAAGATTCTATCTTTTATTTGTTAGAATGGCTTAGATAAAAAAACTCAAGTGACAGTACATGTCCATGAGGTAGTAGAGCAAGGGGAACACTCCCCCATTGTTGGTGGGAGTGCAAACTTGTACAATTACTGTGGAAATCAACATGGTGATTTCTGAGAAAATTGGTAATAGTTCCAACTCAAGACTCAGCTATACCATTCCTAGGAATATACCCAAAAGATGTTCTACCATACCACTAGGACAGTTGCTCAACTATGTTCATAATATTACTCATAATATTGTTCATAATATGCAGAAAATGGATACAACCTAGAAAACTCTCAATTGAAGAACAGATAAAGAAAATGTGATACATTTACACATTTTAATACTGCTCAGTTTATTAAAAATAAAGAAACCGTGAAATTTGCAGACAAATGGATAGAACTAGAAAATGTCATCCTGAGTAAGGCAATTCAGATCCAGAAAGACATGCATTTTATGTACTCAGTAATCAGTGGATATTAGCCATAAAGTACAGGATAAGCATGTTACAATCCACACACCCACAGAAGCTAAGTAATAAGGAAGGCCCATTGGATAATGCTTAAATCTCATTCAAAATGGGAATTATAATAGACATCTAAAGGAGATGGAGGGAGGAAACTGAGTGGGAGAGGGGGTGGGGAGAGGAAGTGCAATAGGAATCAGATTTGGAGAGAGTGGAGCATGAGGATAGGAAGAGAGAATAAAAATAGGTGGGGACCAATCTCTGTGATGAGCGAGGATCCTTGGTGTTATGGACTCTTATCAGTAAGGGATATGGAGCCTGAAGTCCCTATTTAAGTGGAGAGATTGGAACACTAATGCACTCATAAAGCCTATTACTCAAAATTTGTTTTGGCTTTAAGAAGTGTAGGAACAAAGATGAGACATAGATTGAGAGAATGGCCAACCAATGACTGGCCCAACTTGAGACCCACCCTGTAGGAGAAAGCCAATCCTTAAACACTGTTAATGGTAGTCTGCTATGATTGGTGACAGCAGACTAACATAACTGCCTTCTGACATGCTTCATTAGGCAGAAGATAGAAACAGATGCAGAGACCCAAAGTTAAACATAGGCCAAGCTCAAGGAGTCTTGAGGAAGAATGGGAGGAAGGATTGAGGAAACTGGGAAGGTCAAGGACACCACAAGAAGATCTACAAAATAACATAACCTGGGCCTATAGGGCCTCAGGGACACTGAACCACCAACCAAAGACCATGCATGGATTAGACCTAGGCCACCTACACATGCATAACAGATGTGAGGTTTGGTCATTATTTGGGTCTTTTAACAAGTGGAATATAGACTGTCTGTGACTCTGTTGCCTGACATTGGATCCCTTTCCCCTTGCTGGGCTTCCTTGCCTGGCCTCAGTGGTAGAGGATGTGCTTAGTCCTGCTGCAATTTGAAGTATCAGGGTGGGGTACTCATGCCAGTAGCCTCCCCTTGTCAGAGAAGTGGAAGAGGTGGAGGAAGGTAAGGTAAGGGTAGGAAATGGAGAAGAGGAAAGAAGGGACAGTGATCAAGCTGTAAAGTGATTAAATAAATAAGTTAATGAAAAAATTTAATTAGCAATAAATATAAAAAGAATAATAAGGAGTTTACTCTGGTTACAGTTGCAGTAAGTGCTGGGAAGGCTCTTTCAAGTAATGTTTCTTTCTATTCTAGTCCTATTGTTGCCTTTAAGGGATCTGAAATGGAGTTTCCCATTATTCAGTTCAGGACAAGTCTGTACATATCCTTACAATTATCTGCTGGAGTAGCTTACTTTGATTCCCAGAGGCTTCTGAATATCCAGAGTCTCCTGAATGTCTTTTGGTTTCAAGAACTTGAAGAACTGATGCTTCTTCTAGAGACAATTGCAGAAGAATTTCTGCTGTCTGGAGTTTTGTCAGATATATTGTCCTTTGTGACATTTTATTCCGATGCCCTCTGTCTTCTGCAATGTTGGTGGGTTTTTTTCTTCTCCAATCACATTGGGTTATTATTCCAAACATGTTAGGCACCAGAAGTAAAAGTTTCTTATTTTTCCTCAGAAAAGAAGATTAGATGAGAGCCATTGCCAAGAGTTTAGAGCTCTTTCTGAACACTGGCTGGTTGATTTATCTTAGGTGTTCTGGCCTAAACTCCTCTCCAAACTGACTAAAACTATATTTTCTTGTATTTTGACTAAACTGTTCTGCCTAGCCTCAAACTATCTCTGGGAATATATTTTATTATTCAGACTCCTTATATCTGAATTCCTTTGTTTTCACCTGTGTTGACCTTGTTCTCTCTGCAACCTGTCTCTGAAAAATGGTCCAAGTAATAAACTCTGGGTCAAAAAATTCTTTCTCTCCCTCTTCTTCTCTCTCTACCTCAGTTTGTCTGTCTGTCTGTCTATACATATATACACACACACATGCACACACACACACACACACACACACACACACACTGTCACCCTCTGTGTATCTGTCTCTATATCTGACTCTACTTCTGTCTTTCTGTCTGTGTCTATCTCTCTTTTTCTGTCTCTCTCTTTCTCTCTGTCTTTCTCTCAATCTTTCTGAACTGCTCCTATGTAACCTCTCTTTCCTGTCCTGTTATTGTGAGAGTTGGGTGTATCCTATCTGACTCATTCTATCAAACTTTTATTTGTTTTTCTCTTATTCATTGTTTTGTCTGTTCCTCAATTACATGTGACTATTAAACATAGCTGATTCCTTCTATGAATTAATCTTACAGTCATTGTTTGGGATTAAATGTGTGTACTAAGGACCTATTTGTAGTCCAGCCATATCATACTGAAATGCAACTTGTGTGTGCATTCCAGCGAGATGGCATAAAACAAGAAGGTCTGCAGATGTGATACCTTGACAGAGCATGCATATTGCTGAATAAAATTCCTGTACCAATCTACAGATTCAATGAAATTCCCATAAAAATTCCAACACAATTCTTTACATACCTTGAAATAATAATATTCAACATCAAATGGAAAAATAAAAAGCCAAGGACAGAAAAAGAGTCTTGCACAATAAAAGAACTTGTGGAGATATTATGGTCCTTAATTTTGAGTGCATTATAAGAAAAGCAGACAGGGTGATCACTGGAATTGAATTGAAGACCCAGACATAAATCTACATATCTATGGACAATTGATCTCTTAATAAAGAATCTACAAGTACATTAAAGAAAGCTTCTTCAACAAATGGTGCTGTTATATCTGTATGTAGGTAGAAAAATGCAGTTATGTCTGTATGTATCATCCTGGATAAAATTCAAGCCCAAGTGGATCAAAGAACTCAACATAAAACCAGATACACTGAACCTGATAGAACAGAAAGTAGGAAATAGCTGTACTCACTTACACAGGAGAAAACTCCCTGAACATAGCAATAATAGCAAAGTCACTAATACTGACAATTAATAAATGAAACTTTGTGACACTTTAATGCTTCTATAAGGAAAAGAGCTCTGCCAACATGACAAAATACCAGACAGGAAAAGTAATTACATCAAATCTGTATATGATAGAGGGCTAATACCAAAAATAAAATAAAATAAATTAAAACCAATAACTAGGCTTCAGCAAACCAAATAATACAATTTTTAAAATGTGGTATAAAAACTCTACACAGAATTCTGAGCAGAGGAATCTCAAATGGCTAAGGAAAAAAATTAAGAAATTTTCAAAATCCTTAGCCATTGGGGAAATGCAAATCAAGAGAACTCCAAGATTCTATCTTACAACTGTTAGAATGGATAATATCAATAGGACAGGTGACAGCTCATGCTGATATGGGTCTGGAGCAAGAGGAATACTCCTCAATTCTGTTGGGATTACAAATTTGTCCTGCCACTGTGAAAATCACTATGGATCTCCCTGGGAAGTTGAAATAAAATAGATTTTGCTGATGGATTGAGGATGGTGGGGGTGAACACAAGAGTGATAATGCTGGGGCATGGTTCAGAGACAACATACTCAGAGAGAGAGGACTGGGATTTTGGGGAGTTTAGGGAAGAGATGTGCAAATCTAGTACAGTGGAAACTCTCTGGAATCTACAACATTGACCCTCATGAAGACTTCTAGTAATAAGTTACATGCAGTCTAAACTGACCATCTTCTATACACAGGCAAGACTTTCAGCGGTGGGAAATGAATATCAACCCAGCCACAAAAGCTTCAACCCACAATTTGTCCTATGTCTAAAATGTGATGGATAGTGGTGGTAGAGAACTTGTGGGAGTGGCCAACCAACAACTGAACCTATCTGATGCCATATCCCTGAGACGGAACCCATTCCTGACAGAGCCTAGATTGCCATAAACAAGAGGAGGCTTGATAGCCTAGAGGCCTAGGATAAAACCAAACATGACAGCCAAAAGGCAAAAATCAATATTGCTGCCTAGCTTAATTTTTTCAGAAAAGAGTCACTCAGCAACTGATAAGAGCAGATGCAGACACATACAGCCAAAAATTAAGAGGAGCTTAGTGAACCCTACAAAAGAAAGGAAAAATTGTAGGATCCAAATGGGTGGAGGACACCATAAGACACAGGCCACACAATAAACTAAGCAGGGATCACAGGGGATCACAGAGACTGATGATATAATTCCTGACTCTGTATGTGTCTGAGTATGTGTTCTTCATATATGTTATGATTATGTAGCTTTTTGTTCTTGTTGGACTTTGACAGTGGGTTATGACTCTGACTCTTTTTCCTGCTCTTGGAGCCCTTCTACTATTACTGGGTTGTGTAGTAGTCCAGCTTCATGTGAGGATTTGTTCCTCTTCTTATTGTCTGATTATACCTTCTTATTTTGTGTTTGGCTGATGTCACTGGATGCCCTCTGTTCTAAAGGAAATGGAGTAGAAGTAGATCTGGCAGAGAGGGGAAGTGGGTGAGGGAACTGAGAAGAGTGGAAGAAGGGAAAACTGTGGTCCCTATGTAATGTCTGAGAGAAAAATTTTAAAAAAGTAAAGATGTATTTTTTAATTTAATAAATAAGTGAGTTTTTAGTGACATCATAAACAATTCATATAACAGATCTCAGGTTTTTACATTTATGTATGTTACTGGAAATGTATAGTGTATAAAGGTCATAATTACACATCCATACTTTTATGAGTTTTATTTATTCCACTTGTATTACTTCTTTTAGAGTTTTTTATTTGTTACAATGATTTAATATAATATTCATGCCCCAACGCTTCCTTGTTCTATCTCACTTCACTATCTAGTTTGTGTTTCTTTTCAACTCTCCATGACCCATTTATGCTGCCCAAATAATCTTGTATATGTGATCTAGCACTGCAGAATGATTAAATTACCAGGATCTGCATTCTAAGAGAAAATTGGCCTGTGGTGTTCCAGCAGCTAAAACTTGACAATATCTCCTTGTTAGGGGTGAAATGTTATGTTCAAATCCTATTTGCATGTGATTGCACAGGTTGTGCATTTCCAGAAAGTCTTGATATTGGTTGGAGGATGTCATATGGGTGTTGATGGTTCTATTTTCTGAATTTCTATACTGTGCAAAAAAGGAGAAGCTGGGCAGAGTACCATTAGAGCTGTAGTGGTTTTTTTTTTCCTGCTTTCTGACTGTAGGTACCCTGACCAATTCTTGGTAAAAGTAATTGGTAAAAGTGGGATAGCAGAAGTTTTTAATCAAAGTTACCAATTTTTGTGTTAAATAACATTTGTTCCAACTACATTGGAAAACCAAATGACTAAGGTGGCTCAAGTGTGTTGGAGTGCAGATAATTCCATCATACCCCCCCACTCTCCAGATTCAAAAGAAGCTGTATGCAGTATACCATGCTAGGTTTCAGCCTTCTATAGACTTCCTCTTTCCTTGCATTTACCTCTTATAATGGGAAAATGTTCTTGTCATTAAAATGAAGCATATAACTAGGCTTTCTTATTTTTCAAAGGCAGACATAAGATTACTCTCAGTTAAGAATAAAGAGGACCATGTGCTTATAAGTACTTTTTTTTCTATTTTTTTAATTTTATTTTTATTTTTTATTAATTTATTCTTGTTACATCTCTATGGTTATCCCATCCCTTGTATCCTCCCATTCTCCCCTCCTTCCCATTTTCCCCTTACTCCCCTCTCCTATGACTGTTCCTGAAAGGGATTACCTCCCCCTGTATATGCTCATAGGGTATCAAGTCTCTTCTCGGTGACCTGCTGTCCTTCCTCTGAGTACCACTAGGTTTTAAATAAAAATTATTTGTTGTATGTGGGTTGACTTGTACATGTGAATGAATATGCTATTAGAAGCAAGAACAGGTTGTTGTAGCTGGAGTTATGTTATAGTTGTGGGCAGTATGATATAGGTTTTGGGGACCAAACTGGCTTTTCAAGCAAGACCAATAAGAGCTCTTAACCAATTAATCATCCATACAAGGCCCTGGATAACAGATATTTGAACAATGAGAGTTTTTCAGGCTGTTATAATATTTAGAGATACAATAAGCACATTTAGCATTATGAAATTAACATAAGACTTCAAAAACCACAGTGTAATTATATGCTTTGAAAGTGATACACCAAATTGATTTGGACATGAACTTGACAGAGCGCAGAGGTGAGATGGGTAATGTCTATTCGCAAGTTGATGAGACTTAGAATTTTCTAATAAATAAAACTGAAGGGTCTCTAAGGGCATTTCCAGAAAGGCTTGACATTGGTTGGAGGATGTCATATGGGTGTTGATGGTTCTATTTTCTGAATTTCTATACTGTGCAAAAAAAAAAAAAAGAATCTGGGCAGAGTACCATTAGAGCTGTAGAGGTTTTTTTTTTTTTTTTCTGCTTTCTGACCGTAGGTACCCTGACCAATTCTTTTATTTTTTTTTATTTTTTTTTTTCAATTTTTTTTTTTTACTCTTTTTTTTTTTAATTAATTTATTCTTGTTACATCTCTATGGTTATCCCATCCCTTGTAACCTCCCATTCTCCCCTCCCTCCCATTTTCCCCTTATTCCCCTCCCCTATGACTGTTCCTCAGAGGGATTACCTCCCCCTGTATATGCTCATAGGGTATCAAGTCTCTTCTCAGTGACCTGCTGTCCTTCTTCTGAGTGCCACTAGGTGTCCCCTGCCAGGGGACATAGTCAAATGTGAGGCACCAGAGTACTTGAGAAAGTCAAATCCCTCTCTCCACTCAGGTGTGGAGACTGTCCTGTCCATGGGCTAGATCAGGGTAGGGGTTTAAATTTGACCGCCAGTATTGTCCTTGGCTAGGGCCTTAGTTTGAGCGGGACCCCATGACCCAAATCTGCCTATCATAATGTTCTACTTGTAGGATTCTAGGACCTACTGGATCCTTCTACATTGCTATTCTCCCATTGTTCTCTCATCTAGAGTCCCAATAGGATGTCCTCCCCTCTGTCCCAGTTTCCTGGTAAGGGAAGGCTTTCATGGGACATGCCCATTGGGCTAGTATGCAGATATAAGTGAGTATATACAATTTGAGTCTTTCTGCTTCTGGGTTAACTCACTCATTATGATCATCTCTAGCTCAATCCATTTGTCCACAAATTTCGGGAATTCCTTGTTTTTAATAGCTGAGTAGTATTCCATAGTGTATATGTACCACAGTTTCTTAAACACTACCAAACCAAATAACCCAATTGAGAAATGGGGCTTGGAACTAAACAGAGAATTCTCAACAGAAGAATATCAAATGGCTGAGAAACACTTAAAGAAATGCTCAACCTCCTTAGTCATCAGGGAAATGCAAATCAAAACAACTCTGAGATTCCATCTTACACCCATCAGAATGGCTAAGATCAAAAACTCAAGCGACACCACATGCTGGAGAGGATGTGGGGAGAGAGGAACACTCCTTCATTGCTGGTGGGAATGCAAACTAGTACAACCACTTTGGAAATCTATCTGGTGCTATCTCAGAAAACTGGGAATAGGGCTTCCTCAAGACCCAGCTATTCCACTCCTTGGAATATATCCAGAAGATGCACCGGCACACAGCAAGAAAATTTGCTCAACCATGTTCATAGCAGCCTTATTCATAATAGCCAGATCATGGAAACAGCCTAAATGTCCCTCAGTAGAAGAATGGATAAATTCTTTTATTATCCTGCAAATATAGTTTCTTTGCCATGATAGACTTTACCTTCAAACCATGAGCTAATGTCATGTTGTCTTCTTTTCTCATGTTGTCTTTTTTCCCCATCTATTTTGTCACAACCTTGGTAAAAGTAATTGGTAAAAGTGGGATAGCAGGAGTTTTTAATCAAAGTTACCAATTTTTGTGTTAAATAACATTTGTTCACAACTACAGTGTGTCTTCAAAAATAATTATTTTAATCTGGGGAAAATATGAGTGTGCTCTTCATGATCTATTCCACTATATTTTCTGGGGACTAAGCAATGTGTTCTGTAGAAATACCAATTATTGCAACACTAATTGTCTTAAGACATAATTTTTAATAAGGTTATCCAGAAAGATTCACCTTTGGGAATTCCAAGGGAGCAGCCAATTGACTTTAAAAGAGCTGTTATATGCATTTTGATTATATGATATTTCAAATTAATCCACATCAGGGTTATAAAAAGTAAAATAAAATTTCTTATTGCTTTTATTTGCATTCTCATGCTAAGAAATAGCTACAGTTTAGCTCAGAACTTTGAGGTTTCTTACCCTCTAAAAATGTAAAAATATGTTATGATTTCAGAATTTTCAAAGACAGATACATGTTCTATTTTCTTTTCTTTTCTTGAGGGTATTTTTTATTTATTAATTTATTCATATTGCATCTCAATTGTTATCCCCTCCCTTGTATTCTCCTATTCCTCCCTCCCTCCCACTTTCACCCTATTCCCCTCCCCTATGACTGTGACTGAGAGGGAACTCCTCCCCCTGTATATACTCGTAGTGTATCAAGTCTCTTCTTGGTAGCCTGCTATCCTTCCCCTGAGTGCACCGGGCCTCCCCATCAATGGGACATGGTCAAATATGGGGCACCAGAGTTCATGTGAAAGTGAGCCCCCACTCTTCACTCATCTGTGGAGAATGTCCTGTTCATTGGCTAGATCTGGGTAGGGGTTCGATGTTTACTGCACGTATTGTCCTTGCTTGGTGCAGTAGTTTGACATGTTCTATTTTCTTTTCAGGTTATCCACTGCTAAATTGAACACTAATGGATTAAAAAAAACATACCTTTCTCTCTTCAAGTTGACCTGAAGGAAACTCTACCTACATATATCTGAAAAGTAACACTTTTCTAGGAAAGAAAGGAATCTTAATTTCAATTTTCAAATGGTAAAATGTTATACACTGTCTAAAACAATGTTTTAAAATATTATAGATATAAACAAACAGGAAAGATATTAAAAGTTATATAATTTAGCAATGACTTATTTACCTTTATTTCTCCTGTTTGCCTTTTCTTCCCTTGCATTTTACCAGACTGAGGGTTATAATACCTTGGCAAATCTGCTAAATTTTAGCTGTCTACCACATATTCTTTCTGTGTACACAGACAACTTTTCTGTAAATATTTTAAATAGGATCCACCTTTGTGTTTATGTAGAGCTGTGCTTTCTAAAACACCATCTCCACAGATATTTACTATGTACACTTGTGGTAGGATCTTTAATGAAAAGTCCATAAAATCGAGTAGCCAAGAGACTTATCTCCAGACCCAAAATTTTTATTACCAAAAACATGGCATCTGAAATGTTTGGTTGTTTAATAAAACATTTTACATGCTTATCCTTGCCTCTATTAGTGGAAACTAAGGAGCTCCATAATCTCTATATTATTCTCTATCATTTAGTCAAGATAACACACACATGCACAAACACACACACGCGCGCGCACGTGATGAGAGAAAGTCTGAAATGAATGAGTGAGTGAGAAAGAGAAAGAGAAAGGTGGAGGCATACCCAGAGAAGATACACAAGGAAGTAGTAGAGGGCAGGGGCAAGGTGTGAAAGCAAGGGAGGAAAATCATGAGAATTTTGTGCAAAGGTAAATATACCTTTGGTATTTTCTTGTCTCTCATTCTATTGACTATGCCTCCACATCAATGTAATAGTTTGGAATGATGCCAATTTTAAAATTAATTTCTTGTTTCCTGCTGACAGGAACTGAAAACAATATAGTATGCCAAACATCACTGCAGTAACTAGATTCATCCTGGTGGGGTTATCTGACATCCTGGAGCTCCAGACTTTATGTGGTGTGTTCTTCCTAGTGATATACGTGGTAGCCCTAATGAGTAACCTCATCATCATCACTCTCATCACCTTTGACCTGCAGCTTCAAACACCCATGTACTTCTTCCTGAAGAATTTGTCCCTGTTGGATGTCTTGTTTGTTTCTGTTCTGATTCCAAATTTCTTGGTCGATAACCTAACCAACAACAATTCTATCTCCATTCTGGCTTGTGCTTTCCAGGTATTTTTAATGACGTCTTTCTCATCAGGGGAAGTATTTGTCCTGACAGCCATGTCCTATGACCGCTATGTTGCCATCTGCTCTCCCCTGTACTATGAGGCCATAATGAGTAGTGGTATCTGTGTGCTATTGGTGGGTGTTTCTTGGGTTACTGGGAGTACTCTTTGGAGCAATATACACATCTGGAACATTTTCCATGCCTCTCTGTGGTTCCAATGTGATCCCACAGTTTTTCTGTGATGTTCCTTCATTGCTACAGATTTCATGCACTGAAACACTGGTGGTCATTTATACAAGTCTTGGATTGGTGTTTGTCTGGGCATGTCTTGTTCCATCTGTGTTGTGATCTCTTACTTTTACATTTCTCCACAGTGCTTAAGATTCCTACTGCTAAAGGTCAGTCCAAAGCGTTTGCCACCTGCCTCCCCCACCTCAGCGTTTTCACTGTTTTTATTGTTACTGCTTGCTTTGTCTATCTGAAGCCATTCTCAAATACACCATCAACTTCTGAAAGACTCTTCTGTGCTATACACTGTGTTTCCTCCAATACTTAATCCTGTTATATATAGCCCGAGGAACACTACTGATGTCAAAAAAGCTCTAAGGAGGCTACAGCAAAATCTTTGCTTGAGGAACTTAATCATTTCATACTCTAAAATGTTAGAGAATTATATGGTATATCATAGGTAACAAGGACATTTTATGATTTTCATCTTTGGAGAGATGGGAGTGAATATCTGTATCTAATCATCTGATAGCTTGTTTCTTCTGCTTCTTACATAAAAGACAATGAAGCTATTGAAATGGTTAAGTGAGTCCATATTTTGGAAAGCATATTCATTATTGGCTTCCATGAAATTCTATCTAGTTTTGACGTAGAATAACAAAGACACAGTAATACTCTAAAACCAGTGCATTCTGAAGATTTACTCGAATCCGGGAGATAGTATCAGGAGAGATGTACAAGAGTTCTCAGACTGACACCAGCATATTCTGTGGCTGTACCATCTATGTGTGTTTCTTTGTCTAAAGTCCAGCACTTTTCATCTCTAATTCTGTTAAGGAACATGCTATAGTCATTGGAACCCATTTTAATTATAGCAGAAATCACTTTGACTGATTTATCTTGGCTTATTCACTAGTGTCTTCTATGGTAAAGACTATTCTTTATGATTTGTTATCTTCTGGAGACTGTGTCATCAATCTGAGCCTTATATCTTGGAAACAACTCAGTTTGTAAAAAGAATATTCTATGATTTCATACTTATTTTCGCTAATTTTATGTTTTCCTATAGTCAGTTTGATAAAATAGTACTCTCATGCACAGATAAGATCAGTGTCAACTATCTCATTATTGTATCCCGTCTTTGTCTAGAACATAATGAAACAAAGCACTTATCAGGAAAGATAATGACCTAGCCTTCCACTATATGATTTCAAGTCCTTAAGCCAACTACGCCATTAACCATAAGTAATGTAAAATTCTGTAAGGCCTCAACCAAATGGCCAAGATGTCACATCCTACTGATGGGACTTTACCGCCAAGTACTACAGAAATGGTGGTTCCACTGCCCTGACTCATGACTTCAAGGACTGGTTAATTCAACTTCAATGCAATCTCACCACCTGATTTTAAATAAAAGAGGAGACAAAGAAACTTCATTACCCAGGACATACCTTTCAATCAACATTTACCAAGACACTAAAAAACAAGCTTTTCTTCCCCAGAATGGTTCCCATTTGCAAGGTTACTGATTTTGCTCTTTGCTCATTTCACATGTGCTTTCACTAATTAAATAATCCTTTGATTACTCACATCTGTGTCCTGCTATAAATTGTCATCATTAAAAGCAAGAATGAAAAAACCAACATGGCCGAACTGCCTTGGATAACCTACTACACATTTGGTAAGTTATTTAAGGCTCTTGACCAAAGTATGTCTTCTGCTAGAGGTATGGAAGCCTGCCATTAGAGCATGTGTGGTAAGTCCTTGGAAAGTCATCTACTTTCCACTGATTTTGATATTCTTCTCTGACTCTGTGTGTTTCATTGTTACTGCTACTTGTTATTGATTACTACCTCTGAAATCACACTTACGCAGCCCTTATTGCAAGTACAAGTCAAATCTGAGAAAACCATTTATATTGTTTGATCCTAATTTGAGGGGAAAATAGGGTGGAGAGGGAAGTTCTAAAGGACTGTAGAACAAATATGAAAGTATTGGGTGACCAAGAATGACTGTAAAGTCTTTTGACCATGTACTGTATGCAAAAAATACAGCACACATAGCCAAGTGTGTATTATGTTAATAATCCATAAAGAACAAAGTATGTGGCATATGAATGAGCCAGAAAGAGGCCACAAGACTTCAGGCATAGGGCCATAGAAATTTTGACTTTTTCTCCATCTTTAGCTCACTTCCAATCTTCTCAGTGCTTTTCTGTCTTAATAAACTGGCTATGATCCTATGAATATGCATACATCCCTGCTCTAGATTTTTGTTCCAGGGCACAGGTACTTAAAATTGTACCAGGTATCCTCCAGATCCTGATCTATTGCTTAAAGCATTTCCCTGACCCAATAAACACCAGATGTGATTATGACTCTAACCACTTGAAAACTTTCTATTCAAACCCAATCCATCTTTTATCTACCTTCCATTACTTTCTCTTTAATGGGACCCCAGGTGAGCACAAGGCCTGAAAGAGCAGGGGTGGATGAATGAGTCAAGTACGGGGATGTGAGGGGGGGTTCAGCCTGACTGATTGGCCATCAGAGTGCTTCTTTATTCAGTTCTTAGTAGACAGGCATAGATGCATGTTGTCCCAAAACATAAATCATATCATTTTTGTTCCCAGACACATATTTTTACTTCCTCTGGTCATAAGTTTGCTCATCTTTGATAGACCATCACAGGGGAGAGTTATCTTTTACAATCATTTCCCTCATTAACCCCACAATCCAACTTTTTTATTTTAATTATATTAATTTATTCAGATTACAACTAAATTGTTACCCCATCACTTGTATCCTTCTGTTCCTCCCTCCCTCCTGCTTTCACCCTATACCCCTCCCCTAGGTCTAAGACCGAGGGGGACCTCCTCCTCCCCATATGGTCATAGGCTATCAAGTCTCATCTTGGTAGCCTGCTTATTCTTTCTTTGAGTGACACCAGGCCTCCTCACCAAGAGGAGGTGGTCAAATATGGAGCACCAGAGTTCATGTCATAGTCAGTCCCCGCTCTCCACATAACTGTGGAGAATGTCCTATCCATTGGGTAGATAGGAATAGGGGTTCAATGTTTACTACTTGTATTGTCCTTGGTTAGTGCAATAGTTAGAGCAGACCTCCCTGGGCCCAGATCCACCCATCACTATGTTCTTCTTATAGGTTTCTAGGACCCTCTGACTTGACTCACAGAAATTCCTGAGCCTGGTCTGAGTTTTCTCTAGAGAAGGAAGATTAGGCTTTTTCTCACCTCTGGTCTGGGATTGGAAGCCATAGACTCACTGGACTGATTCCTACCTTCCTCCTTTGTAAGGAGTATAGAGATGGGATGGAAAAACTGCCCTGTTCTTTGTGCTACCACAGAAAATCTAGATATCAGCACTTTCTAGAATAATGTTTTATACTATTCTGTAAGTTATCAAAACTATTCCTCCTTTTCTATGTAATATTCTATAGAATAATAGGCATAAAATCATAATATCAAGAACAGTCTAACTACAGGCCAAACACATATTTGATACTTCATAGTGATCACATACAGGAGAAGGGAAAATTATTTTGAGGCCTAAAGTAAACCCCTCCTTATGTGCCTTTGATCAATGATATTAAAGCCTTGAGGAGTTAAAGGCAACCATTGATGGCTCTTCAAATGGCAGGAATAAACTTTCAAATAAAAGAGTAACACATTTCAAGCAAGAATGTCTAAATATTCTTCAGATGTACATATCATAACATCATTCTCCAGCTATATTTGTTTACTTAAAGATGGGAAACCTAGGTTAAGACTTCCATTTCCTAATTTCAGCGGAATTCAAACAAAACATAGGTTTATCAAAATCATAACATCAGAAAATACTCATCCATCCAGGGAAATCCAAAGAAGTCTTTAGTAATCTCCTGGGGAGCTATTTCCCTTTCAGAAAGAGAAAAATTAGATTCCAAGCTTTAAACTAACATTTTGTCCTGTGTAACTATGAACTATACAGTACCCAAGGAGTCGGCTATGCTACATCAAACTATATCTACTCGCAGAAGTGACAGCAAGGAGGCAACGAACAATATGCACACATGCTTCCTTTCCATAAGGTAGTTGACAAAACACATCTAATTATTATGAAGGAGGCAGTTAGAAATTTCACTGTTACCTTTAAGTAGATTCTGTTGTGGTTCATGTGTGAGTTCAGCCTTCGCAGATCAAATTTAGCTGTTTACCAGTATCGAGAGTAGAATGCATGCTGAAGCTACCATCTCTTGACTTAGTGTTTTCTTCAAACCGAGGAGAACTGGAGACTTTGGGGATTACATACCCTTCAGAGACCTTATCCCCTGGTGGTAATGCTTCTCAGAGTGGAGCAAAGACCTCTGCTAGCAAAGCTGAAATGCCAGGTTCATCAGGATTAGGCAGTCCACTGGCCAAAGTTGACACAGCAGCAGCAGCCAGTCATGTCTGACTGGTTCTAGCGGCAGCTCATCTGCCCTGAGCTGCACTGCATGCATGTCTGACTTTTCCATGTATGTGTTTCACTCCTATGGTGCAGGTAAACAGATATCTACTGTTTCTGGTCTCACATCTGGATCAGGGGTACTAGGGAATGTGGATGAAGAACCCACTTCTCTCACTGGTCAAAAAGACTTACTGAGTATAAAGCTTGAGTTTGTAAAAGTGAACTTGTCTTCGATAAGGCGATCAGGAGATGCCTCATTTTTTTTTGAAAGTCAGTCTGTAAACTGTATTCAATATATCTGCTGGTTGTGACATAGGGTCTGTGAGATAGGGTCAGCTTCATTTAAGTACAATATGCTCTGACTCAGTGAGATCCTGCCATTTCCAATGGCCTGGTATAGGAGAGAAATATTGCAAGTCTCGTGTTCCTTGGAGACCAAACTGTAAATTTGCCAACCTTTGGTCCAGGGACTCCTGATTCCGTTGAAGAGATGAGCCAGCACTTTTCTCCTGAGTCCTCAAGGAAAGCTTACTGCAGAGCCTGGGATCAGCCAAGTCAGTCAGCCTCTTTCACCCATATGCTTCAGTCGCCCAGTGTGTTCAGTGATGTATGACCAACAATATCATGTGACCACAGACAGCAGCACAGAGCCTCAAGTCCCTAGCTTCTATAAGATCAAGGAGTGTGTCAGACTCTTCAGTCACTCGGAGAGATTCTATTTCAAAAACATCAACTCCTGTTAACAAATCAAACAAAGCAGCAAGCCAGCAAGGAACTCCATGGGAGACACTTGTGGTCATTATCAACTTGAAACAACTAAACATTCAAATGAATATGAGTAATTGGTGGAATCATCGATGTCAATGCTTAAGAAATGATTGCTCATATTTCTGAACATCCAAGTCAGCAACCCAGCCACAAAATACAGATTACCTTGGGTTCTACTGAATCTTGAGTTGATAACATGTGCTCAAGTATGCTCATGGGTATCTTCAGTAATGCTAACCTTAAGCTGCGGGATGGAAGGAAAGTCAACTTATATAATGCTTTGGATTCAAGCATGACTGATAAAAGTGAAATTTTTGTGCATGGAGGTTTGAAGTGGTATATTTTTCAAGCAATGATATCAAGATCAACCACATTGGACCTGATAAAAATAGGAATGAAGCTCCAGGAGTTCTTCACACAACAGTTTGATACTAGCAAGTGAGCTCTGTTGACCTGAGGACCTGTTCCTTATCTTCCAACTGATACAATGACAAACAACCTGGAGAAAAATTCACAAAAGAATTTGCTCGGTGCTGCACACCATCCACATTGGCCTGGATCTTTAAATGTGATGTCTAGATGCCACATATCCTTATTTCAGGTTCCATTACTAGAAGATGGCATGCAGTTTGGAGGACCCATGAGCTTACATGGAAGTCATATGACCCTGGCTTGTTTTCATGGTTCGAATTTCCATTCAAAATCCTGAGAACTTTTTCATTTAGAATAACCATATATTGCCTTTTGGAATGAAGCTCAGAAAATCTGGGAAGATGGCTCTAGTGATCACTCTACCTACATTGTTCAAACGTTGGATTTTCATCTGGGTCATAATACCATAGTCACTAAACCATGTAGTGCTCTGGAAAATCCTATGGCAACAATAACCAAGATAATGAGGCATCACCATGAAAACCGCCCCATGGAGTAGCAGGTGTGAAAGAATGGTCCAACTATGTCACTGCCACAAAGAATGAATAGTTAAACTTACTTTGTAATGTTGATGCTAATGACATGGAGAATAATACTACTATGAAGAATTCTAGTTTGTTGAGTGGATTTAGAGGAGGTTCTAGCAACAGCCATGAAACAGAGACTATCTTTGCATTGCTAAGGATGCAGCATGAATTTAAATCAATTCATATTCAGGAACTACAGGAGCCTTCGTTACAAGATGCCAACTTGAAACCCAAGGTAGAATGCAGTGTGGTGACAGAGGTCACTGACCACATCTGTGTGACAATGGATGTTGAGCTCATCATTTTTTCACCATGATCTAGTGTCAGCATATCTGAAAGAAAAAGAAAAGGCTATTTTCCCACCTCTGATTCTATCTACTCGACCAGGACAAAACTGTCCAATTATTATACATGATGATAACTCTTCTGACAGAGATAGAGAAGACAGTGTCACTTACACCTCTGTGGACTGGTGATATTTTATGTGCAACACATGGCATCTGGAGCCTACTCTTAGATTTATTTCTTGGACTGGAAGGAAGATTGATGCAGTAGGTTTTGATTCTATTCTTCAAAAATTAGGCTTTCAACATGGCTTCAGAGAAGAGTGATGGACCCACTGGACAAGGTGCTGTCCATTTTTATAAAGAAAAAAAACTTGGCAGTGACCTGCAGGAGGAAAAGGAAAGACAAAGAAGAACACTAGAGGTGTTGTTGATTCCTCTGTATGATCTGGCATTTCAAAATGTCCCATATCTTCATCTTGTGCACTGACCTCTGTGTAATTCCTTTCAATTGGAGTAATTGGAATAGTTTCTAGAGGCTTTTCCAGAAAGTCCAATACTCAAGGACTAATAACTATTTCTTCTGGTAATGACTGAAGTGTTACACAGGCATATAGCTTAGCTGTTTTTATTCCTCCACTGGTCAGTGTTTCTTTCCTACAACAACTGTTTTAATTATATGACCAGAAATTGGTAGTCTCTCTACCTCTCTCACTCACTTCCTCCTAAAAGCAAAACCAAACCAAAATTAAAGAAAACAAAACAAAACAAAAAATCAAACAAAGAGAAAACAAAAAGATCATCTTCCTTATACCTCCATAAGAAACCAAACCAAGCCAAACAAACAAACAAAAACCATAGAGTCAATGTTGTGTTGGCCAACTACTTCCTGGGAATGAGGCCCACCCTTGTGTATGGTTGCCATACCCAGCAATAGTACATGGAGATAACTGGTTTTTCCTTTTCCCAGCAGGTAATTGCAAATAGTTAGAGGTGGTGGGATTTATCTCTTCCTATCCTTAAATAGAAATACTGCCAAGTGTGGAGAAACTAAAATTTATTTTTAAAGTAATTATACTCTATATTTACTGACCAGTTGGTATGTTCTAGAAAAGTTCACATTCTTTAGCATTTATTTCTTTTGATTTCAATAAGTGTCTATGAGTGACCGTTGAATTGTAGATTGTGATCAGGAAATAATAGAGGAGAATAAGGCTGTTTGGAAAAGAGTGGCTTAGTATTAGAGGCTGTTGGATTAGTCCAAACACATGAATACTATGTCCTCCTTCCATATTCAAGAAAAATGAGAAAATTATTCATTTACAATAAAAAATACTAAATATTATAGAATGTCTTGTTATGCCTTATCCTGAAGTATAATTCTACAACTATAAACTTTGAGAATTATATTATTTTAATGTTGCTACCAAACTAAATGAAGTTCACATTATTTTTATTTCTGTTACAGATAATTATTATGAAAATATCAATCTGAAAAATAAACAGTGCTGAATAAATAAAAAAATTATGTCAAGAATTGGAAACTGTCATTGTTAAATGAAGACTTTCATACATATAGACACATTGTATTGGACAAAGTCTAAAAAAAATTTTCACAACAATAATAGTTTTCAGCAATAGATTTTTTAAAAAGTGTTTTGAGATTTTTTTCAGTGTTGAATTATTTTTCAGTAATAAAATATCCTAAGAAAAATAGTAAAATAAAACATTCTTGATGCTTTTAACCAGGCACTACAATTGATAATTTATCTGTTAATTTCAACTTCTTTTATTTGATTATTTTGGGGGTATTACTGTTAATTTTTATCATAATTCTAAAATATACAAATTCATGTTCCACCACTGAATTACATTCCAATACCATTACTTTTTTCTTTTAAACAAAATTATACAATATAATTTTATCATATTATTCCCCCCCAACTCCTCATAGATACACCCTCTCTACACACTCAACTCCATGTTCTTTCTTAGAACACACACACACACACACACACACACATACACACACACACACATTTAGAACCCCAAACAGTACACACAAAAAGGTTTCCTATGGCCTTCTAGCCTGCAATGTTTACTGAAGAAAAAAATGCTACCTCATTATCAGTATATCAAAAAGCCAAAATTTCTGAAGTTTGCCATTTAGAAAGGTTTAGTCAGAAGCCACAGTTTTGGACGTGGCTCTAAGTACCCAAGAGAGAAAATTAACTTCCTCTCAAAGTTTTCATCTCTACATAAGCTGTACCTTAATAGCAAATTGCTTTCAGTAGGGAGCACATTATGACAAAGTGAGGAAGTCAAACATCAAGTGGAAAGTTTAACCAGAAAAAGATGAAAAAGAAACAAAGTAAGTAGGGTTTCAAAGAACATGGATGATAGCATGTATCAAATAGTAATAAATGAAAAAGAAATACAATAACCATAAGGAAGTAAGAGACAGACACACACACACACACACACACACACACACACAAGATAGGTGAGAGAGAGGGAAGAGAAAGAGAGAGGTAGAGAGAGGGGAGATTGAGATTAGAATAAAATGTAGTCCTTTATGCAATGAAATTCATGGACTAACAAAGTGAGAATAAGGTTGGAAGACAGCATGTGGCATTTTTGACATTTATGGCAGAATGCTTACAATGGGTAAGCAAAGGGATTATATTATTCTAAAAAATATTCTTTCCAAAGATAAGTTTGTTTTGTATTGTCAGATTTGTTTGTATTTTTGATTAATGTGAGGCAGCGAGTGCAGCATTTGATTGATACTTCCAATCTATAAATCAGGAATATTCAAAGTGTAATTATTTTTGGTTCAAAAAAACCCTTCTGCTTTTATAAAATGATTTTATCTTATATATTCAAAACTTGAACATTTTACCCATAAAAAATTTAAGCTATCATATGCATTAAAAACCACTTAAAACACAGTATATTTTCATAAAATTTATTATTTAGTTTTAACTTGTTAGCTAATTTTTTAAATCAAATAATATTTTAGATATAATAATTTAAAACTATTTTCTTCTCCTCCCTTCCTTTTTTCTATGACAAGAGTCTCTGGAAAATTCAGGTTAACCTGAACACAAAAATCCTTTTGTCTTCATATGCTGAGTGATGTAATTAGAGAAATACAGCATTATTATCATACATGTTTCTGTGTAATAGTGTATAAGGTATTTGGTTTCATCATAGCATTTATATATATGCTTTGATCTTATTTGATTCTCTGTCTACTTTATTTCTTTACCTTCCTATCTACCTTTTGTTGAATTCATTTGGCATTCATTTTAGAATTATTACTAAATCCATCCAACAATAGAGCAATATACATAGATTTTAAAAATATGGGAATTGATATTCATGTATTAAAATAATATTACTTATTAATACCAGAAGAATCACATATCTTAATCAAAGTAAAATAAAAGTGGCAGATAATCTATCTGTTGCATAATTTTTTATTCATTTAAATTACAATTTAAATTTTTTAAATAGATGATGTTGAACATATTTCTTCTATACTTTCACAAATTTAGGATGATATCATTTAATGCTGATATATTCACAATGGCTGAGAAATGGAAACAACCTAAATTGTATTTTTTTTTTGACAGTCATGGCCTGCTTTGCTTTTTAAAAATATATTTTATTAATTTATTCATCTTACATCTCAGTTGTTATCCCATCCCTTGTAACCTCCCATTCCTCCTTCCCTTCCATCTCCCCTTACTTCTCTCCCCTATGACTGTGACCGAGGGAGACCTCCTCCCCATATATATGCTCATAGGGTATCAAGTCTCTTCTTGGTAGCCTGCTATCCTTCCTCTGAGTGCCACCAGGCCTCCCCATCAAGGGGACATGGTCAAATAGGGGCACCAGAGTTCATGTGAAAGTCAGACCCCCCTCTCCACTCAACTGTTGAGACTGTCCTGTACATTGGGTAGATCTGGGTAGGGGGTTGAAGTTTACTGCAAGTACTGCACCCAGAGGAAGGATAGCAGGCTACCAAGAAGAGACTTGATACCCTATGAGCATACACAGGGGGAGGAAGTCCCCCTCAGTCACAGTCATAGGGGAGGGGAGTAAGGGGAAAATGGGAGGGAGGAAGGAAAGGATGGGATAACAATTGAGATGTCCAGATATAAGTGAGTATATACCATTTGACTGTTTCTGCTTCTGGGTGAACTCACTCATTATGATAATTTCTAGTTCAATCCATTTGTCCACAAATTTCGGGAACTCCTTGTTTTTAATAGCTGAATAGTATTCCATAGTGTAAATGTACCACATTTTCTTTATCCATTACTCTACTGAGGGACACTTAGGCTGTTTCCATGTTCTGGCTATTATGAATAAGGCTGCTATGAACATGGTTCTAAATTGTATTTTTTTAAAGAAATAATTTCAAATGATTTTGTCCTCCCTATCCATTATCATTTCCAGATATCAATTTATGCAAGAACCTGTTGTCTTACAGTTGATCAATATAGATTTTATTTGTTTTAATATTGTTATCACCAACATCATCATCATTATATGAAATGTAGCTCAGGGAACATAAATCTTCATTCTGCTCACTATTATTAACTAGCAAAATAACAGACTCTGCAACTGTCAAATGAGGTTTTAACTATAATTTAAGTTGTTAGACCAATTTCTGAACAGGTAGAAGCTATTTTTTCCAATGTAGTGCCATACAGATATCAGTTAAAAATATAGTGTATGAGTCACTTTGAAATACTTAGGCTTTTGAAGGCTTGGAACAAGATGAGACAAACAGAGGCATGAATTACATACGGAACTCAAGATAACCCCAAAGCAATCTATAGTGGAGTTATCAACCTGGCCTTAGCGAATGAACTGTTAGGAAATCTTTGTACATCAATTTCCTGCACTAGTTGGCAACAGTAACACGTTTCCTGATTCAAATATCAGGTTTTTCTGATTTCACTTCTTTTCATCTTTCTAGGACTGCACTAGTGGGATAAAGGCCTCAATGAGAAAAGTGTTTCTAGTATGAAAATAAGCACAATGATCAGAGAAAATGGAACTCTAGCCCAAGACTTTCTTCTGTTGGGATTCCCTGGGTCCTACCTCCTACAGCTTTCTCTTTTTATGCTTTTTCTGGTGATGTACCTCCTCACCATTGGTGGCAATGCAGCAATCTTGGTATTAGTCAGTTCTTCCCACCAGTTACACACACCCATGTATTTCTTTCTGAGCAATCTGTCTTTCTTGGAGATCTGGTACACCACAGCTGCAGTCCCGAAAGCTCTAGCCATCCTTGTGGGACGGAGTCAGACCATATCATTTTCAGGGTGTCTTTTGCAGATGTATCTAGTTTTCTCATTAGGATGCACAGAATACTTCCTCTTGGCAGCTATGGCTTACGACCGCTACCTTGCCATTTGTTCTCCACTACACTACCAGGCTATCATGAATAGCTTGCTCTCAGCACAGCTGGCTCTTATCTCCTGGATTTGTGGTTTTCTGGCCATTTCTCTGCCTACAGCCCTCATCAGTACCTTATCTTTCTGTGGCTCTCATACCATCAATCATTTCTTCTGTGACATCGCGCCCTGGATTGCCCTGGCCTGTACCAGTACTCAGGCAGTGGAGATCGTGGCTTTTGTGATTGCTTTTGTGGTTATCCTGAGTTCCTTCCTCATTACTCTGATCTCCTATGTCTACATCATCAGCACCATTCTGAGGATCCCTTCTTCCAGCGGCCGCAGAAAAGCCTTCTCCACCTGTTCCTCCCACCTCACTGTGGTTCTCATTTGGTATGGGTCTACAATTTTCCTTCATGTTCGAACTTCCATCAAAGATGATTTGGATCTGACCAAAACTGTTCATGTCCTCAATACAGTGGTGACACCAGTTCTAAATCCCTTCATTTATACCCTTCGGAACAAGGAAGTCAGAGAAACTTTCCTGAAGAAATGGAGGAGAATCTGAATTTCCTGAAGTGCCTTGGATGTATTGCAAATGGTCTCTATCACAGAAACAATGTCCGCTACTTCATTAACATATTTCATCACTTGTGTGAATACTTTCATAGAGTCATGTGTGTGAGATATCACATTTGAAGACTTAGAAATGCTTAAACAAAACTATAACAGAAATCAGAGTGTACATTTATATTAAGACACAATTTCTCTTCCAATTAAGTATCCTAAAATACTTACAAATTAGAAGCCTATAGACACACAATAAATCATAATTTCATAAGAATGTGAACAGAACAGGCCAAAATATACAAGTATATATGAAGTTCCGGTATAGTTTGAATGGAAACTCAAGCATTACAATAGAAAAAGAAGGATTTGATTATTGCCAAGGCAATAGATTTTAAGTAACCAATACTTTAAAATGAAAAATAGTGTTCCTGAAATTAAAGTTCAGTTGATCTTTCTCTACCAACCAAACAGACGACAGGAATTTAAGAAAAGAAATGCATTTATGTATTGTTTTGTCCATAACTGGACACAGAAAATGTCTCAGCCCACCTTCCTTCTGACAATATTACAATTTAAAGGAAACATGAAGACAAAGCAAAAAATAAATAAATAAATGTTCAAGTTCAGTTTGACATGTTACCAAAATTCTGAATTGTCTTTTTTTTTTCTGGAAAATGAGTGCTTTCTTGGGTAATAGATGTCTGGTTGTCAGCCCTGGGATATAACTCACTGGGAAGATTTTAAAATATCTAAGCATCTGTAGTATTTTCTCCAATTCATTTTCCATTGCTCTGTCTCAAGGGGTTTGGAGCATTAAGGGCATCTGAAATAAAGAAGCAAAAGTAAAGAGTCATATGTCTCTAACAGAAAGAATCATCATATGCCAATTTTACTTATTTATTTTTACTTTTTTTTATTTATTTACTGAAACCAATCAGGAAGTCCTGAAATTAGAAGGCCTTTAGTGCCTGGAGGCCATCCATTAAATGTTCTTCTTCTATAAGCTTTGGATTTATTTACTTTCAGAAGGGCTGTTAGAAGTGACTCCATTTTTTTGTTGTTGGTTTTTTTTCTTTTTCTTTTTTTATTTAATTAATTTATTCAGATTACAACACAATTGTTATCCCATCACTTGTATCCTCCCATTGCTCTGTCTCTTCTGCTTTCACCCTATTCCCTTCCCCTAGGTCTAAGACTGAGGGGGACCTCCTTACTCACTATATGGTCAGAGGCTATCAAGTCTCATCTTGGTAGCCTGCTTATTCTTTCTTTGAGTGCCATCAGGTTTTTCTGCCTTAAAAATTAGCCTTTCACCTTTAAATTTGTGGTCTCCCAAAATAGTGAATGAATAAAGTATGATATTAAACATAAATATTTAATGTATTTAATCATAAATATTATGAAAATAAGAGTGCAATGGACAAAATTAAAATAATGAAAAGTATCAGTGGAAGAAATGGTGAAAGATTGTATGAATGCAAAGATAGACTTAGAAAGATTGTAGTCAAGAAAAAAAGCATGACAAAGAATGAAGAAAGCTTATAGACCTTATCATACAGTAAATGAAATTTATTAACTAAAGCATAGAAGATAAATATAAGCTTCAAAACTCACTTAAAGATAGAATATATTTTCCAATTCTAAAATCAGTACATTTTATAGAATTTCATATCTTTATAAATCTTCAGTATTTCTAAATATTAACCAAAAAATTAAAAATAAATAAATAAATAAATAAATATTAACCATCACTTTTTAGAAAAAGAAATAAAAATGTAGTAAGCAATAAGCCTGTGAACAAATTTATTATAGGCCAAGTTAATGGGAAAATGCAGTTTTAAAGGAAAAGAGAGACATCCCTGAACCCAATCTGGTTTTCTCTCTAAATAAGACCAATAATAACTTGTAACCATCTTCCATTGAAAATAACCCTCTGTTGCCCAAGAAAGCCAAAAAAAACCTACCCAACCCCCTTGAAGGAAATGGGGTGTTGTTCTCCTAAAGTTTCTTCTAGCTGATTTGGGGTTAATAATACATTTGAAGGGGCCCAGATAAGACTGTGGGAATGGTTAAACAAGGTAGGAATAGTTCTTGTGGTCCAGTTTCTAAATGTTGAGAAATTCCAGGCTTAATTAGAGTCCTGTGTGGAAGAGTCTGACATGCTGGACCAATTGTGATTGGAAGCATTCCTCAAAGGTGTCCTGGGAGCTGTTTTGTTTTGATGAGGAACAGCAATTGAAGCATTTGGTGCTGGAACATGAAAGATGCAAGATGTCAGTGTCCAGCATGCTGAGCTGAATAAATTCTTTCAGGTCTGATCCAATATCACTATCCAGTCTTTTGTTATGAAAACATATAATTTCTCACAAGCATTATACAGTCCTAAAATTATAAATGTATAAGGTGTGCATGATGAACAGAACAATTAAGGCTGGTTTTAAAAAATATTTACTAAAAATCAAAGGAAATATTAAAATATTCAAAATAATAAACACTTGTTCCAAAAAAGAAAAAAAAATAGTTTTTTTAAAAGTTTGTGGAATGTAAATTTTTTTCTTTTTCTTTTCTTTTCTTTTTTTTTATTTTATTAACTTATTCTTGTTACATCTCTATGGTTATCCCATCCCTTGTATCCTCCCATTCTCCCCTCCCTTCCATTTTCCCCTTATTCCCCTCCCCTATGACTGTTCCTCAGAGGGATTACCTCCCCCTGTATATGCTCATAGGGTATCAAGTCTCTTCTCGGTGACCTGCTGTCCTTCCTCTGAGTGCCACCAGGTCTCCCCCTCCAGGTGACATAGTCAAATGTGAGGCATTTTTATGGCATAATTCAAATCTCTTGACATCAAAGTCTATTTAGAACTTCAATGTAAACTTTCCAAGAATTCCAATAATGTTTCAAGAGAAGTAAAAGAAAAATAGAATAATACTGCTATGGACACACACATACACCCATTCAATGCAGTGTTGAACATGAAGAGAAAGTTGTCAGTTTCATCTGCTTCAAGGTTATTCTACAAAGTTATAATTACTAAAACAATGTACAATATAGATATCTACAGCAAAACAGAGCTAATAACTCAAACCACATATTTGCAGAAAAATTGTTGAAGACCAAGGAAGATTTGTGATGTCAGAAGCTATAGCAATACAGTCTAACTAAAATTAATGCCTGAGGATAATCTGAACAAGGGCAATTAAAATGAACACAGTAAAGGGAAAAGGGGAAAGCCCAGGAGGCCTCAAACTTACGCAAAGAACTACAGGCTATCAAGTAATGCTGACTCTGGAAAAAACACAGAAAAGAACACACCAATTGCTTATTCAGTTGCAGTAGTCAGCTCTAAAAATGAAGATACAATAAACATTATACAGATTGAACAAATTGGACTTGTGTACTTAGGCATATATATGTATATGAGTATACATATATGCATGTAAAAATTAATGAAAAGAAGATGCCATGAATTTTGTAGAGAGCAAAGAAGAGTATATGGGATGGTTTGGAGGTAGCAAAGGAAAGAAAATATAAAACAATGTAATTATATTATACTTTCAAAATAAAAGGAGTAATTGAAAAGCAGTCAACAGATTTTTTTCCAACTCACCAAAATTTAACAATGCAAATGTAACAGTCTTTTCAAACAATTATGTTGATAAATTGGATACATTCAGAACAATAGAGATAGAACCTCATCTAATTCCATTGCCAAAAGTTTATTCAAATGAATTAGTCTTAAATATCAGATACAAAACTGTCAAACTGACACAAGAAAACATAGCAAGAATCATTCATTAAGTTATTCTAGACTTCTAAAGGCACGGTGTGTGATTATGTCCTACTAACAGTTTTGAATAGCAAAGCAGCCAAGTAATAGGGTAAAGAAATAGGCATGAAATGTAATATAGATTTGAAAAGCTTTTATGTCTAATAAAAGATTTAGATTCATAACATAACTAGGAAAAAGTAAAATTCTTAAATAAAAAATATATATGGA
Organism: Acomys percivali; assembly: GCA_907169655.1. Lineage (NCBI taxonomy): Eukaryota > Metazoa > Chordata > Mammalia > Rodentia > Muridae > Acomys > Acomys percivali. Next base: position 103,943,757 of record OU015752.1, on the reverse strand, counting down.
ACATATGCATGGTCAAGAGCTCTATGACAACTCTTCAAAACCAATGATTATAGAAATATAAACTAAAACCAAAATGAGCTGTAACCTTCATAGTTGTTAGTTTATCTATTTTCAGAGACATGAAAATGACTATTGCTCAATAGACATGGTATATGATTCTTTTCTTGCTGAATTTAGAAGTAAAAACAAATATAGTTGGAGCCATTTTGGAACATGGTATGAAATTTACTCAATGATGTAATTATGGTAATTAAAAAAAGAATTAATAAAAATAAAATAATTATCCTGAAAGCACAAATGTTAAAAAAAAATTCACCACCATTCAGACCTCAGCATCATTCAAGTAGATAATATATATAATCAAATTGTCATTATAAATAAATACATAAATCAAATCTACCATTTATTTGTATCTATTGCCTAAAATCTATCTACCTATCATCACTACTATCATTTATCTACCTATAAATATCTATCATATATCACCTACATATGTATGTATCTATCTATCATCTATAATTCCTAAATAAATAATGCACAGATATACAATGAAAGAAATCTTTTAATTTCCAACAGCCTAAAATAAGCCAGTCCTATAATATAATTACTATATAATTTTACTCATATGTGAAAATTTAAAAACTCAAAATCAATAAACAATAGTAAATTGCTGCTAGCACATATTGGGTCATTTCCATAATTTGAGATGTTTAAATGTAAAGAGATTTTTGTCAAAGTATACACTGTTTCTATTACACAGAAATAATACTTTCTTCGAATATATTAGTCATTATGGTATGTATTGTTCACAGTAATATATAGTTTTCTTAAAAAATAAAAAGGAATAAAGCTATAAAGATTTCAAAAGTTCTCCAGTGTCTTTTGCCTTTGCAGCTATAATGTTATGCATGTTCGTAGTCAGCATTAATCATGTTTGTCTCTGTATGGGGACATAGGGTGAGGAGGTGAAGAAGTTTACAAAGAAGATAAGAAACATTAAAATGAAAGTACTAGTTTAGGATGCCATTAACATAATTAACCTCAACACTGTAGAATTCTGAGATTGATGAAATGCCTCAAATAAACCAGGACTGTTGACTAATGCCAAGAAGACATTTTGTTGTAAAACATGTAACTGGTTAACATTGCACATAATATTTTTCTTCAATTATATATAACTCAATTTAGCAAAAAGTCTAAGGCAAGCCTACATGACTCTGGAACTCTTTATATGAGTTCCCCAGCCAGATGAGGGATGGTAGAATGGCTCCCTGTACCCTGAACTTCTCTTAGAAAGCAAGACAGGACTGGGGCCACTCCCTACCCAAATCAGCCTGGCCCTACTCAACTCCATAGCAACAAAGTCCATGTCATGATAAAGTCAGATAGGTTCTTTTTTTCCTTGCCAAAGACCTGGCTTCTCAGAAATCATTGATGGTCAGTCTGCTAATCTAACTGATGTGCTTGGAAAGTTCCTGCACTTGTTCCTGAGCTTTGGTATTTGAATTGGTGGGTCACTAACTTTTGCCTGTCTTCAATCAGGTCCACATAAGCAAAAAAGTTGCATTTCTTCCCTTGTTCCCTTTTCCTCCCTTCCCTCTTGACTAAAACTATATATGCTAGCCCTACCATTTCAATAAGTGACTGTCCTCTGACACAGTCTCCTGGGCCATTTATATCTGCCATACTAAATAACATACTCACTGCCACCGAAGTTCCTGATCACCAGCTCCTCTGTACACTAAGACCTATAATGAGCAGTGACCTATCACAGTCAGAGAACCCCTAGCTTTAAACTAAAGTTGATTCTAGACATCAAGAAGAGTGAATTATCAGATAAAACAAGTGGGAAAGAATTTAATGTCCTTATCTGACATCGTAGTCACCCATGCTTGTATGGTACATGATAGTATGGTACAGTGTCAGGCAGGGTGAATCTAGTGCCTACAGGGTTTCAGTACTATGTCTTCATCTAATCTTATCATGTTAGTACAGAATGAATAGAGACACTACCTATAGCAAGAAGAACCATGACACAATCAGGAATTATATAAATGTTACACTCTTAGTGTTTTGGCTATTTGTATTTGACAGCCTTGAAGAAAACTTCTTTCCTATCTTGGTGTATCTAAAATTGTGAAATGTAAATCAATCTCCATCACATCTTGTCATTATCAACTTAAAACATCTATCAAGACCTAAAATTATCTTATCCCCCTAAACAAGCAAACAAACAAACAACAAAACTAAGCTTCTCTGTAAAACTAAGCTACCTGCTCTTCAACACCATCAGACACTTGAGAAGGAAGAATAAACTTGATTACCTGAGTATGCTGGGAGTGCAGGTTAGTAGTTTTCCAAATAAGATGACAGAGATAGTTTGTTACCTGAATAATAGTCACCCAAAACTCTATGCCGTTGGAGCATCACCTTCAGCCTTCAGTCACAATATATCTGAAAGACATATTTGTGAAGCAGGAACTATTGAGGATTTGCTTACCTTGTCTTGGCAGAGCTTGACCATCAACTCTGCCTGCAAGCTTGCCCTTTTTTGGCAGAATTCTGTCTGAGGTAGAAATGAGGACATTCTTCACACTGCCTTGTTTGATACATTGAACCCATGTCCATAAGGAGGTCCTTGATGCTCATCATCCTCTTTGAGGTAGGCTAGGTGTTGCCAGGAGTTAACCTGTCTCATTCTCAGTGAATCTTTAAAATAATAAAATCATTTTTAAATGCCATATTCTGCATGTCTCTGAGGTTTTGGAAGACTTTACCTAACTATCCTACCTAACATGTATATTCTTGTGATAAAAGTACACTAGTAACTCACATGACCATGAATTGGTCAACTAACAACTAACTTGTATAACTTATTTATCCTAAAAAGCCCACAATAACACTTTTCAAAGTATTGGAAGTAGACCTTGTATCATAATTGAGTTACATGGGTGCAATACCTCATATTAGAGTATGTGTGTACATATATACATATATACATATATAGTGTGTGTATGAAGAATAATCTTACATTTGAATTCTATACCACTGTATCTTGCCAGCTTAGTAGGAAGAGGCTACAGGCAGTGCAGATGATAGGCTGTGGTCAGATGTTAGGGGAGGATGCCTCCTCTTTCTTCAGACTAAGAGAGAAATAGAGATGGGATGAGGGAGGGAGGGAGACACAGTCATGATGTGAAGAATTTAAACTGCAAAACAAGAAGCTGACTTCTAATGCTGATCCTACTATATGCTTCCTTTTAGCTATAGAACCTGTATGAATTATTATTAGATGCCATTCTTCATATGGCATGAATGAAGATTTTCAGATGTCTTTTTTTCTGCTCATACAAAGAGTACAAAACCAGCATTAACTGTTCTGTGCATCACGCACACCTTAAACACTTATAATTTTAGGAAGGTATAATGATTGTGAGAAATTATATGCTTTCAGAACAAAGGAACTGGACACTGACATTCCATCAGACCTAACAGGTTTCATTCCTCTCAGAATGCTGGACACTAATATCCTACATCCTTCATGTTTCAGCGCGAGGTGCTTCAATCACTGTTCCTCATCAGAACAAGACAGCTCCCGGGACGCTTTCCAAGAAAGACTCCAATCCAAATTGGCCCAGCATTTCAAAATATCCCACACAGGACTCTAATTAAGCATGAAATTTCTCAACATTTAGAAACTGGACCACAAATGCTATTCCTAGCTTGTTGAACCACTTCCCCAATTTTATTTGGGCCCCTACAAAGGTATTATTCATCCCAAATCAGCCAGAAGAAACCTTAAGAGAATGATATCTATTTCCTTTAAGGGGGGTTGGTAAGGTTTTGCTTGCTTTCTAGGGCTGTAGAGGATTATTTTCAACGGGAGTTGGTTACAAGTTATTATTAGTATTACTCAGAGAGAAAACAAGGGTAGACATAGAAACGTATTTCTTTTCTCTTATTTAACATTCATAGGTTTCCTTGTTTTTAATAGCTGAGTAATATTCCAGTATGAAAATGTACCACAATTTTTACATACATTCTTCAGTTGAGGGGAGTCTAGGTTATTTACAGATTCTGGTTTTTATGAATAAAGCTCCTATGAATGTAGTTGAGCAAATGTCCTTGTTGTATGGTAGAACATCATTCCTGTATATGGCCAGGAGTGGTATAGCTGGGTCTTGAGGTAGTACTGTTCCCAGTTTTCTGAGAAAATTCCAGATTGATTTCCAAGGTAGCTGTATAAGTTTGCCCTCTCACCAGTGATGGAGGAGTGCTCCCCTTTCTCCACATCTTTGCCAGCATGTGCTGTCACTTGACTTTTTTATCTTAGCCATTCTGATAGGTATGAGATAGAAGCTCAGAGTTGTTTTGATTTGCATTTCCCTGATTAACTAAGGATGTTGTAATTCCGGACAAGATAAGTTATGTTTATGGCTCAAAAGGCACCACTTTTTAAAAACAAACTGTTTAATTTGTGCCTGAAATTTGAAAGCTACATAAAGTTTCTGTTTCTCTATCTCATATTGATTATAATTTGTTTAACATTTAAACATACCTCATCATTAATAATACTAATTGAATTCAATGAACGTAGTACTATGGAATCTGTGAGGATGATCGAACTTCCACTAAGGAATATTTTCTCTGTCATAAACAGATCAAACAAATCTATATGTTAAACATGAAGATACATGTTCAGTTCCAATAATGATTTGTAATAATGAGAATATTAAGCAAAGGGGCTAGGGATTCTATAACCTTAACATGAGTCTGTCTCAGATTGTTTGTGTGTGAAGCTCAAGCATAAACAGCACTGAAAATATGGGCAGAACAGATTTCCAAACCATTCATTTCAGAAAGGCATTGTATTTAAGGTTGTCTTTAATAGTCAACTGAAGAACTAATTGCATCCAATAATTTATTTGTAGATCCCTGTTTGACCATTTAGAGGGCCACATAGCATATTCTTACATATAGCCACAATCTTTACTTTAGAATTATTTTTTGCTATATATATATTTACATTATTTTCAATTTTTTTTCAAATCTATGGTCTTGCATATGACAGGAGAGATTTCAACCACTGAGTCATTGCCCATTCCAAAGTCTACTGGTAAAGTGAGAAACCCTTAAACAACGCTCATCCATTCATCCCTTGAATCTCTTGTGTCTCCAAAGTCTTTAATAATTTGGGCCCTCATTCTATATTCTTGGATGACATAAGGCCACACAAGAAACAACTCATTCCATTTTGTGATTATTAATCATTGTAGGTAGGCATGTTTTAATTGTCCCTTTGAGATCCATTTACTGTAACTCCAAGAAAAGTGGCTCAAGGTGCTTTCTCTGGGGCAGCCTATATTTGAATGATGTCTAGCAGTCTTGATAAACCATAAATATGGGGAAAATAATATTTAAAAAGCATAAAAAAGATACTTAGATGTGAAAGTGACTGGTTACATCTATATTTGAGATTTTTCTTTTGATTTAATACAAGCCCCTATTCAAACATGCTAGCCAAGCACTGAAGTGAGTATTTGTAAGTGTTCTGAATATGAAATTGTTTTCTAAATAGGGATATTTTATAAACTAAATAATATGTTTGTTCATTAATTTAATAAACATAAAATAGAAAATCTATTTAATTAAAGCAAAGGTTTTTTTAATACGTGTGTTTATTTTGGCTGTATGAATTTTCTTATTTCATGTAAAACATATACAAACTAGGCTTGGGATGTGGCTCAATACTTCTGCATCAATATTTAACAACAAAAACAAAACAAGTAGATAATAATAAGATATTGGATTTTAACAGAATGCCCATTGATGAACACAGTAAACAAAACCAATATGAATCGTTGAAAAATTACTTTGAAATAACTATTTAAAGTATGTTTAAAATTTTAATTAGTAGCACAATTTTGCAATATGATTGCAAACACATCTCAGGAAAAATTCTTTGTGTAGATATTTCTATCATTTATTAGCAGTTCATATTCTACTTACTGTACTCCAGAATGTGATCAACTCTGGAATAAAACAGGAGGCTAAATATGAATTCAAACCATTATTTCTTTCTAAATATAAAGAACAAAGTGATTTGGAAGGTTTGTGTATTGATGAAATTTAAAGGAATAAGCACAAAAACCTGAGATCTCCTATTTTATCCAAATGTTCCAAAAATTTTAGTCTAAAGTGTCTTTTGATGAATATGCCCATTTGATGGCAAAGCATGAACAATTTGTGATGAGCTAGATCATGACCTTTTAGGATAAAGATAAAACATGGATATATGTATTGTCGCATTCAACACATTTTATGTTTTTGGTTTTGGGTAGTATGGATCAAACTCTGTGCACCAGATGGGCCTGAAAGTTGTGAGAATCCCCCTGCCTCATTTTTTTTCCTGAGTTCTGATATGACATGTCTTTGTCAGCATGTGCATATTACCACATTTTAATTTTTATAGCTTGTAGCCTTTCTGTATAGTCATGATCTTTCTTTCTAATCTTTCCTTTGTCACTTTGAAACTGACAACAACAAAAATTATTCATTATCCTCTCTATTTTAGTACATCAGCTATGACAGAAGCTAAGCTAAAGACAATGTCACTTTTTAAGCAATGCTTGAGCACTTTTGACTCAAAAGAGTTTAAAAGAAAAGAGTTTAATAGAGAATATCCTAGTATGATGATGTCTGACAGAAATCAATCAGGAATAGGAACACATGAGATAATTTCTACCATCAGATCCCCATGAAGGCCAAATACTGTTGTGGTCTGTTTTTAGCACCTTAGGTGGGTAACCCTCAGCAAGTTTGGCTACACACACCTTCTTGATGGCAATGATGCTTACAATGTCTGAAGACAGAGATGGCAGAATGATTGAGATGTAAGAATTCTCAATAACTTTAACATTGGTGTGTAGTCCACATATTGTCATTAGACGTCATGGATCCACATATTGTCATTAGATGTCATGGATCCATATGACATGTCCACCATGTCATAATGGTGACTTTATGATATGAGCTTGTTGGTTAACTATCACTATTACAAATTATTTATTATGTAGAATAAGTGCAATAATATTGTGATACATAGTCATACTCTAAGATTTAATGAATATGTTGGTGAGTCATACAAAAAGTATCACTATGAAATATACTCTATAGTTTAATAGTCTGTGTTCTAGTCTTTAAATCATTCATCTGTGAAGAGCTTTCTGTTATTTACTCAGCATTGGGCCTGACTCCTTCTAAAATGATCCTGCTTAAGATATTTCTGTATGTAGTTACAGGCATTGCATTACTTTATATTTTCTGGTAACTCAGTTAATAATAAAAGATAAGTCCTAACTTATATGTCACTAAATTATCTTATTTCTAAAACCCAGAAGTGGTTGTAAACATATAATCAGGTTAAGATGATAGCATAAATGTTTGCTCTGAATCAATCCTCTGTTCTGATAGTAGGGCTGTTTGTCTAAAGTTATGAAATGTTACATATTACATCTTCCATTAGAAGTGTGATTTATTCTCATTGACTTATACCCAAGATAATTTGGGGGAATTTAATAATATCAGCGCATTCAGACTTGTTATGTTTCACAGATATACACTTACATATATATGTAATTAGTCACTATCTCCTTATGAAACCAGTTGCTACATTTTGAACACATTTTATATTCCACATTTATTTAAATATTCATTTTAATGACCTGTTTTACAAATTATTTTTTCTAGTCTCTTCCCTTCATGATCTTAAAAACATGATTACTTGTGAATACAGTACTACATTTTTGTGGGGTCGGAGGAGAATACGCCAGAAGAAAAACGACACTGCTTGAAGAAGACTAGCAGGAAATATGGAGAGGAATATAATTGGTAAACATAAAGACATGTGTCAGGGAAGACTGAGTCAGGAGAAAGTCAGGGCAGAGGACTGAGAGACCCTACAATCAAATTAAGCCTGCTATTGCTATACACAGTTATTTCATATCTTAATAAATATTTCATATTTTCAAAATAATTTGATTGATTTTATTATCTAATTAACCCAAAATGGGGAACATATATGATGCATCCTGTAATATAACATAATACAAAGTATAGTGATTGTGAGACTATTACTCTTAGAAACTTACTCAAGAGAGGCATGTGCATTGTAGGTAGAATTAATTAAATTGTATATTATTGCACAAAGATCTGCTTTCTATCTTTTATAATACTCATTTACTACTTTTAAAGATATTTTGAGACAAAAATGACCACTGAACTTTCAAAAATCATGTCATTAATAATTACAAAGTCTATTTACTAAAACATGAATTTTTAAAAATGATATTCATTGGGACTCTAAAAAATAATTACTTTTATTTGCTATTTCCGTGTATTTCTGGAATTGAGCTAATGATTCACAGTTTGTATTAAATTATCAAAGAAACTCAACGGGATTTTGTCTGCCATTATCTCTCTTAATCAATGAACACAGACTGAGAATTGAAGACCATATTTATAAATGCACATTCTCTACCTGTTTGCTTTGAATTTCTATATTTCTATAAAATATACATATTTTCGAAATCATATATTTTTATACCTGAGTTATTTCTCTAGATATAACATCTTTCAGTTATACTTGTATTTTTACAAACATTATTTTTTCAAGTACACATATTTCATTGTATAATGAGCCATTTTCTATTTGTATATTAAACTATTGATGGACACTTAATTGAGATCATAGTTTCTACTGTGGATTTTGTTGCAATAAGCATTAATCTAATAAAAGAATTTTGATATTCTTATCTAATATCAGTGAAAGTATTTCCATGAGAAGGAATGTGAGACCATCTAGTAATTTTATTTTTACTATTTTTAGAGACTCCCAGGCTATTCTCTGATATCAATAATGTATATCCTGACAAAGAATGCACAATGGTTCTCATTTTCTTCATGTTTACTAAACCTAGTTATTCCATTTATATTTTGATCATAGTTTCATATTATACTATAATACATCTATTTATATCACTGTAGTTTCAGTTTGCATTTTTCTGATGATCAAATATGCAGAGCACTATACATTTCCTTTTTTAAAATGTATGTTTATAGCATATATACCAGTTTATTTAAAAAAACTTTCTTGGTTCCCTTCCTGGAGCTGTTTTACTTTCTTATATGTTTTTAATATACTAATATTTAAATATTCTTTTCCCAAATTATGGCTTGAATTATTTTCTCAGACTGAGAGATCTCTTTTCCTTTATTTCTTTCTATGCTATGAGGATGATTTTTTAATTTGATAGGCTTCATTTATATATATTGGAGAGTCCCCTTGATTAGACTATCATCATGAACTATCCATTTTTTGTGCTGTGTGGCAAGGGTTAAACATCATTCTTCATGTGTGTGACAGCTTCTCAATGCCAGTTAATTACTAGACTCTTCAATACTGTTCTTGATTATATTCTTGACATGTTATAGAAAATCAATAAGCTTAAAACTTGAATTTATTTTTGGTTTGTCATCCTGTTCAATTAGTCAATATTCTTTGGTTTTATAAAATTTGTGTTAGCTGAAACACAAAGCAAATGTGGGAGAAAAAAATAGATATTCATAAAAACTGTAAAGATTCAGTTAGAGAAAACATTTTTAATTTATATAATGATTTTTTGGTGACTATAATGGCACAATATAGATTTTAACATCTTTACAACAAAATATTAACTTGTGTAGGAGTCATGTTATTTCAGTCAAGTCTTCCCCAACATATGTTAATGTCACATAGTGTATAAAAATAAATGTGATTATTAGTTATCTTTGAAATTTTTTTAAAATCTTAATTTAAAAATTCAGATTAATAGATTATTTAAGATCATTAATGTGGTTGAACAGAATATAAATTACACAAGCTCAGTCCTATTGTTTGTCCATCTATGTTGCTTTTCAGAGTTGTCGGATTAAATTATTTGTCTGTTTACTGGCTGGACTCTTAGTTTTGTGTGTATCTTTAAAGTTGTGGACACATTCTGAATACTAATTTCCTGAAGGATAAGTAGATAGAAATGACTTTCTTCCATTCTTTGGGCTGCTATTTCACCTGCAGCTTTTTCCTTTGTTTTAAAGAAGGGTTTAAATTTATGTAATCCCATTGTAATTTTGAGAGTGGGTTAAAGTGGATTGCACATTAGACAAAAAGTTATATTTGTTCCTTCCATTGTTAACACCTGCAGAAGAAGCTATCAGAGGCTTCAGTTAGTTAATCAACTAAGGAATTAAAGCTGTAGATCAAGTCTGAGGATCCACAGATGATTATTCTCCTTTTTGCCTTCATTTAAATATAATAAATAAATAGAAATGTTTGGAAGATATAAAAATTGCTGATAAATTTTATTAACAAATTTTCAGTTCCTTCAAAGCTTACTATGTATGCTCATCTCAGTAGTCTTCAAAGTCATAAATTCACATCCATAACAGATAGTGCATAAAAAGCAAGTCTATCAAAGTAAATATACAAAAATATAACAGAAGAAGGATGCAGATATTTTGGAAAGGAATTACATAGGACATCAATTCAATTGTTTATCCTAATTGCTGTTTAATCATGAACAGTTCCTATCCTATCTCTTCTTTTACAACCCTGAAGAAATGTTGATTACTTCTAAATATCATGTAAAGTAAATTTATTCAGAGTTCTGTAGAGGAAAACTATGGGCTTATTGAAATAGACATATCCTGGTGTGTGTGTGTGTGTGTGTGTGTGTGTGTGTGTGTGTGTGTGTGTGTG
>OU015752.1:103867449-103928007 GCA_907169655.1 Acomys percivali | reverse complement strand
TGTGTGTGTGTGTGTGTGTGTGTGTGTGTGTGTGTGATTTAGAGGCTGATAATTACGCACTGAACCACCAATAAGGGGTCTCTTAACTGGAAAAGGCCAACTTTTCTCCAGTTGTCAATAGAAGCCTATAATTCTTTGTCTAGTGTTATGCTCCATGATTTTTCTCTTTTCTACATTAACATACCTACTTATGCTGTTATTGTTCCATTTTTGTTCATGTAGTCATTCTAGAAAGTCTATTTCATAGCATGACAGTGGAAGAGGAGGTAGGAGGCATTTGAGAAGGGTAACTACAGGGGACTGAATGGAAGAATGGGAAGAGGAAGAGATGTAATTCTAGTTCAAATAAAAAAAATTCTCAAAAATTTGTGAATTTTCATCTGCATAATTGCTTTGTATAGTTTCTATTTTTGTTAAGATATAAATTCTCTTCTGGCAATATTAAAAAAGAAAACCAAATAAATGGCTTGGCAATTGGTTATTGCCTATGTATTTTATTTAACAAATATTTTGTTTATTTATCTTTTATAATTAATGCCAACATTTAAGGTTTCGAGTGCATCTTCAAATGTGCTTGTTTCCCCATAGTCTGTGTACTGTGTCAAAGATTGTTATATCAAGTCAAGCTCTTTCATTATTTCATTTAATACAAGAAATTAATGTAAAATTACATTAAATAATAAAACATAGATTTATGCAAATAATATTGTACAAATAAATTCTATTAACCTATCAAAACAGCATACGCAAGTTACTAACAATACACACATTTTAAAAAGTAAACAAATAAGTGATGGTATCCATATCATACTTTCTTCGTCTGTCAAGTCTCAGTGATTATTATGTAGTGTGAATAAGAAAAAGCCTAAGAGCAAAAGGTCATGAATGAACCAGTATTTCCTGTACATAACAAGTCTGATGCACTCATAAACACAGCAGCATAGCTTCCTAAATAAAACATGAATAAGCCAATTATCATCCCAGGATGTAGCAGTAGAGACAAGTGAGATCCCACTATTAACTGAGGAGCCTCTAACAAGGTGATGTCTTTTCAGGAAAGAAAAGTGAGTTTTATTTAAGAGTATGGCACCCACTGGGTCAACCAAACTACACTGGATGGCCTCTCCCCCATTAGTATATGGGTAGCACAAATTGTAATTAATGGGCTATTTAAGAAAGAGAAGACATGAAGTTGTGTGAGGGTGGAGCTGAGGCTTGGGGTATGATAGTGGATCTGGATGAAATTAGAGGAAGAGTAGAGGTGAATATAAGCAAAATACACTGCATATATGTGTGGAATTCTCTAATTAATTCAATGGAATTAAAATAAAATGAAGCAAATAATAATTTTGCAATTTCTTATTACTATATGCTATTATTAACTCATTAACTTCTAACACGTTTTCACTGAAAATATAATTAAACTCTGTATAGCTCTTCTTCAGTTGCCTGTGGATTCTTGATCCTCTATCATGTGGATTTGTACTTTATGGAAATTTGTTTAACTACTTTCCAAATTAGAAACGATAGGCAGTATCCAATACACTGCTACCTAACCTGCTGTGTTAAGTCATCCCTGCATCATTCTGCATTTTCCCATATATAGCCTTGCTATCTTATGACCATTACTTTCTTAACGATGCAATTTTTAAGCTCATTCTAAGAGATATTTCATTTCTTTAAAAAAATAAAAGCAAGCCCTAAATAGCATCTTAAAGGAATAAATCCATTTAACCATTGATATGGTATTTCTAGCAACAGGTCTCATCATCATTTTCTGGGAGTCACCTAAGATCAATGGCAATAGATTCTGAGGGTTAGAGGATGTCTATAGAAACCCATAAACCAACAACTACAGAAGAGTTTACCCATACATGGCACTGATGTTTATATTAGTTATCTCACTGTATCTAGAGAGATATTGCCTTCCTGTTATATATAGGGTACCATGACTTAAACTCTTATCATGTTTCTATATATTTTAGGAAGCCTTTATAGTACTAGATTCCATATGGCTTCTTCAAAAGTCTTTCCTTTTAATTATTCTTCCCTGCACTCCCTATCTACACTACTCTCTGCCCAAGTCCCATTTCACACTTTCTGTTCCATTACTATCCTTTCCTTTTTCATAACTCCCGTGTTATATGCTCTTTTATTTGTACACGCTACTCTCCATGTTATAGCCATGACAACTTTTCTGAATTCTGTTGATACTTTAATATAAATATTTATTGAAAGATTCAAAGCTAGTATTCATCAATGAGAGAGAACATGCAGTGTTTATTTTGTGGGACTGCATTACTTAACAGAGAGTGATTATGACCATCTCTATCCATTTACCACAAATTTCTTTTTTTTACAGTAGAATAATATTTCATTGCTTTATACATTTGCTTTATACGATCATGGCTTGATGAGTATCTAGATTGTTTCTTTTTCTTGGATATTGTATTTATAGCAGCAATGAACATAAATGAGAAAACATTGCTGTGGTGGAATATAAAGTCCTCTGGGAATGTGCTGAGAGATATTATATTTAGATTATATTGTATATGTAGTTTTAGAGCTGTGAAGAATCTCTATACTGATTTCCATACTGACCACAGAAGTTTTCACTCCCACTAAGAGTAAATGTTTTATTTTGCATTTGTCTAATGGATAAGGGTGCTGAACATTAAAAAATTATAATCCATTTGTATTTTATATTTCTGAACTCTCTGTATATTTCTATGTCCATATTATAAGTTGGACTCTCTGCTTTCTTGTTGTTGAGTTCTAAGTTCTAGGTATGTTCGATACACAATTTCTATCAGATAAAGCCAATAAAGAATTTTTTCCCTTCTGAACACTGACTTTTCACTCAAATGATGGTGCTGGTACTAACCTGAAATCTTATCTTCATCCCACAGGCTAGATTTCATAGTACAGGAGGGTACAATGAATGCAACCATTGTGTCTGAGGGTTCCTTAATACTCTTACCTAACTTAAACTCTCTTGTTAAAATAATATTAGCCTCTCAAGATTATTACTGGCACGCTTATGAGAACAATTAGACTTACTGCTTTCCACACAGGATGGAACTTATGTCTAGAATGGTTAACAGAACTAAAAACCTATGGCAAGCTAGGACAACAGCTCTAGAGGAGGACTCCACACTTTTATTTTGCTAATAGACATAGTGACAAATTTTCCCTTATGTTATTATCCTTACATCAGAAGATAAATGGATTTTTCAACACTCATCAGAAAAAAATTAATTTTTGCAGACATCAATTAATATGGAAACTCATTGCTGGTCAATGTGCAAAGAATAAGAGATGTGAATGTGAAGGTCTATATGGAGCATATATATTCCATCTCCTACCTCTAATATTTGGGGATAATCTTAAAAGAAGGGAAAGTAAAACTGTAAATTTCACAATTGGTAGATGTTTGCAGCAAAACTGATTTTACTGAACATGACAGGGTTGTTGTATATATGAAGTTACAGTGTTTTTTTTCCTTTTTACACCAGAACTGTGCAGTATCAAGCCAAAAGAAGAAGCAGCATGAGTAGAACTTAAATCATGAAATTAGTTTCTCTCCAAAATTATTTTAGACAACAGGTATCAGATAAAATTTTTCTTTTTCTCTTCTACATATATAAATGATTGAAAAACTTAACATACAGAGATTGTAAATGTGGAACAGAGAAGGTAGATTGGCTAGGGAACCATTGACCTAATGAACAACACTTTGGGAGCTGGAGAAATGGCTCTTTTGTTAAGACTGTTTGTTACAAACCATGAGGACTGGAGTTTGGATCCAAGCACCCAGGTAAGAAGCCAGGAATACTGTGAGTGCCTCTCATTACAGCTTTCAGAGATGAACTTAACTGTTTTTGCCTCCATATGCACCTCTACACACATACACACATACACACACACACATTCACATTCTCTCTCTGTCTCTCTCTGTGTGTGTGTCTCTCTCTCTGTCTCTGTCTCTCTGTCTCTGCCTCTCTCTCTGTCTCTCTCTCTCTCTGTCTCTCTCTCTCTGTCTCTCTCTCTCTCTCTCTCACACACACACACACACACACACACACACACATCAACCAAAAATATAATAATAGTCTTGTGGTGCTTTACTTGAATTCTATCATATTTCCTGTCTCTTGGATAATTGTTCATACAATGTTTCAAGCTAGAACGGCAACATAAATGCCTTGTAAAATCAAACTACAATATTCCAACATTTTATTACTTGATCTAACTTAAATTTTCAAAAGAAAAAATGAAATTGAGATTGTAGGAGACATAAGACATGTTTAGGATTCAATCATATATTGAAAACAGCAAACAAAACATGGATGGACATGGTAGAATGGGAGTTTCCAGAAATCATTTCTCCAAGGAAACATTAATTTGAACAACGATAAAAGAATTCTATTAGAAAAGGAATAGAAGTGTTTGATATTATAGTATATTGTTATAGTTTAATACAAAAAGGGACACAATGACAGCAGTGGGAAGTTTTACATTACCTGGGTACTTATCCCCTAACTAGGAGGCATAGTATAATATCATAAAGATGCTATCCATCTTGAAAAATCACTGGCACGAAAGCATAAGACTTGATTGCAGATAGTAACAGCTTGCTCTCTGTGGAAAACAGGAAACAGATATTATGGACACTTTCTTGACAAGGACCAGCACACTGGGGACCAAACCTTGCTTTACACGACACAAATATCTTATCCCCAGATAAGAGCATTCTGGATGACTCTATAAAGATGGGAGTGTGTAACTACTACACAAAAGCATAAAATAAATATTCAAAATTACAGAAAAATTAAAACATACAAAAATAATTCAGCGAATTGAAACACACAATAACTTACTGGAAGTTGTATTTCAATAGAAAGACTGAAGTAATTTACAAAATTTTAAAAATAGAAATGAAAGACAAAATGTGAAGCAAAGCTTCGATGACAGGAATTGTTGCATATTATTGTTAAAGATATAAACTGACACATCCTGGATGCTTTTAAATAACAGAAATTAGCTAATATAGGATGTAGTAATTCAGTGGCTGGGCTTGCATTGGAAAGAAATAAAATCAGCAAGTCTAAATTATATCTGCACACATTTATTACAGTGTGTTCACAGCAGCAATTGATATGTTGACTTAAGCATAGATGGTAATCCTAGCATAGATTAAAAAATATGCTCTGCAATGGTATGTTATTCACTTATAATAGTAAATAATTGAGACATATTAGAACATACTCATAAACCCAGCACTTGGGAGGTATAGGTAGAGGGAGGAGGAACAGGACTTCAATATCACCCTTAGCTGTATAGTAAGTTTGAAGTCATTCAAGGCAACATGAGACCCTGTCTCAAAATACATCTTGTTATTGGAAAAAATGAATCATCCTGGAGGTTATTATGTCGAGTAAAATAAATGAAACATAACATAACGACAAATACCACATAATAGCCCCCAGTGTAGAGTCTAAAGTCTCTAATTTCTACATAAGTAGAATGATAAGTAACTTTGGGGTAAGGTAGTTGTGGGTGAAAAAAGTTGGGGTGATGTTGGCCAAAGATGCAATCTTACACTTTGAAGAGGGAAAATTCAGGAGAATTATTATTTTAAAAATGGCTGTAATTACAAATGCTTTAGTCTGTCTTTTTAATGTGTTCATAAGATAAATTATGTTTTTACCACAACACTAATGACAGACAAGTAATGAATTACTTAATTTGTTAGGTTGAGTCATTCTACAATAAATATGCTTACAAAGTCTACAATGTAATAAATAATTAAAAGTGTGAATATTAATATCATAAGAAAATTATGCTTCTAAGTCCCAGACAAAACCATATCTAGGAGGCTTTAAAAGAGATGAAATATGCATCTCTATGAGAAAGTATCAACTATTTTCCAATACCCAGAAAAATAATTTATTCCTATTATTCTTTATGCACCATATTCTTTGTACACCTTGCAGATATACACACAGTCACACAGCTCATATATATGATGCATAATATATTATTGCACAATATTTTCATTTACTATTACGGATGAAGAGTATACAATTATGTACAATATTTATCTATGCTTCATTCAATATTAAGGCTAAATATAATATATATGTCAACTGATGTGCATATGTTGCAATAAGTTTATAGAGATGTCACTTAGATATGCTTATTTCATTTCCTTTGAATACATGCTCAGTAATCAGATTACTTCCTCCCATGATTGCTTACTTTACTATTGAAAAGCATCCAGGACTTATCAATATGTCAAAATATAACAATGTGTCAAAATTATTGTCAACATTAATTAAGACTGCAACAATTAAGAAGAGATGCTAGAGAATCTTGCCCAGGAATGGTGACTCCACAATGAACTCATTCTAGTTCATCTGTTGGGTGTTCAAGACCAATGAACTCTGCATCCAGTAGCTTGATCCCTCCGCTTGCCTAAGCTTTTGAGTAGGTTCTTAATTCCTGTGACATACATATTCCACCACAATGGTAGTTTATCCATATTTCCTTATTTATTTCTGAGAGGACTTATCTCATTATCTTATTTAGTTCTACATATTTTGGATGTTATTTTCTAATTATCTATAAACCATGTATTTAGATACTTAGGAACGTAGCCTATTAAATGGAGAAAAGAAATGATTTGTGTAGAAGAATTTTCATTAATGAAGTTGAAATGGGTGATAACTAAGGAAATTTGTCTTACCCAAGTAGTTTTATAAGGTAATGAATACTTTCTCTTTTATTATAAGGAAGTTAAATACTATTGAAGTAATATATCAATCAATCTATCATATATATTCCTCTGTATAGGCAAATGTATGCATAATTTTCTTTGGCATAGGTGTGTGTGTGTGTGTGTGTGTGTGTGTGTGTGTGTTTGCATCAGGGAATATGTATTATTTTGCAGAGGGTAGAATCTATATATTCTACACATCTATAGGTTCCAACTATTGGGCACCATACAGAAATTAAATGTCAATGCGAACTTTAAGAAATTGAAGTTATTTAACTTATTGAACTGAGGAAGTTAAATAATGTGTTTATTTTACAGAATATAATGTAAATGTATCTGTAGTCAATGGGAATTTTACTCTGAAATTGTGTGTGTTGCATAGTGAAAATACCAGAAGTACTAGAAGTTTGCAGCATAAGGTTATGTATTTCAGTCTATGAAATCAGTAATCCTACCAAGGGAAATAAATTTTCCTTGAAAATATCATTATTTCAACATCCAATAATCACATAAGCCTTTTTGAATATAAACAAAACAATTAAAGAGTTCAACTGCACCATCATATGCAGTTATATTTCAAATTAATGAGTTTAGATCATAGCGTCCTGCAGCTCCCCAAACACTCCCAATAGCAAAGGAAGCATGTTTAATAATAAGCAAATGGTCCTGTGTTGTTCATGACAACCACAACTGGTCCCAGAAGAAAGCTGGAACTTTTTTCCAAAGTTTTCTTTGATTCCAGTGTTGCCAAGTTACTCTTATATCAACTGGGGAATTCATTACTGTTAGGACAGATAAGCTACATACCCTGAGGCTATTTCCCTAAGTTCTCCTGAGAGCCCTTATAATTGTCTATTTATAATTGTAACTTTTTAATTGTCATAGTATAACACCCTAACAAGTCCCTTGATATGTCCAGAGGTGTAGCACAGATGGCAGGCAGTTAAAGTCCAGAAGGTTTCTAGTAAATAAAATAATACTGACAAATATTTTTATGTTCCATGGGAAATAATTTATGTTCTGTTCAACTACTGCTTTAAGCATGAAAACTTGAATTTAAAATTTCCCCATGAGGTTAAGTGGTAAAAATCAGTCATTGGGCTTTTTGTATGTTCCATGACATATATGTGTCCACATATATATATATACACAAAATACACAATATATAACTAGTAAGAACATCTAAAATACTGAATTTCTTCTGACTTGTATTTGTTATATTGAATATGAGGCAATGTCACAGTTTTAGAAAAATAGGTTCTATTTTAATAATTCTTAATAAACTATAGAACATATTCATTTGTGTGATTTTATTTCTTCCATGATGTACACAATACAATATACCTATTTTTAGTCATGACGTCAAAAATTTATTTGTAGAAATTACAGATTTGAGTTTATTTTAAGCTATTCATATTCAAAACATTATATGTCTCTATTGTCTACATACCATCTTCCTGGCATCCTTCTTTGTAAAAATGAATTGATTAATCTCAAAATAATACTTACATGTGATTTATCTCCCGCTAAAATTATGAAAAAAGATTGCTATACTTATTCCTGGTTTTATTGTTTTGTTTTAATTTTGCACACATTTTTATTAATTTATTTTTATTCATGGTTCAGAAAATTCAAAATTACTATTTTCACACTGATATATAACTGAGAAGGTTCTGAAAACACCAGCTGTACTCTTATATAATATTACTTTTGATTATGTGTGTGTGTGTTCACTCAGCTCATACTTTATGTATTTAATTATTAGTATTATTTTATGTGTGTACATGTGTGTGTGTGTTGTTCCTCGAGACATTAAATTGTTAAAACTTCATGTATGAGGCAATGAGAAATTCATTATTTGAGTGAGAAATATCCTACAAAGATTTATGTCTTTTACGACTTAATGACCAGTAGTTGATGTCCTTTGCGAAGATTGTGTACCTTTAGAAGGAGGCGCATTACCATAGAGCATGGTCACTGAGAATGGGCCTTGAGTTTTTTTATAGACAGTCTCACTTTCTTTTCCCTTTTTCTTTATGAGTATGGATGTTATGTAACTAGCTAAATTGCTTTGGTCTGTCTGTCTTTCTGTCTGTCTGTCTGTCTCTCTCTCTCTATATATATATATATATATACATATATATATATATATCACTAGAAAATGAAAAATTGGAAGTATTAGTACGATGAAAATTATTATCTTATTAAAATCAATTTACAGATTTAATGTAATTCCAAACAAAATTCCAATAACGTTCTCTACAGGAATAGAAAAAAAAAAAGCAATTTTAAAATCCATGATGGTCTGATAAAATACAGGGGATTACTTCATGTATTTGTTTGTTTTTTAATATAATATGAGAAATGCTTTGTCATCTAGTATATGGTGTATTTGGGAGAAGGTTTCATGAAGCGCTGATAAGAAGGTGTATTGTTTTGTGTTTGAGTAAGATGCTCTGTAGATATATGATTGGTATATTTGAATCTGTTAGTTCTATTATTTATCTGTTTAGTTTCTGTGTAGGTGACCAGTCTGTTGGTAAGAGTTGGGTAGTTGAAGTATCCCACTATTGATGTGGGAAGCTTCATGTGTGGTTCAAGCTTTACTGATGCTTATTTAACAAATGAGAGTGCTCTTCCATTTGGGAACTAGATATTCATAATTGGGACATCATCATGGTGGATTCTTTTTCTGTGATGAGTATGAAGTGTCCTTCCTCATCTCTATTGACTAATTTTGTTTGAAAATCTATTTTATAATTATTAGGAGGGCTATGCCAGTTTCCTTCTTGAGTTCATTTGCTTAGAAAGTTTTATCCAGCCTTTTTATCTGAAGTAAGGTCTATCGTTTACGTTGGTGTGTGTTTCTCATATGCAGCCAAATTATGATTTCTGTTTTAGTATCCAAACTGTTGACCTGTGTGTCTTTTTATTGGAGAATGGAGTCCATTGATGTTGACAATATTAATAACCCATCATTGTTAATTCTTGTTATTATAATGTTGATGCTGGAAGTGTGTGTGTGTGTGTGTGTGTGTGTGTGTGTGTGTGTGTTGGTTTTGTTAGTGTGGAATTATTTATTTCTTGGATTTCTTGCATGTAATTAATGTCCTTGATTTGGAGTTTTTCTTCTAGTATCTGTAGGGCTGTATTTGTAGATAGATATTGTTTAAATTTGGTTTTGTCATAGAATAGCTTCTTTCTTGTATTTATACTCATTGAATGTTTTCCTGGGAACAGCAATCTGAGTTGGCATCTGTGATATTTTAGGTTCTGCAAGACATATTGCCAGTCCATTCTGAATTTTAGAGTCTCTGATTAAAAGTCAGGTATAATTCTAGGTATAATAGGTATTTGTATGTTATTTGGCCTTATTCTCTTGCAGCAAATAATATGTTTGCTGTGTTCTGAAAACTTGTTGTTTTGATTATTCTGTATTTGGGGCTTTCTTTTCTGGCCCAATCTATTTGGTATTCTGTAGCTTCTTATATGCTTATATGCATCTCTTCCTTTAAACTTCGTAAATTTTCTTCTGTGATTTTGTTGAAAATAGATTCCTGGCCTTTGAACAGGGAATCTTCTCTTTCCATTTTTATTATTCTTGTTAGGTTTTTTCATAGTGACCCAGATTTCATGGATGTTTTCTGGCAGGGACTTTTTAGATATAATATTGTCTTTGACATATGAATCTGTTTATTTGAATGTATAAGCTATGTCTGAGATTTTCTCTTCAATTCCTTGTATTCTGTTGATGATGCTTATTGCTGTATTTTCTGTTTGCAAAGTTTCAATTTCCATATTTCCTTCAGTTTGCCTTTTCTTTATTGTTTCTCTCAAATTTGAACTCTTGAATATTTTTTCACCTGATTCTTTTTCTTGGCTCTCCTGAAATTCTTTAAGGGATTGATTGATCTCCTCCAATTTTCTGTCTTTTTTTCAATTTCAAGGGATTTTTAAAAGTTTCTTCTTTAAGAATCTCCAAAGTTATAGAGAGGTATGGGTGACTGTTCAAGTGGCAAACTGTCTCTGTTATCTTCTCATTTGGAAAGTTATTAACCTACATTCCCGGTATACTCAGGTAATCAATTTTATTCCTTCTCAAGTCTCTGATGCTGTTGAAAACCAAATGGTTTAGTTTTACATTTAAGCTTAGTTGTTTAGCAGTTAAAATGTTTTTAGGTCCAGATAGATGTTTTAAGTTGATAATGATGAGATTTGATAGATATTGATTTACATTAAGAATCTTAGACACATCAAGATAGGATAGATGTTTTCTTCAAGGCTGCCAAATACAAATAGCCAAAACACTAAGAAAATATCATTTACATAACTCCTGATTGTGTTATGGTTCTTCTTGCTGTAGGTAGTTTATTTTATATATGTGTAATAATATAAATGTATATGTAAAAAATTTTTAAATTTTATAAAAGAATGTATCATCTACATGAAGTTGGATTTAGGGTCATTTTCTTGTACTTCAGCTGCATTGGGATATATAGGTCTTGTTGTCATAGGATAGCTGGACTTTAGTGGTTTCATATTGCTATTAATTCACTTTATTTTTACCCTGGCAGTTTTGGCATCTGAGTTTGGGATGATTATCTAAAGTCTCAGAGATCTGGGTGCTGATTTCTGAGTTATCTTTGTTAGATGGGTGTCTTGGTACTTCGTTTATGTTTCTCCTTTGTGTTTCTGGGCTTCTGGGACTGGATTTTTGACAACCTGTTTGGCCTCTGGACCATTGGGGAGGCTCTGACTAGGTTCGGTATTTATCTTCTGGTAAATTGTTTGGCCTTGGGTGCATCAGGAAGTAGTTTGGCTGGCAACAACATCACATTCCTGTTCTCTGATCTCATTTTTTAAATTGTCAGCTAAAATACAGGGATTCTACATACTAATTCCAATCTGGGTACATTTGGAAACATACTGCACTGTCTTTTTCGTTGTTGTTGACTTGACAAAGACCTAGACATATTTAGGAAAAGAAAATCTTAATTAAGAATATAATTTCAACAACTTGGAGATTCCATCTTACACCCATCAGAATGGCGAGGATCAAAAACTCAAGCAACACCACATGCTGGCGAGAATGTGGGGTGAGAGGAACACTCCTTCATTGCTGGTGGGAATGCAAACTATTACAGCCACTTTGGAAATCTCTCTGGATCTATCTCAGAAAACTGGGAATAGGTCTTCCTCAAGACCCAGCTATTCCACTCTTTGGAATATACCCAGAAGATGCTCCAGCACACAACAAGAAAATTTGCTCAACCATGTTCATAGCAGTCTTATTCATAATAGCCAGATCATGGAAACAGCCTAAGTGTCCCTCAGTAGAAGAATGGATAAAGAAACTGTGGTACATATACACTATGGAATACTACTCAGCTATTAAAAACAAGGAATTCCCGAAATTTGTGGATAAATGTATTGAGCTAGAAATGATCACAATGAGTGAGTTAACCCAGAAGCAGAAAGACTCAAATGGTATATACTCACTAATATCTGCATACTATCCCAAGGGGCATGTCCCACGAAAGCCTTCCCTTACCAGGGAACTGGGACAGAGGGGAGGACATCCTATTGGGACTCTAGTTGAGAGAACCATGGGAGAATAACAAAGTAGAAGGATCCAGTGGGTCCTAGAAACCTACAAGTAGAAGACTATGATAGTCAGATTTGGGCCAAGGCATCCCACTCAAACTAAGGCACCAGCCAAGGACAATACAGGTGGTAAACCTTAAACCCCTACCCAGATCTAGCCAATGGGCAGAACAGTCTCCACACTTGAGTGGAGAGTGGGATATGACTTTCTAAGGTACTCTGCTGCCTCACATTTGACCATGTTCCCTGGAGGGGGAGACCTGGTGGCACTCAGAGAAAGGACAGCAGGTTACCGAGAAGAGACTTGATACCCTATGAGCATATACAGGGGGAGGAAATCCCCCTCAGGAACAGTCATAGGGGAGGGGAATAAGGGGAAAATGGGAGGGAGGGAAGAATGGGAGGATACAAGGGATGAGATAACCATTGAGATGTAACAAGAATAAATTAATAAAAAAAGAATATAATTTCATAATATTAGCATGTAAGCAAGTCTGTAGGGCTTTTTTTATTAAGGATTAATGTGTAAGGGCCCAATCTTCTTGAGTTGTGTCATTCCAGGACAAGTGGTTCTGGTTGATATAGGAAATCATGCTAAGCTAGCAATGAAGAGCAAACCAGTATGCAGCACTACACCATGATCTCTGCTTCAATTTCTGTCTTCAGGTTCCTGCCCTGAGTTTCTTCCCTGGCTCCCCTGGGTGACTGAGTATGACCTGAGTGTTGTAGGCAGAAATAAATGTTTTTCTTCTAAAGTTATTTGGTTTTATAATGTTTTATCATGGTGACAGAAAACCTAAATAAGACAAGATTTGTCACAAGATTCATGGGACATTCTTGCTTTGGAAATATTTGTGAAAGGACTTTAGAACTTTGGGCTAGAAAAATCCATTGAATGCCTTGTGATTAATGAGTTATAATTGGGAACAAAAAAGGTGATGCTCAGAGGAGGGTGGATGATGAAGGCCTGTCTTGTTATGTTTCAGTGGAAAATCTGAGAGTCCCTTAATTATTCTATCAGGGAGATCAATATTTTGAATCAAAAATTTTGCTGAGGTGATTGATACTGGTCAGCTATTCTGGTTAAGAACAGACCAGCATCACCAAGGTAAAATCTTCTAGAAAGTCTTTCCTCCGGGTCAGCCACGGAAACTGTTGTTCATAGGAGGCCTAAGAAGATGTATTAGAGTCTCCCATGCGATACTAGTTTTGAAGGCACAAATAGGGTCAAAGAGAACCCTGAGGAGTGGCACTATGAGAAATCGGCATATCAGATGAGAATTGGCATTATGAAAGTTCAGGAAAGAGCATTGATAAAGATATAGCCTTACTAACATAGAAGGGAGACAGAAAGAAATCTCTTAATCTAACATACTAACAATAACAAATATCCGTAACCCACTAAAAACACCCACCTTGTCTATCAAGAATGGGGATGTTGTCTTCTTAAAATTGCATCGTGCTGTCTGTTGGCTCTGATTACTTAACAATTCTACTTTATTATGAATTTATTAAAGGAATGTACCTCCCTTAAAACCAGACTACCCTAAATATGAGGGAAAGAAGATTCAGGAGAACAAGTATGAAATCTTGTGGGTATCAGTTCCATGAGGAAAATCCTCTGCATAACTCACAGGACTCTTAGCAGATCCTTTAGCTACACCACCTGTAGACCAAACCTAGACCACTCCACAAGATTACTGCCCAACCTTGTGCCTTCAGGCCAGAACCTCTGATCTCTCTCTTTCTGGTTTTTCAATGTCTTTCTCCTCTTACCCACAGTTCTTTTTGCAATACAATACACCATGTGGAGTCCCCAGAGCCTGTCTTTTGTCTTGGCTGAAACTTCCTCTCTTTTTTATTAATTTTTTATTAATTTATTCTTGTTATATCTCAATAGTTATCCCATCCATTGTATCCTCCCATTCTTCCCTCCCTCCCATTTTCCCCTTACTCCCCTCCCCTATGACTGTTCCTGAGGGGGATTTCCTCCCCCTGTATATGCTCATAGGGTATCAAGTCTCTTCTTGGTCACCTGCTGTCCTTCCTCTGAGTGCCACCAGGTCTCCCCCTCCAGGGTATCTAAATGGGATCAAGCCACCCAAGACTGCTTTCACCTTGGGCCCAGTCTAAGGCAAGATTACTCTCTCTCCACAGTTGTCTGAAGTTAAAAACATGTTTTGGGGACACTTAGAAAATTAGGATATTGACCAAGCCCTGGAGAAAGTATCAGTATCTTTTCTGTCCAGTGTGTGTGAGATCGATTCTTTGGGCTAGCCCTTTTGAAGTTGAACTGCCTGTAAATTCTTGAGAAAACAGGTAGCTGAGGCAATTTTCAAGGCTGAATTACATGGGATACTTGCTTTGTCTTCATTATTATCTGGCCTTTTGCTCTGAAAATGAACAAATTTTAAAAAGTATTAGTATAGGTACATTTTTACATATATATATATATATATATATATATATATATATATATGAAATATGTAGGGTGCACAAATCAGCTAAAGATAAATGTCTGACCTAATTTTTTAACATGTATAAGGCATCAAATTTATAAGTCTGTTTGAACTGTAATATCCATTCTGTATGAAAGGGTGACATGCCATGAGGACCGGTTAGCCCATAAGATTCCCTAGCTATGTGAAGACATTCATGTTTCAAATAGTAGCAGGTCTTCCATCATCAGATTTCATCTTTATGTTTTGTTAGTATACATATTTTTTCATTCCCTGTAAATACATAAACATAACCAGGTCCCCATCTCAAAACTGTTGCAGGTTTCAATTCCATTGTCAACAGATCCTTATAGTTTATTGGTTGTCCTAGTTCCTCAGGTTTTGTTTTTTGTTTGTTTGTTTGTTTTTTCTATAGCCCAATGTCTCTTAGCTACTGTTTTTCTTTTTTCATCAGCATTAATAAAATTCAAAGTCAACAAAGCAATATTTAATCTGTCCCTGGGGACCTTCACCCTTCCTTTTTGTTTAGTAAGCATTTCCTTTAAGGTACAATTAGCTTGTTCCATAACGGTTTGTCATGTAGGATTGTGTGGTATATCAGTAATGTGCTTTATATTGTAATATGCAAAAATATTCTTCATCTTATTGGATACATGTGAAGGAGCATTGTCAGTCTTAATTTGTGCAGGTGTCCCCCTGATTACCATTTTTCCAGTAAATGTGTAATTATGCAATCAGCCTTTTCAAAACTTAAAGCAGTTGCCCATTGAAACCCTGAGTATGAGTCAATGGTATGATATACATCCCTTTGTTTTACAAATTCTGCAAAATGAAAGACATCCATATGCCAAATTCACTCTTTTGGTACTCCTTGGACTACTTCCAGCAGGCTATGGAGCTCAGCTATACAAATAAAACAGTGGACATATTTTAATTATTTCTTTGGCTAGTTGCCAAGGGATAGAGAAATTTTTTCTTTATATCTTTACTGTTAACATGATGCCTTTCATGAAAATTTTGGGCTCCTAACACATTTCCTTTTATTGAGAGAAAGAGCTTGGAAGAAAGAGCAGAACTGGAGAAGTGCTTTAACATGGAAGGGAACACAAACCACTTGCTTTAGCACTATAGCAGAGCATTCTGAGCTAACATCTCCTTAACAAGCCAACTGTTGCCACAAATGACCTATCTGACAAAGTTCTTTGGAAAAACAGACTTAAAGAGATGAGATTTAGCCTGACCAAAAATAACATTACCTAGCAACCACCCAATCACATCAGGGAGAACAAAAGAAGTTAAGCCATGGGACGTATGCTCAACCATACTCATAGCGGCCTTATTCATAATAGCCAGAACATGGAAACAATCTTAGTGTCTCTCAGTAGACGAATGGATAAAGAAACTGTGATACATTTACAGTGTGGTACAGGTACATAGTGGAATACTACTCAGCTATTAAAAACAAGGAATTCCCGAAATTTGTGGACAAATGGATTGAACAAGAAATGATTATAATGAGTGAGCTAACCCAGAAGCAGAAAAACTCAAATAGTATATATTCAGTCATAACTGGACACTAGCCCAAGGGGGTTGTCTCATGAATGTCTTCACTTACCAGGAAGGTGGGATATAGGTGAGGACATCCTAAGGTAAGAGAAATATAGGAGATAGGGAAATAGATGGATCCAGAGGGTCCTAGAAACCTAAAAGAAGTACACTATGATGAGCGGCTCTGGGCCCAGAGGTTCTGCTCGATCTATGGCACCAACCAAGGACAATACATGCAGCCATCATCAAACCCCTACCCAGATCTAGCCAAGGGACAGGACATTCTCCACCAATTAAGTTCACACGAACTCTGGTGCCTCATATTTGGCCATGTCCCCTTGATGGGGAGGCCTGATGGCACTCGAGGGAAGGATAGCAGACAACCAATAAGAAACTTGATATCCTAGCATCATATTCAAGGAGAGGAGGTCCCCCTCAGTCACAGTTACAGAGAAAGGTAATGGGGTGAAAGCAGGAGGGAGGGAGGAATGGGAAGACGCATGGGATGGGATAGCAATTGAGATGTAATATGAATGATTTTATTTTTCAATAAAAAATTATCAAAAAAAAAGAGAGAGATAAGATTTAGCCTCACCAGAGATAGCATTACCTAGCAACCAATCTGCCCCATCAGGTAGAACAAAAGAAGTTAAGCCATATGAGGGACATATGGAGTATAAAAGATCCTCAGACCAATGCCCTGGGGTCGCTTCCTAAGACTTTTGATTTGGGGATCATGAGCGGTCCAGCCCGGGACTGAATGAAAGATTCCTCTTGTATTTACAATGGTTTTGAGTCTTTCTGGTTCTTTTTTGAGATCAATCTGGGGTAGCATTAGTAATTAGTCAATTTCCTCATTTCCTTGCACCAATGGATCTGGTGCTGACTGAGACTGAATATGAGTATATATATATAATGGATAGTTTCTACTTCTGACATTCTGTTGCAATTCCATAAATAGCAAAGTCAAATCTTAGTTATGAGCAAAATCACTAGTTTCTATATGCAAAACCACTCTTTCTGCATATTGAAAGTAAGTAGTTATATTAAGAGATTCAGGAAAATCTTATAGCTCTGTGAAGATTGCATACAATTCTGATGTTTGACGCGAGGTATAGGGGATTTTGATCACCTTGGTTATTTTATCTGACTTATAATCTGCCATTCTCTTCTTGTTTGCATCAGTATAGAATGTTGGTGCCTCTGGAATTGGTTTTCTCTTATAATATATGGGAAAATCCAATTTGTTCTTTTTAGAAACTGTATATATTTGCTTTTTGCATATTTGATATTAATTTCTCCCAAGAAGTTACTACAAGTTCTTTGCTAGTCTTCACTGATTAATTATCCAGAATGATAGAATCTCAACATTAGTAAGAGGCACTACAAGTTTAGCTGGGTCTGTTCCTGACAATTTATGCAATCTTATTCTACCTTTTATAATTACTCAGGAAATTTTTCTATGTGTGTTTCAGTTTTTTACTTTGATTATGTGTTAAGAAAATCCATTTCATAATATTATCTTCCCTTTGCATAATAAGGCCAGTAGGAGAATGTGTTGAAAGCAAAACAATCAAAATACAGTCAAGTTTAGGATCAATTCTGTCCACATAAATTTGGAAACTCAATACCTGTGAAGTTCTGTGTTTAGACAATGGGTACAGATTGTCATTGTTCATGATTAGACATAGCTATACTGTCTCCAGAAACATCAATCATTTTACCCCTAATTTCCTCAATGTCTGTGTCTGTGATTGCAGAAATGATGATTTTAGTACCACATTGTTGTAAAATATCCCATCCCCATAAATTTACGGGTATGTCACCCACATAGGGTCTCAACTTCGCTATTTGCCCTCCTGGTCCCATCCACTTAACCCATTGTACACTTTGTCTTATTTGAGATAATTTATCAATTCCTATAAACTGTGTAAACCTTCTGAAGTGCTCGATCTGGATTCCAAGACTTTAGTGAAAGGATCATAACATCTGCTCCTTTATTCAACAAAACTTCTATTTCAACAACATTCATTTGTACAGTTAATTTGGGTCTCTGATCATTAATTATTTTTTGCCAGAGCATGAATCTTCTAGTATTCCCTAATGCCCCTAGTCTTTCTACTGGAGCAGCTTTGCCCTTGATAAAAGGAAACAGTAACAGCTGAACAATTCTATCCCCTGCATCAACTTGCATATTCTTTTTTACATATGCCATTACTTTAATTTCTTCCTTACAGTCCCCATCTATAATATCTGGATGCACAATAAAGCCTTGAGAAGTTAATCCACTTTTTCCCATGATTATTCCCATTATCTCTGAAGTAATGGACCATAAACAGCAGCAGTGGTTATTTTTAGCATTTAACTTGTGTGTATAGTGTAAGAGATTTTTCTGAGACCAGATCCAAAGATGTGCTACCTTCAGTAGCCTACATTAATTCTTCATTACCTTGTCTTCCTGCATGCTTGTTTCCCTCTGGCTGAAGAAAGAAAATGACTCCTATTATTTGCTGAGAAGTCTCGAGATAAGAGGCCTCTCTTTTCTCAATAGCAAGAGATTAACTCATGTTTGCCTTGGATTGGCAATCCCTAGACCAACACTTTTCTCTTCCCACAGTGGCTACAATAACCTGGAAGTCTTGTATACCCGTAACATCATGGCTGGAATTTCCTTGTTCCCTTCTACAAATACCATTTTCTCCAGGGCTAATGCACCTGTTATTTTGAGCTCTGAAGCTTTAAACCTTACAATTTCTTTGTAAATGGCCAAATTTACCATAACTAAAGCACTGGAAATTTTTATATCTGAGACCTCTAGGTATGGTTTGTCCTGTAATATTGGCTTGATGCTCCTGACAGCCAATATTATCTGTCTTACTTACCCATTAATCTGATGGGGCTCCCCATGCTTTTAATGGTCTAATTGCTCTATTACATTCAATATTTGCATTCTCATGTGTCATGATCAGTGTCAATGCCTGTCTAGTCTCATGATCTTGTATGGCTCTATCTAGAGCTGAACCCAATCTCTGTAAGAATTCTGTGAAGGTGTCTCCAGGGCCTTGAATTACCGTAGTAAATAAGATGGTTGTTTTACCAGGTTCCTCAACCATGTTCCCAGCTCTTATGGCTGCAACATGGTATTATTCAGTTACTACAGATTCAGATCAGGTTTGTGCACATAAGTCAGCATAACGCCCTTCACCAAGCAATTGAGCTTTAACCACATTTATTCCCCTTGTGATATTTTGTTGTTCTATTTTCATGAATTTTTTTCACTACCATGACAACCACTGTAACCTGTGAGCAGCTTCTATCACAGCTGAGACCTATTTCTTTCTATCTTTGGGGATATGTCTATGATTCATAGCCCAGTTACTTAACATTTGTATATCTAAAGATGAATGCCTTGCATACCAGAAATAGCTTTCTTTAAAAAGGTATAAATCTATCATATCTTCTGGATACCATGTCATCTCCTCATAAGCCTCAGGACCATCATGAGCAGAGATATGTTGTACAAAGCCTGGAAATATTAATGGTGTCTGGGTAGCCCTTGAAAATTCATCTAGTGATACACTTGCCTCCAAAGCTACTTTGGCCTGTCTGCCTTCTTTTTAGCCTCTGCAACTCCCCATTCCTCTCCTCCCCCTCCACAACTCAGGTGCTATAAACACCTCATACATGAATCAGGGTGGAGCGCCAAGAGCAGCAAACTCCCATTTTTACTTACCCCGAAATCTGAACACATCTTTTCCTCCATTTATCAGTGGTGCTATTTGCTTCACTAGTGCTTGCATCTCTACTCATAAACTTCATGTTATACCACCAACTCTGAAATATTTTCCAGAACTATTAAATTTCGGGGCATTTCTGGTTTTTGTATCTCATCAGTCTTTCTTCCAATCTTTTAAAAAATGGTATACCCTCTGGTACAATGCAGGAAGGAACCCTGCAGCATAAGCTGCCATTTTGCTGGCATCCTGAAAGAGTATCTTTACACCTTCAAAACCAGTAGTTTCCTCTACAGCATTAGAAGTTATCAATCATGCCCAAACCAAGTATGGGAACCATCTGTAGGCTTTAAACTTTTTAAAACCTACTTTATTTGGGATTTTTTAATGCCTATATGTCCCTTCTAACTCACCTGGTTTCTTAGTAACCCTATCTCCAGTAGGCAGAAAAAAATGTGGCCATAAAACTGGGTCTCTTATCAACCCTATCTCTGGTGGGATCCTTTGGGTCAGTCTCTAGGCAATGCTATCTCTGGTGGGGGCTCTTCTTTGTAGCTGGGAGCCCAAATCTCCTTACAGCTGTGTTTCTACCTTTTAATTCTATTTTTTCAAGGGACTTTATGACCCTGAGATAGGCACCGATGCCATACATGGTTCCAGCTGCCAACTTGGCTATGTGGCATTTGGCCAAACTGTCAGTGGCCATCCAGGTGGGTTGTTAGAGAACAGTATCGTGTTAGCTCAGGAGGGAATGCATACCCAGTTACTCCTTGCATCTGCCTAACTGTTTGTCTCTTATACCAAGGGGTTAGCCATTTTTAAAAAATCTTTTAGGCCTCTCATTGTCAAGTTGGTATATGAGATACTTAGAATATTTTTATGTAGATTCTGAGTGCTATGAACTTTCATCTTAACACCATTTTCATTTTGTTCCATAAGTGTGGGTATGTTGTGCATTCATTTTCATTGAAGTTTAGAACACATTTCTTTCTTTATTTCTGTCTTGATCCATTTTTCATCCAGGAGAGAGTAGTTTAGTTTCTTTCACTTTGTAAGCTTTCTACTGTTTCTGTTTTTGTTGAAAAATAGCATTAATCAGTAGTGGCATGATAGGATGTAGGAAGTTATTTCAATTGCTTTTACCTCTTGAGATTTGCTTTGTGTCTGTGTGTATGGTCCGTTTTGGAGACAGTTGCATGAAGTGCAGAGAAGGAAGAGTATTCTTTGGTGTTTGGGTGAAATGTCTTCTGGATGACCTGAACATTAGTGTGTGAGCTTCAACAGGTTACCTACACTGTATTATTGTTTCCTTTAGAAGAGTGGGCACCCTTCTGTGTTGGGATGACCCCAAAATATTGTATGTTATGAAAAAAGTGTGTTATTTGAAATCCATAAAGACCAGCTAACAGAATATGTAAATGTCACTTCTACTGCCTTTAAAAATAAGGCAAGCTGCCATGGAGAAAGAGAACTTCCCTAGTCAACAAGTTAATAAGGGATGTGACTTCTTTCATAATAAAGAGTGACCAGCCAGACCTGGGAAGGAAAGTATGGGGATAGGACTTCTAGGCAGTTGGGGAGATGC
This sequence comes from Acomys percivali, assembly GCA_907169655.1. Lineage (NCBI taxonomy): Eukaryota > Metazoa > Chordata > Mammalia > Rodentia > Muridae > Acomys > Acomys percivali. The sequence continues at coordinate 103,906,299 of OU015752.1, read as the reverse complement.
AAGAGAAGATGCAGAGAGACTTAGAAGGAAGCAGAAGGAAAAAGAACAGAGCTGGAATCAGGAATGAGAACCACTTGTGGAGATGGAGAAGGCAGAAAAATCAAGAAAAGTTTAGATATTTATCTGAGAGACTACAACATCAAAAGGCTAATAGCTTTAAACTATATAGAAGTCTCTATGTCTTAATAAAATCTCAAGAAGGATTTGCAAAAACCCAACAATGTGGAGTATCAACTTGGGGCCTAAGGTCCAGATTAGGATTGGAATTCCAGACACTAGAACCAGATGATAGAATCCAGGCAAAAGATTACCCCAGCTACAGGAGCATGGAGCCAAGACATCAGTTGAAAATAGAGATACTGAAATTCCAGACCTCAGAGTCAGCAATGTTTGCTCAAAGCAGGCAGCCTCCAGAGGACAGAGTTTCGGAAAGCTTAAGTACAGAAATAAATATAAAGTTTGAATGTCATGAAAGAAAAGGAAAAAATAAGTAGAAGTGTTTTGTAAATATGCATAAAAAGTGATATCACTGAAGGAAGGAGAGAGCAAATTTTAAGAATATTTTTTCTGTGTTAAAAAATGAAAAACACTATAGTAGATGGCATTTTTATTCTTATAGTTTTATTTTAATTATCAGCATAGGACTAATTATACTGTTTGTTAATGTTGACAGTTGTCTTTGTGCTCTCTAAGAAAAATTAAATAAAGAAGAAAGGAGAGTCTCTACTCATCTTCTCCCTCAAATTCACATAAAATAGACTTGGATAAGGAGAGGACTGTGAGGTAGAATGCTGGATTAAAAGCAGTGGAACAGAAATTAGAGGACCTTTTAAATCAAAATAAAGAATTTTCTAAAGCTAGCCAGGGGGAATTCTATATAAACCATTTGGGCCACCTTATCATATATTGCAGGATGGCACAATATATCCAGATGAAAGAAATCCACAAAATTAGGAAGATTTTGGATGACAGGAAACTAGAGATAATAGATCTAAATAAAAATATTTAAAGAAGTAATCATAGTCTACAAGCATGAACTCCCACCTTATGTGAAGGAGGTACTTAAAATGGGCCACAAAAATTGTTTAATTCCAAAAGATTGCAAAGATCTAGTGTCAACCATCTTATAAGCTGTCCTTCAACTATAGTGGGTGACAAGGGTAGAGAAGAGGCGTCTTTTATGGAGCAAGGTAATATGACTGCAGGTATGAATACTGTCAGGGATCAGTTACTATGTGAATGCCAATATGTTGATTTAAAAATACAGATTATGTTTAATGATGCCAGTTTAAAGCAATGGCCTACAGTAGCTTTAAATGCTTAGGACAAGGTTGAACAACAAGAAAAATGACCTTAATCATTTAACGAGATAACTCTGGACTTAAATGCAGTCTTTTGCTGATTTTTTTCCAAAGAATAGTTCCAGCTATAAAAGGAACAATGTCAGATCCAGAGCAAAAGAAGTATTAATTCAGTCTTTAGAGTTTGCAGTGGTAATGTTGAATGGGAAAATGATATTAGACATTTAATGGGCAGATTTGCTTCTATTTAGGAATGAGTTAAACCTACTGGATATTGGATATAATGCTCACAATACTGCTAAGTAAGGACAGACAATTTCTAAAAGTATGAGAGCCCAAAATGTCTGACACTTTGGCTGTGGGAGAACAGATCATTTCTTGAAAGATTCTAAGCAAACAGTTTCTAAGGATAATGTTTTCTCTAATGAAGATATAGGGAAAAAATTATGTGGTATGTAAAAGATATGGAAAGAGTAGACAGAGGGCTTATGCATGTAGATCATTCAGAGATATCCAAGGCAAGTTCTTACTATCAGTAAACAGCCTAAGGGACTTTGCTCTTGTCCCTTCCAATAAACAACATGAGTCATTCATCTACTGTTGGCCAAGGAGAGATTGTTCTAGGGAGCAACTATAAAAATTAATGCCTGATATGACACACAGTAATTCCAAAATATGAGGAAACAAATACTGTGGCAAAGTGCTATAAATGATTAGAGGTCAAAGATGAAATTACAATTAAGTGGTATCAAGATTGTTAGTGGATACTGAGGCAGATATAACAATAATAAGAATCTAAGAATACAATTTGGCCACTTTAAAAAGTATCTTTACAGCTCCGAGGAATTGGGACATTATTTTTGGTGAAGCAAACTCTATTTAGATTAAATGTTTAGGAAGAGAAGGTCAGATAGAAAGATTAAGGCAATATATGGCAGATATAGCTGTGAATTTATGGGGAAGACGTCCATTACAAGAATGGGAAACACAAATTAACATTCCCTCAATTTCAGGGTGAAGTAATAATATAGGAGATGTTCCTTATAAGGATATAGAAAAATATTATAAAAAACAGTTACAGACCCTCCAGGCTGTCTGGGCCTGAGCTTCCACGGGTGGCCGTGTCTGTGCCTTATTGAGGAGGAGGCCTGTGTCTATGCCCATGACCTGGATTACCACCTAAAGCCAATGGGATACCCATGCTCTTGGCTGCCACCTAAGGTAATGTTAATAATCAAGGGCCACTCTGTGCTGTCCCTACCCTCCCCATGATGGCACCAGTGGTAACATGGACATAGAAGAGCTCTGCCTGCCCCTTGCTTGGGTGGCTTGGGAGAACTGGCCTGATGGCATAGGCTAGGGAGAGAGATGGCCCATCCTTCGCCTGGGAAATGCTGGGAAATGCCAGAGATCTGGCTCTGTGGAGACCTGGCAGGCTGAACAACTCACCTACCACTCAGGTCAGATCCAGGGCTTTGATCTGGCCCAGCCGAACATCTATCCTCACCTATACATTAATGGAGAACATGAAATTTGGTCTTGCAGACCCAAAGCTGCAGGATCTGCATGACACAGGGTAACTACAGAATGTCTGAGAGGTGTCTCCATATGGCCTTACTCTTGTTAGTGTAGTAGTAGCAAGAGTAGTAAAAGCTGTTATGCCCAGATTTGATCCCAAAAAAGAATCAGAAAACACATGGAACCACTGTAAAATGCAAGAGGAAATTTTTAGTTCAGCTCTGAACCGGGTCGCACCTGATTCCCCCAAATCAAAGGTCTCAGGGGCAGTGACCTTCAGGCCTTGGTCTGAAGACCTTTTAACCTCCCAATGTCCTTTAAGCAGAAAGGATGCCAAGACCACCCATGGCTTAACTTCTTTTCTTCTCCCCATTGAGGCTAAATCTACTTATCTCTTTAAGTCTGGTTTTTTTCTTTTTTTAAATGTATTTTATTAATTTATTCATAGTACATATCAATTGTTAGCCCATCCCTTGTATCCTCCCATTCCTCCTTCCCTCTCATTTTCCCCTTACTCCCCTCCCCTATGACTGTGACCGAGGGGGACCTCCTCCCCCGTGTATGCTTATAGGGTATCAAGTCTCTTCTTGGTAGCCTGCTATCCTTCCTCTGAGTGCCACCAGGCCTCCCCAGCCAGGGGACATGGTCAAATATGGGGCACCAGAGTTCGTGTGAAAGTCAGACCCCACTCTCCACTCAACTGTGGAGAATGTCCTATCCATTGGCTAGATCTGGGTAGGATTTCAAAGTATACTGCACATATTGTCCTTGGCTGCTGCCATAGTTTGCGCCAGACACCTGGGCCCAGATCTGCCTATCATAATGTTCTTCTTATAGGTTCCTAGGACCCTCGGGATCCTTCTATTTCCCCATTTTCCCGTGCTTCTCTCTCCTAGAGACCCAATAGGCTGTCCTCCCCTCTGACCCACTTTCCTGGTGAGAGAATACTTTCACATGCCCCTTGGGCTAGTGTCCAGTTATGACTGAGTATATACTATTTGAGTCTTTCTGCTTCTGGGTTAACTCACTCATTATGATAATCTCTAGTTCAATCCATTTGTCCACAAATTTCGGGAATTCCTTGTTTTTAATAGCTGAGTAGTAGTCCATAGTGTAAATGTACCACAGTTTCTTTATCCATTCTTCTACTGAGGAACATTTAGGCTGTTTCCAGGTTCTGGCTATTATGAATAAGGCTGCTACGAACATGGTTGAGCAAATGTTCTTGTTTTGTACTGGCGCATCTTCTGGGTATATTCCAAGGAGAGGAATAGCTGTGTCTTGAGGAAGCCTTATTCCCAGTTTTCTGAGATAGCGCCAGATAGATTTACAAAGTGGCTGTACTAGTTTGCATTCCCACCAGCAATGAAGGAGTGTTCCTCTCACCCCACATTCTCGCCAGCATGTGGTGTCACTCGAGTTTTTGATCTTAGCCATTCTGACGGGTGTAAGATGGAATATTAGAGTTGTTTTGTATTGCATTTCCCTGATGACTAAGGAGGTAGAGCATTTCTTTAAGTGTTTCTTTGCCTTTTGATATTCTTCTGTTGAGAATTCTCTGCTTAGTTCTGAACTCCATTTCTTAATTGGATTATTTGGTTTGGTGGTGTTTAGTTTCCTAAAAGTCTAGTTTTTTTTTTAAAGAGCTTTGTCAGATGGGCCTTTTGTAGTACCAGTTGCATGTTAGGGAGGTGCTGGCTCAGAAAGTTCAGCTCTGGTGTTAAAGCAGGCAATTTCGAGATAGCCTATTTGTGGCAGGCACAGGTTGGTTCGTGCTCCCTTCTGTGTTAAAGCACTTTTCCGGCTCTGCTCTTTCTTTTATGCCCTTTCTTTCAGAACGAGACCTAAGTTTGGACAAAAACATATAGTGTATGACACACCACAGCTTCCATAGTGAGATTTTTTTATTATTTTATGTTTTAATTTTTAATTTAATTTTTTTAACTTTTGGGGGGACTTTCAAAACTACAGCAAACATATGAGAAGACTGGCAAATAAGCGGGAATGGGGTACAATTTACAAAAAGAAATCAATAAGGATTAGTATAAAAATTCACATGAGCATAAGTGAAACAAAATAGCCACACCTTTAAGGAACTGAATCTTCATCTCCCTGTAGCTATCAATTACAACTAGATACTCTGTTTTGAATGCTTTTACAACTATCAAACTCTCCATTGTGTGATTTTTGTCATGACTCTCCACAGCTGTTGATTCAATATATTGAAGTGTTAGGAAATCAGCATGATAAGGCAGCTGAAACAAATCGATAGTAGAGTGACTATGAAACTCTAGAAAGGGGAAGAGAAACAGTTCTCACAATAATAACACTTTAGGTAATTGTTACAAAAATGGACTTGCAGTAACATCCATTTTATAAATGCAGTTGATGCTTCTTTGAGACACTGTTTCCTCTTGCCTGATGACTAAGCTTTCAATAGGATATACCTTCATCATGTGGAGCTTAGGCTTAGCACTGTCTAAAGTAATGTCTTTTTGTATAAGACTGTAGCACTCTGGAATCGAATAGAAAAGAACAACTGTATATCAGATGCCTTACTAAGGGTTGCCTTTTGGTATCCGGGAAATTGAAGCTATGAATGGCGTTTATAGAGGGAAATACACTAAAACAATTTTGTCTCCAGAATGGTAGGCTCCCTCAATGAAGGACATAGCTTCTTATCTTCTCAGATAGTGTAAGCTAGCGCCATCTCCTATGCATAATAGGAACTGTGACTACACTGAATTTGATGTTTTGTGTGTGCATCTTTTACTAATGGCACCACAGTGACCTCAGATTCTGAAGCCAAGAATGAAAAAAGCACATCCTCATTCAGTAATTCCAATATTGTCCTGGTACAAAAGAAAAAGACAGAACACAGCTATGAAACACATTTACGTCAATGTTCATTTGAACACTTAAGGCAAATTTCTCAGAAACATTTACAAAATAAATTCAACAAACTATTATAAAGAGTGTAAACTATGATTACATGTTTTCCTTCTGAGATTCATGGATGAATATTATGCTCAAACTAACTGTCAACAGAGCACATGAATAGTTCCAAGAAGACAATGAACATAGCAAAAGATAATGATGACGTGATGAAATGGAATATATATTCATTATTAAAAACTGAAAAAACTAGTAATAAAATCTCCATTAAAAAAGTGTAACAAATTACAACAAAAAAAGAGAAAAGTGAAACAAAAACCATTAAGTGAAAATAACCATTAAAATGAAAGTAATGTGACAAGCTCTATCTTTACTTTTCATAGTGCTAAAGCCCTAGCTAGAAGAATAGAATATCAGAGACATTAACAAAAATGTATATAAGAAAGAAAGATTAAAGGTTTCTGTATTTGCAGTGCCGGATAGAATTTTTTTCTTCAAGACTTTAGACTCCATTATCAAAACTTGAGGTCTGATAATTCCTTCTGAGTATGTCATAGGATGTAAAACCAGTGACAATGCTTTTAGCATTTCTTCATATTATCAACAAAATTACTGGAAAGGATATCAGGAAGAACTAATTTAAAATGTTGCTTAGACTAATCTAAGGAAAGAAAAGACTATTACAGTGAAAACTGTAAAACACTTATCCAGGTGTACTGGCCCGAACAATGTTTCCAATACCTGCAATTATAGAATGAACACAGTGAGAGTTTAAGATCAACTTAAGAAACTTGAGATGTAACAAGAACAAATTATTAATAATAAAAATAAATAAATTAAAAATAAAAAAATAAATTAAAAAAATAAACTTAGCAAGCATGAGAAGCTTGGATTAAATGGGATTATTTGAAATGCAGACTGAAACAACAAACACTACAGAAAGAAGTTTTTTTTAAGATTGTCTGAGATGAAACATCGCCTGTACTTACAGCTCCTCATTCTCAATACTGAAAATTGATGATATTAGCAAGAGCCTACACATGTGAGAAAATTATCATTTCAATTTCCAAACAGTAAGCATATAAAATGTAAAAAAAAAATCTCTAACACACTAAAGGAAATATAAAAAACACTGTACTAGATGATGCTTTCTAAACATAAAAAACATTTTATAATAATATTATATAGCATGTCACTACAATCTTAGTAAGAAACTATATAATTGACACAAAAGAACCCCATAGCCCAATGAAATGTAACAGAAAAAAATAGAATAAAACACATGAAGCTACAAGCACTCAGGTGTCAAGTAATTTAGGAAAATGTATTGAAACTATATCCCATCAAAATACTAAAAATCCTCCTAACAGTTAGTTATATGAAATGTCAGTGACACTGATTTTTTTTATTTGACTCAAGAGAGAAAATTTCTCTACCTGTAAATGACCATTTCTCCTACCTAATATGTATGTATATACATAATAAGATCTTCTACATGAGATGATCATAGAAGAAGAATATTATGGAATATTTATAATTAAGTATAAAATGATATTCCACTCATAGGATTAGTGAAAACTTCTGTACATTAATTTGAATTCGGGTATAAGTCAACTCTTAACAACAATGATTTGCCTTAGGCACTCAGAGGAAGGACAGCAGGTTACCAAAAAGAGACTTGATACCCTATAAGCATATACAGGGGGAGGTAATCCCCCTCAGGAACAGTCATAGGGGAGGGGAATAAGGGGAAACTGGGAGGGAGGGAAGAATGGGAGGATACAAGGGATGGGATAACCATTGAGATGTAACAAGAATAAATTAATTAAAAATAAATAAATAAAATAAAATGATAAAGAAAAAAAAGAAATATCATCAGTCTTATATCAGTGTGAAGAGGCTCCTCATTTAAGATGAACCTGTACACTCTCCCCTTGACAGCTCCAATTCTGTAAAGCAATAATCACACTCAGTTTCTCAATGAAAAGGTGGAAAAAAGCAGCCCAATAATTAATTGTAGAGGCAATACCAGCAACCATATGATCCAAATGTAAGTATAAAAATGAAAAAAAAACCAGTGTTACAAATGACATAGCTGATCGGAAGACATTGATCAATGCTGACTAATTCCTATTTGTATTTGTGAACATTAATATGAACTCGAGTTTCTGTGCTGATACTGAGCTAGTGATGGGCATTTTGGATTCAGAATGATCATTAGTACTTTTTTCAAGACATATAGTTTCAAAGAATTCTGTGCTGGTAGCAGGTATTTAGTTGTGATTGGGGCACAAAGTGCATGTTCTCTTGTGTGTTTTTGTTTGTTTTGTTCTGTTTTTGCTTTTGTTTTTGGACACCACAATGTGAGACTAGTACTTGTCATGGAAATCCAAGGAAATATGTGTAAGACTTTATTAAAGTATGCCATGTATGTGCTGTTTCTCACTTCTACCTCAAGCTTGCTTTGGAATATTTGAAGCCAGCCAAGTCACTTATTTCAAGTGGGAATCAGAGCAATAGTTTGGTGAACTAGGCATTTTTGAATATGTGGCCAAAAAGAAGCCATGTCTTTGACCTTCATCTTCACTGACATAGGGGGATTCATGAGGAATACAGAGTAGAAGAATGATCAAAAACAAGATTATCAACTCGTATTTGTCCCTAAACATATGAACTCAGGTGCAGAGCCCCAGGCCAGATCATGCTTACAAATCCTCCAGCGGAGCAAAAGGGGCAGAGAAGAAAAGTGTAGAGAGTCATAAGTATATACTCCCTTGATGAACATACAATAATAAAAAGAGAGAATATTGGGTGTGTACAAGCGAAATTAATACATGACATTCTACCTGATGTTTCCTACTGAACGTTTGCTCAGCCTCACAACTTGGGTGACACGATAAACATGCTCTCTTTTATTTTTGTCTTCTTGGTCCTAAAACTTCCTTTCCTTTTCTGCAGTTTGACTGATCCCAAGTGCTTTCTGAGAACAAAAGACAAGAAAAACAAGGATGGAGATAAGGAAGTTGATTGTTTCTTTTCTATTTATACTAAAAGTGGATATATAAAGAATGATCACTTTGGTGGAAATCTAGACAAGAAGTAAGTGCTTCCTTCATTTATTTACTTCTGATAAATTATCATGATACACAAATACTGTAGCTGCTAAGAGTTAGACCACCATTATCCTTGCCTTTGTTGTATTCCCCCACTACTTAGGCTCTAAGTAAAGTTTTTTTGTGTGTCTTCCTCATAATAATTTGTTTCTCTACAGGAGTATAGGATATTTGGTATTCAATCCTTTAGAGTTACATTTTCCAGCTGAGAAACTGAATGAGATGCATTTCTGACCATGTTCATAGAATTATGCCTTTTTTAGTGACAATTACCACTTCAAGGTGTCACATGTTTTTCAAACACAATATTTTATTTTTTAGATGCTACATTAGTATACGGTTTCTGTGTTCTGTGAGCACTTCATCTATCAGCACATAGTGCTAAATGCCTGAGCACAGGACGCTGTTACATCTAACAGAACTTACGAGATACCTATCTTTAGAAGATAATTTTGGTTTTGTGAAAATATTCTACATATTACACTTTTACTACTATTGTACTATGTGTCTTTCACAGATGAAGTTGAGCATGGTAACACAATATATTCTCATTATGAGAATTATCTGCTTTCCTTTACTTTCCATTCTGTTTCACAGGTATAGTCATATTTTTCCTGTGATAACAATGACAGAACTCAGAGTTCTAGGTTACAAAGTCATGAATTATTCATTTAGAGTATTTCAGTATAACAGTTGTTTCCCTGTGAGAAGAGAGGATTCCAATTTAAACAGTGACCTCATATTTCTCCTTTCACAATCCAGAATAAGTAGTGTTGCGTGTGATACTCATTCACATGTGAGATAGGGGTAATAAGATTACAAATCTGTCCAATTCCCATCATTGAAGATCACTTAATGGTTTCAAATGGTCATGTATCATCTTGCCCTGTCTAATTTTTTATCTATTGTACTTAATCAACATTTACTTCTTTTATTCAACTATGCTAAATATATACAAGTCTGTATTATGTTGATCTGTGTACCCTGCCATCTGATTTTTAGGTTTGATCATACTTTCTTATTAATGAGTTTATGATAGCATTTGAAATGTGAGATTGGGTAATTCCAGTAATGTCTCCTCTTCAAAGGTAAGGAAATTGTCACAAGTTATGCTGTAAAACTTTGGTTATAAACATTCCTCAATATTGGACATTGTTATATGTGTCAGGGTAGAGTACAGTGGACCTTATAGTTTGAGACATAGCTATGTTTGGTTTTAAATAATATATCAATGGAAAACATTCAAAGTAAAGCAGGATGCTGGAAACTGTAGAATAAATGGAAGATTATTTTTCAGAGATAATGGAAGGTTTTTTAAGTGCTTTAGAATATTGATTGCTGCTTTATTTGTCAAAAAATATTCTTGAGAATCTTAGAGAATGAGGAATTATGGGGAAGAGGTTCATCTCATTATATTGGTTAAATTAACAAAATAGTATACACAGTGGAATGGAATACTGAGGAGATGATCTTTGGATCCAAGATCAGACATAAATAAGAATGATCTAAGGAAAAGTGCAGCAGAGTTTGAACATAAAATCCTCATCAAGCACCTCATCAAGGTGTTCTGTCACTCAAGTGCATGTGAAACCCTGGACATTAGAAGAAAAAATGTCTTCCTGGTAGCCAAGTTGATAATATTTATAATCTCTGCTTTTATAAACACTGAGTTCATGTTAACTGATGGATCAATGCATATCAGTGATATATGTATATATACTTTTGATAATAGCACTGAAAATTTTGTGTCTGAGAAACACAAAGCTAAAATTATAGATCCTTCCTCTATTCAGGGTTACAAAATTATGAAGAGCAAAACAAGAGAGTACAAAGAAATGTTTTCATTTCGTCTAACTAATGAGAGCTCAATATTGCATAACAAATCAACCATTTTCTAACTAGATTCCTTTCCTTGCATTTTTACAAATATATTTTATATGAACTCAATATCTGTTATGAAAGAAAGACTAATATAACCATAAATGTCTCAGGTGTACAGGATATGTAGTATAGTTTTGATAATTTCCTTATTTGTCTTTAATATTAATGCATATTGATCACTATAGTATTATATTAATTTCACTGTTAAGTGTCTATTCATTTTATAGAATATCATGAGCTATTTTCAAAGCATTGGTATGTTTCTGTTTATATATTTTGTCTACACAAAATTTTTTTCTGTTTGGCTATTTAAGGTTATTTTATCAGTCACGTTTTTCCTATCATGATTACAAACATTATAGCATAGTTGATAAGTAATATGAGTTCATGTTGCTTCTCTAATTAAATATAAATAGAATTCTATATTAAAGAAATAAAACTATGGCCTTCTACAGGATGGTTATATTTCTTGTTTTGTTTTGTTTTGCTTCTTTTTAAAAATATTACAATATATTCATCTTATATCCTGATTGTTATCCCCTTGCTTGTATCTCCCCATTCCTAATCTCCCTCTTTCTTCCACCCTATATCTGACCTCATGTAGTGGGCTCCTCCTCCTCCACCATCTAACCACAGACTATCAGTCTCATCCAGGTAGCCTGCATCTCATTGCTCTGCATGCCTGAAGGGCCTCTCCACCAAGGGGAAGTGTTCAAATCACAGGCAACAGAGTTCATGTCAGGGGCAATTTCCACTCCTCCCACAACCTTGTTAAATGAACATTCCATTGGGTATATATGAACAGGAGCCTATGTTCTCTGTATACATTGTCCTTTGGTGTTGCAACAGTTTGTGCACCCCCATCCATGCCTGGGTCGAATTCCATTGGTCTTAATGGTCTCCTTGTGCAGATATTGAAACAGCTGCCTCCTTCCATCCCCCGACTCTTCCATAAAACTCTCAGTGCTCAGCCCAAAGTCCACCTGGGAGTCTCAGCATCCCAGCCAGAGTGGACTCTCAGAGAGCATCTAGGTTGGGTAAATATAAACTTATAAGTGAGTATAACCATGCGTGTCTTTCTGGGCCTGGGTTACATCACACTCTCCATAATTCTTCAATATAGTACTTGTAGTTCCTAGAGCAATAAGACAACAAAAGGAGATTAAGTGGATCTACATCAGAAAGAAAGAAGGCGTTATATGGCTATTCTCAGATGATATGATAGTATACACAGTGACCTCCAAAATTCAACCAGAGAGCTTCTATAGCTGATAAATATCATCAGCAATGTGGTGGCTGGATATAAAATTTCATAAAACAAAATCAGTAGCACTCATTTATACAAAAGACAAATGGGATGAGAAAGAAATTAGGGAAACTACACCTTTCACAATAGCCACAAATAATATAAAGTATTTTAGTGTAACTCTACCAAGCGAAGGAAAGACTTGTTTGAAAAAAGCTTCAAGTCTCCAAAGGATGGTTGTATTTCAATCAACTAAAAACCAATTAATTTTGTCCAATAAATATATTTTGTGGAAAAATATCAAATTATGAATAGTTTTTCTGTATGATGAATTACTAGTAATATATTTTATAGTTTTGCTATAGATAACTAGTTTCTATCAATTTAATTAAAAACATTTCACCATTTGCTGTACATAAGCAACTTCTAACATTTAGTATTTACATTTTACTATGTCATGTGTGGAATGATAGTGATTATCCACTCTATTTTGCAATAAAACAATACATTTAATGCTCTTTAAGGGATTATACATTTTACACTATTTTTTTCTTTGTTACACAATATGTACAATTTGGTTTAGGGTTATTTGTGCCTCTGTCACTGAAAAATATTCCTATGATTCCTTTTTTGTCACAAATACTCTTGGGTCGAGAATGTTTAAGGACAGATGACTATTAATTTTGGGGGAGGATAAAATGTTTTCGAACTCAACTGTCAAACATCATATTCCATTGCAATGCATGTAGAGATGTGGTCATGTTCCAGTTCTAATCTTTTCTTTTCTGTAAGCAGTATAAGATCTCAAGGATACATTTAGAGAGAAATTACAGTACCTAAATTAAACTATTTCTACACACATTTGCTTTTTTTCTTTAATTGTATAATCCATTTAATATACTGGACCAATACTCTGTATCTGCAGGATATAATCAGATGCAACCTTCAGAAAAATTAAGTTTATCTAATTATTCACCCTATAATTACCCTTCTGAGTTTAGTGTTCATTTCTTCGTGTGTGGTTTAATAAACTAGATTTTACATATATCACCTCCTCTGATGCCCTCCCTGAAAAAAATTACACTTTGAGGAAATAACCAGGGTCTAAGAAGGCTTCTACAGAACCCTACAAGCCACAGCAATGATAGAAGTGTTGCATCTGGAGGGCTACAATACTAGCTTAAACTGGTGATAGGATGGTAAAGTAAACTTGAATAGGTGGTAAGGCCTGAGTATTGCATGTAGATGATTTTAAATTGAGCATTCTATCTGATGCCACCAAGTAGAAAATTGTAAATTCAGAAAAATATAGATTTATCTTCCCTGGTGGTGCTGTCCATTGGAGGAATTGAGACCCACCCCTAAGCACCTTGCCAGTGGACTGAGCCAAAATGACATTATTGCCTTTAAGCCCTATACAGTACATAATTATAATTTCTACAGGCAAGAAAAGGAATTATCTTTGTTACTTAGGTTATGTTTTGGAATATGAAATTTGAATAGTGGAAAAAGGTATCATGTACATTTTCTTTGTATTTTCAATGTTGTCACAATTTAATGTGAGATATCCTCAAAAGATTATATACTTGATGATTGAAATTTATGTTGGCACAGTCTGTTTAAGATACACTTAGCAGAAGGATTTTAATTACTGTCAATGTGTACTCTCCTTTAGAATTATCCAACCCCAATTTCTACTATATATTTTCTCCTGATTAACATACCTATATGTAAATATTTGGGTCATTCCTTTGTCCCATGTGGATGCATAGTAAAAGCAAAGAGATTAAATGAATCAGTAAACCTCACTTACATTAAACCAATTTTCAAAAACTGTGAGAATACCTCTACCAGTTTTATATTGAAACTAATTACCTTGGATACATATTTTTGGTAGTATCATAAGAGTTTCCCACAACAGGTTTTTAAATATAGTTTACCTCCCCCCAAGAACTCTTTCTAAATATATCTCTTTCTCCATAACAAACCAACTTTGTGTCTTTTTCAAACATTATTTCCAACAATTTTGCTTCCCAGATATTCTTAGATGTCTTTCGTTCCAGCAGGGAATGGTTACGTTGGACTGTATCTTGATTTCTGCACAACACCCAGTTATTGCTTAAATGGGTATGATTGTGTGCCCAACTTTCCTTTTTATGCTGGAACATGATCTGGCTTAGAATTTCAAAGATTTTTATGGAACATATCAGAAGCATTGTAATTTTAGATGTACAGCTGCCCTTCTGTGGTCAAAATGTAACGTGTTCTTATTGTTACCTATCTCCCTTGACTCTTTCATAATTTCTGTACTCTCTTTACCAGAAATCCCTGATCATGGAAAGTGAGGAGTGTGGTGTGTGTGTGTGTGTGTGTGTGTGTGTGTGTGTGTGTGTGTGTGTAATTGTACATGAAAATGTAATGAACAGCAAGCATTCACAGAAAATGAGGGTATAATTACAAAGAAACAAACAATTCCAAAATATCTTTTAAAATAGTGGTATATCTTACTTGAAATACTAACTTTGCATAGAACAATAACATCATTAGTTTAAATAGAGAATTCAAATTCAAAACCGAAAAGAACACACATCTTTTTCCATCACAGAATGGCAAGAAACTAGATAACATGTTAAATGTGTATGCATTTTTGAAAGACCAGAAAATCTCTAGAAACAAACAAATAAAACACTGCACAAATACATGAGAAGTTTGAAATTTTAGGACACATAATTAGTTTAGTCAATTCTAAGCAAGAGCTTCACAGCCTCAAATTATGTCTATTTACCTGAATAATTTGTATAATAATGAAGCAGTGCAGAAATGCACAAAAGGAGGTCAAACAAATTATTATACTCAAAATTACCTAAATGATATGAAATCTTTTAAAATAATATTTTCAAGATATTTTTATACAAAAAAATATATGTAGCATTATATCCTCTTATAATGTGCTAAATAAAAACACAGTAATCAAAATCTAAAATCTTACATAGGTCCCAAAGGTGAACTGTTCAGAAATCAACTAATATAATCCCAGGGCCAATGTTATAAGAGTCAATTAAATAAATAGTATGAAACACACCAGTTAAAACCCACTATATTACAACCCCACATCATCCCAAATTCTGTGGCTTCAACTGGATAAAGAGGAGAAAAGTACATATAATTAAAGAAGAAAATAAATGGCCAATATGTTTACAATATGTATGAATCCATAGGCCTGTTGAAAAATAGACTTGACCTCCCATTCTTCATACTTATGACAATTTTATGGCTTTATAAAGTTCTGCTGCTGTGGGGAAAAGCACCATGAGATTCCGTAGAGAATAAAACTTCATTTTCCACATATGTGAAGCACAAGAATTCTAAGATAATGGCAGGAGCATAGTTTGCATTAAACATAACCTGCTTTATGTTTCATAAGCTACTCACCATGTTCGCAGACAACAAAAGTAAACTGCAGAAAAATTCCAGATGACAAAATGTCATTTGAGTAAGACCAACACATACCCATTTTTAGAATTCTCACAACTACAGTGTCAAGTCTTGTGTCAGCATAGAAAAACATATATATAGGAAAAAATGATTCTGTATATAATATACATTTAAAGGATTTGAGATTAGTATATTTAGAACATAACATCTAATGATTGCTATAATCTGTTTCAGGTTGACAACTAAGAACATCCACTTGATTTTATCTCTTTATTATGCCATTGAAGATATCAATAGAAATCCTCACATTTTACCCAATATGTCACTATTAGTTAAAGTTGAATGTAACTTATTGGCTGAAAAGAATAAAATCATTTTATCATCCAAAAGAGGTGATTATTTTCCTAACTATGACTGTAGAAACCAGAGGAGATATTTAATTGTTCTTACAGGACCAATGTGGTTACCAACTGCCATGCTTGGACCACTCCTGTACATCTCCAGAACTCCAGAGGTGAGATGTGTGTGTTCTACATCATGAAACACTACCTTCTTTCATGCAGGTTTTCTTAGTGCCTTGGGAGATTAGAAGCCAGAGACGGAATTTATGTCCATTCTGATTGATAAAGTTTAAAGTACAAACATTCAGGTAATTTATATGGTACATATGAGAACTTTATTAAAAACAGAGAAGAGAAACAGTGGGAATGTCTAATGTTTTACTGGAAGAATATGTTCATCTTACATTTTTAGGAAAATCACAATGGGTTGTGTTTTAATAAAATGAATGTTACACTTCCCAACACTGCTTTGTTTTGTTAAATATACTTAGGTTTTAGACTAAGATTTGTATACCTCATATTCTTCAAGTTGTTTCTATCTTTTTAAAATGTCCTACAGCTTTACTATGGGCCATTTCATCCTCTCCTCAGCAGCTATGACCACTTTCCCTATCTGTACCAGATGGCTATCAAGGACAAATCTATAGTTATTGCCATGGTGTCTTTGGTGATCTATTTCAACTGGAACTGGGTAGGACTGATGATTTCAGATGATGACCAAGGACTTCAATTTGCCTCTGAACTGAGAGAAGAGATGCAAATACACAGCATCTGTTTAGCCTTTATTACTATTATCACATATGACATAAAATTATTCTTTAAAATGTTTGATATGTATTATAATCAAATCATGATGTCTTTAGCAAAAGCGGTCATCGTTTATGGAGACAAAGACTCTCAGCTACAACTGAACTTTAGATTATGGCAGTTTGTAGACATTCGGAGAATCTGGGTCACTACCTCACAGTGGGACATGATTACAAGTGATGGAGAATTTCTCTTCAACTCCTTCCATGGGACAATCAGCTTTTCACATCATTATTCTGAAGTGGCTGGTTTTAAGAAATTTATACAGAGAATGCACCCTTCAAACTACAGTAACACTAATTCTCTTGCTAAGTTATGGTGGTTGAATTTTAATTGCTCTTTATCATCATCTAATTGTAAGAAACTGAAGAATTGTTCAGAAAAAAAGCTTCTGGAATGGTTATCCAGGTACCAGTTTGAAATGTCCATGAGTGATGTAAGTTATAATCTATACAATGCTGTTTATGCTGTGGCCCATTCTCTCCATGAGTTACTTCTGCAGCAAGAAAATACATGGACAAATAATTCTGGGGAAGGACTGGAACTTGACTCACTTCAGGTAATGTGTTTTTACTTAAATAGACTCCTAAAGACACAATGGCCATGGCTAAAGTTGCACACTTCATAGCTATCTGAAACAGAAATTATTCATGGATACTCACAAGACAGTAAAATACTCTATAGTAAAATGTTTGACAACTTAAAATTAAAAATATCTGCACACTAGCCCAAGCGGCATGTCCCATGTCCCATGAAAGTCTTCACTTACCAGGAAACTGGGACAGAGGGGAGGACATTCTATTGGGATTCTAGATGAGAGAAGCATGGGAGAATGGCAAAGTAGAAGGATCCAGAGGGTCCTAGAAACCTACAAGAAGAACATTATGATAGGCAGATCTGGGCCCAGACATCCCGCTCAAACTATGGCACCAGCCAAGGACAATACAGGTAGTAAACTTCAAACCCCTACCCAGATCTAGCCAATGGACAGGACATTCTCCACAGCTGAGTGGAGAGGGGGGTATGACTTTCACATAAACTCTGGTGCTGCATATTTGACCATGTCCCCTGGATGGGGAGGCCTGGTGGCACTCAGAGAAAGGATAGCAGGCTACCAAGAAGAGACTTAATACCCTATGAGCATATACAGGGGGAGGAGGTCCCCCTCAGTCACAGTCATAGGGGAGTGGCGTAAGGGGAAAACGGGAGGGAGGAATGGGAGAATACAAGGGATGGGATAACAATTGAGATGTAATATGAATAAATTAATAAAAAATTAATTAATTAATTAAAATAGCTTGAAAAATATAATGTGAAATGTAGAGACTTTGAAATTATTTTCTTAAAATGAACAAACACTCTAAAACCAAGTATCTGAGGATGTTTCTCAAAAATGTGCTTATTTCTCTACTTTTTCATGGCATATAATACAAAGCACATTGGTAGCACACATTATGTTCCAGCCAATACTGGTATAACATTATTATTTAATAGTTTAAGACAAAATATTGTCCAGAATATGACTGCCATATGTAAGCATCATTTATTTAACAGCTGAAACAAAAACTCAAGGATTTCGAAGGATATCCATTTTATCAATTTATTTCATTGCATTATATTCTTTTTATTTCTCACAACATTATTAAATATAACCAAGTGTCTGACTGTTCATTTAAGTGGTGAAACTGTTGGTTATCAATGTTACAAATCATCTCTAAATGAAATCAAGTTTTTCTTCCATTTTTGACCTATTCGGGACTTCAATTATAGCTGCTGCTATAAGATAACACTGAGGGCAGAAAGGGATGGAGAGGCTGCAGTTCTCGCCAAACATATTATTCATGTTTTAGGGTGTTAACTCCAATGAGAAACAGCTATTTCTAAGCCTTTTTGATATTTGTACTTTACTTCTAAGTGAATGTTTATTTATTCTACGAGTTTGAGTATTATTTATAAAGTCAAAATTTGAAGATAGTTAAAAATCAGAGGAAACCTACACTTCATATGTTGTATCCTATGTATAGATATAGCTAAAATTAAATAATAAATGTGTTTTAGGTGGTTTCATTCTTGAAGAATATCCAATTTGTCAATCCCCTTGGAGACCTAGTAAATATGAATCAGAAAGCAAAGTTGGATATAGAGTATGACATTTTCTACACAGGAAATTTTCTACAAAGTTTTGGACTTAAGGTGAAAATAGGAAAGTTTTTCCAATACTTGCCACATCCTCAACAATTGCTTATATCTGATGAAATGATAGAGTGGGCTACAGATGTTAGACAGGTGTGTTGGACTTAACTGTTATACTCTCTATATAACAACTCTGCACATAATCATTTGGTGGTATTGTTATTACTCATGGGATTTGCATTTTCATATTTAGACATTTATCCACTAACTCTCTATGAGTCTGGATTTCCTTAATCCATTGGTTATTTTTCTGAGAGACAAGTATGTGTGTACATATGTGCACTCAGGTACATATAAAAATGTATATTTAATAATACTTAAATCATAATAAACTCAGAATAAATATTGAAAACTACAATAACATTCTGCATTTGAATTTAATCTGTGTTTGTAAAAGGAGGTTTTACAATTGCATCATTTTTAAGTCCCTTTAACTTTTGGCCAATAACTAAAAATCTTTATTGCTAAAGCATGTGTGGTTCTTCTCAGACTCCACCTTCAGTATGCAGTACACCTTGCAATCCAGGATTCAGAAAATCCCCTCAGGAGGGAAAAGCTGTCTGTTGCTTTGATTGCACCCCCTGCCCAGAGAATCAAATTTCCAACATGTCAGGCAAGTACAGATTTTATTTTTTTAAAAATCACTGGATTTATTACTTTCTCCTATTATTGCATAATTCACTGAGCTTTTAAAGTCCAGTTGTGATGGGCCCAGAAGAGAACGGAGGCACCTGTGGACAGCATTGAATATTTGGAGTCACTCAGACTGATAACTAATGCCTCTTTCTCTCCTTTGGGGCCAGTCAGTGTCTCATGTATATTTCACCTCTCATGTTCTATGACTAAATTCAAAAACTTTTTAAATGCAGAGACAGCAAGAAGCAGCCAGTAAGGACAGGGAAGAAGGGAAAGAGACAGAGTTTCTTCTCTGAGGCTCAGGACAGCCTGTTCAGACACTGCAAAGAAAAACTTAAACTGACCACTTTTTTCCTGCAGAGAAGGTTATGAAAAGTGGCCCCACAAGTGGGTATTAACCACATAATGCAGGATAACTACACCATAATACAGAGCCTGAAACATCAACCAAGGGCCATGTATGATGTAGAACTAGACACTCTGCTCAGATGTAGTAGTACAGTCTCCTTGTGAGTCCCACAATGTGGAAAGTAGGGACAATTTAGGACGTGGACTCTGACCACCCAATGGTTGATCACTTCCCTCAGGCAGGATGGCCTTGCCAGCCTACAGAGGAAGTGGTTGTTGGTAGTACAGACGAGACTTGATAGGCTGAGTTCAGTTGTTAGGGGTGGAGGGCTCCCATTTCTGAGGACTAGTGGAGGAGGAAGAATGGATTAGGGAGGGAAGATTGGGAGGTGATGAGGGAGTAGGATACAGTAGGGATGTGAACAATTCAAATAGCAGAACAAGCAGGTAACTTATATTGCTAATCCCACTATATGGGAATAGCTCTGAGATTGGCTGAGACATGAATGTCTAGGCATAGACAATGCTTCTTGTGGGCTACAGAAACTCTGTGAATTATTATTAAATGCCATTCTTTGTATGGCATGAATGAAGGTTTACAGAGATCTTTTTATGTTCATGTAAAGAGCAGAGAACAAGCCTTAAATTTTTTGTGCATCACGCCTGCCTTATATACTTATAATTTAAGGACTGTATAATGCTTGTGAGAAGTTACATGTTTTCAGAACAAAAGAACCAGACACTGACATTGGATCAGAACTGACAGGATTTATCTCTCTCAGCATGCTGGACAATGACATCCTGCATCATTCACATTCCAGAACCCAGTGCTTCAGTTGCTGTTCCTCATCAGAACAAGATAGCTCCTGGGACACCTTTGAAGAAAGATTTCAATCTCATTTGGTCCAGCATTTCAGACTGTCCCTCACAGGACTCTTAATTAATTCTGGAGTTTCTCAACATTTAGAAACTGGACCACAAATGCTATCCGTAGCTTGTTTAACCATGTCTCCAATTTCATTTGGGTCCCTACAAAGGTATTCTTCATCCCAAATCAGCTGGAGGAAACCTTAAGAGAACAATGCCCCATTTCCTTTAAGGAAGGATATGTTTTGGTTGAATTCTTGGATTATAGAGGGTTATTTTCAATGGGAGTTGGTTATAAGTTTGTTATTGGTCTTATTTATAGAGAAAACAAGGTTCTACTCATGGATGTCTCTCTTTTCCTTTATCTTCCATTCTTAGGTTTGGAGATAGGGGTTGTAAAGAAAGAACGTGGAATATAAAAATATAGAGAGAAGAACAAAACATAGATTAGAGTATCTACTCCTCAACTTAATGCCTTATTGTCACCTACAAGGTTATTTTGGTATACAATTTAGTATGTAGATGCAAAATAAGTTTAATTTTAGAGACAATGGTATAGAACTTAAATTTAAGATTATTCTTCACACATTATATACATTTCTACTTTAATATGTGGTATATTATCCATATGACTCAATTATATTACAACAATTACTTCTAATATTTTGAAAGCTCTATTGTAAGCAGTTTAGGATAAATAAGTTATACAATTTAATTGTTAGTTGATCCAATCATGTTCATATCAATTCCTAATCTATTTTTATCACAAGAATATACATCTTAGTTGCAACAGATAGATATGATTCTATAGAAAGTTAAGATAAAATAGTTAGATAAGGTCTTCAAAAGCCTCAGAGACATACAGAATATGGCATTTCAAATATGTTTATTATATTAAAGATTCATTGAAAATGAGAAAGGTTAACTCCTGGCCACAACTAGCCTACCTCAAAGAGGATGATGAGCATCAAAGAACCTCCTTATGGAGATGCATTCAACTGTGGCAAACAATCCACTGGGCAAAATGTCCTCATTTCTACCACAGACAGAGTTCTGCCTAAAACAGGGCAAAAATGGATGCACTCAGAGTCAATGGCCAAACTCTGTCAAGACAGGGGAAGTAAGTTCATGCCTCATAAAGATGTCTATCAGATATAGTGGGCTGGAAGGTTGAAGATGATATTCCAGTGTTATAGAGTTTTGGGAGACTGCTCAGGTAGCAATCTGTCTCCATCATCTTCTCATTTGGGAATCTGCTAAGCTGCACCCCCTGTATACTCGGGTAATTAATTTTATTCCTTCGCAAGTCTCTAATGGGGTTAAAGACTAGATAGCTTAGTTTAACAATTAAGCTTAGTTGTTTAGGAGTCAAGTGTTTAGGTCTAGATAGATGTTGTATGTTGATAATGACAAGATATGATAGATATTGATTTACACTCAAAATTTTTGATGCATCAAGATAGGAAAGATGTTTTCTTCAAGGCTGCCAAATACAAATAGCCAAAACACTAAGAATGAATAAATTAAAAATAAACAAACTTAATACATTTTTAATAATTTTAAAAGTGAGTATACAAAAAAGGAATAAGAGAGAAATAGAAATAAACCATTTGCATATATATTCAAAAGAGAGAACAGATGAAGCAAATGGCCCCAAAACCTTTATTGCCTGGTTACTCTTCCTATATCCTGATCAAAAGCTTTCTAAGATATAAAAGGACTTACATCACAGTCAAAAGGAATCATCACAGAGATAGACAAAACTGTTACAATGAGAGGGATTTTATCGACTACAAGTTTTAGTACTAAGTTAAACATTTCTTCATCTAGTCTTACATTCCAAGATACAAAGTAAAGTTTTAACATCTGTATTTTATGCCATAAACTGACAATGTACAAGGACCTAAAATGAAAGAGTTTGGAGTTTTTGACATTAAGGTTTGTCTTTATTTTAGACATTTCTTGGTAGCCCCATTATATTCTGTGTTCATGGGAACTTCAACTAACCTATATTTATGGAGCATACCAGGATTCCTGGTGCCATCTCAAGAGTGGAAGTTTATCTGAAACCACAAATCTGTCTCATGTTGTCTTTTTGTGAGGCATCTGGGGGGCCCACAAAAATATTTATTGAAACTATAAACTTTCTATCGACTATTTAACTTTTAAAATGGTTTCAATCAAATCAGAAATTCCATTATCAGAAATAAAATGTGAACAGCAGTGCATTTTCATAAAGATCCCTTAAGTGGATTCTTTGATCAGAGTGTATATATAACCAGAGTGAGGGTTCACAGCATTCCTGAAAAAGGAGTGCCAGAGGATCGAGACAATTCTAAGTGTTCATTGCACTATAAGCCTTCCAAAATACCAGATTACCTTCCAGGAAGCCCACATGCCTACTGACTTCTCCAAATCAATGGCTCTTGGCACAAAAAGGTCTTTATGGTAATGTAAATTTTTTATTTAATTAATTTATTCTTGTTACATCTCAATGGTTATCCCATCCCTTGTATCCTCCCATTCTTCCCTCCCTCTCATTTTCCCCTTATTCCCCTCCACTATGACTGTTCCTGAGAGGGATTACCTCCCCTATATATGCTCATAGGGTATCAAGTCTCTTCTTGGTAATCTGCTGTCCTTCCTCTAAGTGACACCAGGTCTCCCCCTCCAGGGGACATAGTCAAATGTGAGGCACCAGAGTACGTGAGAAAGCCATATCCCACTCTCCACTCAAGTGTGGAGACTCCACACTTGAGTGGAGAGTGGGATATGACTTTCTCACGTACTCTGGTAATGTAAATATTTAACATCATCACTAAACTAAGGAATAAATAGTACTCTCTGTGAAACAATCCAAACTTGTGTCTGTCACTCAATCTAGAAGAATTGCACATAATAGTTTATGCTGAAAACTGCTTTGGAGTATTAAACTATGGCACTTATCCTCAGCTTGGAATTCAGTACTTGGAAATACAGTTCATCTTGTTGTTCTTTGTCCAGCAGTAGCCTGGGCTGTTCACAATATGTTTCCTGTTGCCAGGCTTGCAGGAGGGAAACGGACTTGTGCATTTCTCCTGCAGGCCAGTCCAGGCACTGTTGGCTTCCAGACTGTAACCAAGGAACCATGAGATGAAAGGTTCCCTTTCAGGAATGATTTAGGTGCTTAGGGTGAGATTCTAGCACTAGGCAATGCTCCCCATCTCATGGGGGAAGTGGAAATGAGTTTTCCACTATGTGGTACAGTCGGTTCTTTTAAAATGAGATTGATGGTATCAGATGGCAGTAGAAACTCAGGTGTTCAAAAAGCCTGTGATGATACCACAGTTTTCTTGCCCACTATATTAATGGCAGGTATGCAGGCAAAAACCCTAAGCCAACCAGAAGGCAGGTCCAATGAGATGCAGGTCTGGCAGGATGCAGGTCAATTGCCACCAAAGCAGTACCACATGCCACTGACTGGTGGAAGCTCATGGAGGCCAGCAACATGTGGCTGGCTGACTGCCTGAGAGTCAAGCCCTATGTGGTCCTGAAGCTTCCATCAGCTGGGTGCATGGCTGCCTAACTGTCAGCCAAGCTTGGGGCATTCAGTGGTGATCCTCCAAGGAGCCCTTGCTTCCCCAGAGTAAATAATGAGTCTCTGGTGTTCATGGTGGAGGAGTGGAGTGAGAAAGAGTTTATTTCATGAATCCGGAACATTATAAACTGGGCAGTGAGAGGAGATTTGAGAGTGAATGTGTTTGATTTGCTGGGGCTTGGGGGTGCCAGGCATACTTAATCCACATGTAACAAAACAGCACTATTCATAAGAATGGGAAACCAGTACTTAATTATACTATGGATGGGGGAATATCTCCAGGTATGTCAAAGGTCATTGGTTGAGAGCCAGAACACCAAGACATCTTATTATTAATAAGTGGGTATCTCCAGGAATCTACAGGGGTTTGCTGAATGAGTTTCTAATCAGGAAAGATTTGGCTTTTTAATTTCCCTGGGGGCTTAGAGATTCCCCAGATCAGATGGATATAGCACTCTGTTGAGAAAGGGAGTCCATTTTATTCCAAGTTCAGAACCTATCCAGAACCTCTAGACTTTGACCTTAATAGCAGGATTCCACAGCATCTAAATTGTTTCTTTCCCAAAATATCACAACAATACCTTTAGGTTTTGTGTTTTTTTTTTTTTTTTGGTTTAAAGTCTATTTTTTTTATTAATTTATTCTTGTTACATCTCTATAGTTATCCCATCCCTTGTATCCTCCCATTCTCCCCTCCCTCCCATTTTCCCCTTATTCCCCTCCCCTATGACTGTTTCTCAGAGGGATTATTTCCCCCTGTATATGCTCATAGGGTATCAAGTCTCTTCTCGGTGACCTGCTGTTCTTCCTCTGAGTGCCACTAGGTCTCCCCCTCCAGGGGACATAGTCAAATGTGAGGCACCAGAGTACAGGAGAAAGTCAAATCCCTCTCTCCACTCAAGTGTGGAGACTGTCCTGTCCATGGGCTAGATCAGGGTAGGGGTTTAAATTTTACCGCTTGTATTGTCCTTGGCTAGTACCTTAGTTTTTGAAGTAAAAAACTGTGTGATAAGATGTAGATGCTCAGGGATGCTGCATCCTTTTGGGAAAATGTGTGTTTTATAATGTGTCCTATGTCTGTAACTGAGGGGGACCTCCTCCCCCTGTATATGCTCCTAGGGTATCAAGTCTCTTCTTGGTGACTTATTATCACAGACATAGGGGAAGGGAGTAGAGGGGGAAACGGGAGGGAGGAAAGAAAGGGAGGATACAAGGGATGGACTAACAATTGAGATGTAATATGTATAAATTAATAAATAAATTAATTAATTAAAAAAATAAAAAATAAAAAAAATAAAAAATAATGTGTCCTATTGTAGATGATGCTGTCACTCAGTAGCTTATATTTTTGGTTATAGTCTAGTTCACTGTTAAATGTGGAACCCAACATATAGAAATCTCAATGAGTGGTTTTGTTATAATATTGGAAAAGGAGTATGTACATTGATCATTTGGATTAAATAAATGGTGGTAAGTTCATTGTGGAAAGGGTCTAATGGAATCCATGAAAATGATGTTTATTATAGTATGTTAAGCAACTGATGAATGTAAATATCTTCTGTTGGAATGAGAGAAGATAGAAGTATATATACTTATAGTTTAATTTAATCCTCTGATCAGGGTGTGACTGGGAAGAAATAGATTGAACATGTGAAATATAAAGAATAGTAGAGTTCAGATCCAGAAATGTCAAATATTTGTAGTTAGAGAATGCAGTTAATAATGCCAGTAAATAAACCATTTCAATGACATACTGTATAGAAATATGTATTAAAATGTATGGAGATTCAGATGAAACAATGGCAGGAAAATCAAGTACAAATAAAGTTAACAATTTATTATCTTAGTGTTGGTTGAACCAGAAGATTCTAAAAGAAACATTTTAAGTTTTGCTTACTTCTTTTGAGTATAAGGAGGAATTTGAAAATATAGTATATTTAAAATGTTGGATAATTATAAAACCAAAAGCTAGAATTTTTAGATAATTTTCCTGCCAGTTTAGATTAAGCCCTTTAGAAAATTATGAGAAGATGGGAACAACTGAAATAGAATGTATTTTCCTGGATAGAATGACATATCACTGGAAAGACATAATAACTCTTCAGTCTGCTTGGTTGAGACACTGCAATTAAAAGAACCCCGACTATATTATGTTCAAAATAACAAAGACACATGTGGAAGGGACTTCATTCCTGCATCCAGTACTATGTGTCACATAATTGCCCTTGTGAGATGGAAAGTTATCTTCTCTGTGATATTTTCTAAATAAATACTACAACCTTGAGATCACTGACATTTAAATATGATAGATGCCAGTAATATTGGTAGATACTCTGTTGTACCAGAATCCATACATTGAAACAAAAAGAGCAAGGTGATATTTTTAATGTATAGATTTAGGTCATAGTTGCTTCATGCTCCTTTACTTTCCTTGGCTCCATTAGAGAAAAAGTTTAAGTAAGATACGGTTTGAGCAGAGTGTGTATGTGTAAGGAGCTACATAAGAACACTAATATTTAAGTCCTAACTTATGACAAACATTATACAGTAATATACATGTAAGCATATTAAATATTATTATGGTACTATGCAGTCTACAGAAATATAAGTAATAAATATGTATGACTATTAATTATGTACTCTAACATATTCTCGTATGCTAACCAGTATATTCTGTCATACTACTTACAGGTTTCTTTAAACTTACTGAAATTGTCTTAAATAAATAAAAATTATAAAGAATTATGTTTCTTAACCATGCATAGGTTTATAAAAATTAAAAATCAAGATGAATATTTATAAGCAACCATATAAGATGCCACCACGGGGAAGGTCAATTTAGATAATTCATTTTCATTAACTAATGAAATATATTAAATTCCTGTAGCATTGATATATCTTTGAATAATAGAATAATATTTAACCTGGATATATATTTTTTTCTGAAACAGGCATGGATTATTGTTTGAAGTGCCCAGATGATCAATATGCCAACACAGAAGGAACTCACTGCATCTCAAAAATTGTGACATATCTGTCTTATGAAGACCCCATAGGGATGGTTCTGGCTTCCTTGGCACTGTGCTTTTCTTCTCTCACAGCTCTTGTATTTGCTGTCTTTCTGAGGAACCAAGACACTCCCATTGTAAAAGCCAATAATCGAGCTCTCAGCTACTGTCTTCTTATATCACTTTTTTATTGTTTTCTCTGTTCTTTGCTTTTCATTGGCCAGCCCCATAGGGCCACGTGCATCATGCAGCAGACTACATTTGCAGTTGTGTTTACTGTTGCTGTCTCTAGTGTCTTAGCCAAGACAATTACTGTAGTACTAGCCTTTAAGGTCACTGTTCCAGGTAAAAGAATGAGGTGGCTGCTGCTATCAGGGGCATCTAACTTGATCGTCCCCATATGCACCATGATTCAAATGATTATATGTGGAATTTGGGTTGGAATTTCTCCTCCATTTGTTGATACTTATAGACACACTGAACATGGTCATATTTTTATTGTTTGCAACAAAGGTTCAGTTATTGCCTTCCACTGTGCCCTGGGATACTTAGGTTCTATTGCTCTGGGAGGATTCATTGTAGCTTTCTTGGCAAGGAATCTTCCTGACACATTCAATGAAGCCAAGTTCTTGACATTCAGCATGCTGGTGTTCTGCAGTGTTTGGATTACCTTCTTTCCTGTCTACCACAGCACTAAAGGCAAGGCTACGGTCTCTGTGGAAATCTTCTGCATCTTGACCTCCAGTGCAGGGTTGCTTCTTTGCATATTTGCTCCAAAATGCTACATTATTTTGTTAAAACCCAAGAGAAAATCTTTTCACAAGTTTACACACACACATGCTAAAGTTTAAATTCCTCATTGAATCCCACTAACATACCCTGTAGGAAGACCAAACAGTTGGTTCCAGTCATCAAATAGCATGTCAAATATTAGATTTTTTTTCCATGTGCCATTGTAAAAAAAAGCTGCATATTAGAGTTTCAAAATATGACTTGGACCTCCATTCTCATGTATCAAAACCTTAGAATCAGCCATTTTTCATTTATAATATTGGTTTCTTCCAATGTTTATTCTTCAAATTAATAGTATGATATATTGTATTTGGGTTTTAGTTGTATTAAGTTTCTCTTCCAATATAAATTTCCAGTAGAAATTATGTGTCATTGTTGTGTTGCATGATAAATATCGGTAGAGGAGAGTACATATCTGTAAAGGGGAGTTGAATGATTAGTTGCAATATCTATACATGTATCGCAATACATTGCATTTCCCCATCATCATCACACTTGAAAAACATTCAGTGCAATCAGAAAAATATTGTACATTAATTAAAAATAGGCACATACAGGGTTGGGGAAAATAGAGTATGAATACTTCTGCTAAAAGTGTTAAACCCAAAGGATAGAGTGTCGGGTCTCAAGTAGCATTTGTAAGGTACAGAAGCTTCTTAAGCAGGTGCATGCATTCCCTGACTCAGTTATCAGAGGACTTATTTCTAAACACTCTCTGTCAAGGCACACTAGTAATGATCCAAGTGTGTCCTGCTCAGTTAGTGTGATTGCATAATACACTGGCATCAGAGTATACGTTTTCTTAGATGATTCCATTTTACAAGAAACACATGGTTCCATTTTAAGAGCAAATGCAGTGGCAGAACGACTCTACAATGTGTCAGACATGTAGAAACTATCACCTGCTCAGTGCTACCCATGATGCACAGACGACTAAATAGCTGAGTCTTATAGGGAACATAATAAACCATCAAGTTATTCAAATAGTTCAGTAATATATAAATGTATAGGCACAGTGAAATTATCCCCCTCTTAAAAGAAACACGCACAACAAAAAGGATATAGGTTTGATACTTTATTGGCCATATTAGACAGAAGAAGGTTACAGAATGCCCACATTGCCACTTGAATTGGAAGCCACCTTACTGGCAGCAGTGACATGCCTAGGGACCCAGGAGTGGAGACCATGCAACTTGATTGACAAAGATCCAAGCTTGAGGTCTCCTCCAGATGACCCTGAATGGAGAGGAGTTGAATCACTTCACAAAGATATGATACCTCCTGACCCCCAAGCTCATCAGTTATTGCAACATCACCTATTAATTTCATAATCATTGTTTTTATTTTAATTTCCTTGCTTCTTACCACGATGTTCTCTCCATTCTCTGATTGAGTCCTTAGAAATTATAAGGCATAAAAAGCTAGATGTTTTGCCAAAATTGAGTAATAATACCTGGCCAGCAGTTCATGCTCTGGTGTGAGAATAAAAATGTCTTTGATGTGAAAGCAACATTAATTTGGAAAATATGTAAAAAAATATTCATTACTAAAGTTTTCAATGGTTTATGATTTACAAATAGCATATGAAAAGCATGAGACATTGAGGAAAGAAATCCCAGGGCTGAACCTTTGATTAAGCAAAAGGGGAAAAAAACCTATGACTTGGAACTTACAAAAAGGCTTGGGTGGATTCTGAGAAAGGCATAAACCTAACACTGATACAAGAGCCCCCATTGTCCTATCTTCTGACTACCTAGTGTGTATAAAAACATTGAGAGGATGTGAACCCCTCTGCTTGACTCAACTGCTGACTATTTTAATTACTTATGGTGAGCCCATCCATTCCTTTGTCTATCTGAACTGGATACTATGTCTGGCCTGCATAGTTTCCATTGTCTTCATCTTTGCCTCTGTATCTCAACTCATCCCTGAGATCTATCTAAACATGACATCCTTGCTGCTTGGTTCTCTTCCTCCAGTCACTCTCTACTGTAGTGACTCTTTTCATTTCTATTTACCATCTACATATATCTATAGTAAGGTTTCTTTCACCTCTCTTGACTCTGCTATAGCTTCTTTAACCATTTTGTAGCTATTCCACAGCACACATATGCATGCATATACACATATACACACATATGGCCCTTGTGATGTGTAGTGTGACCTAAGAAAAAATCTGTTCTAAATTAATACTAAAATAAAAAGATATGTGTGTTTTAAGATCTGCACCTGTCTTCTTCAGGTCTTCTCTGTAATTATTATTGTTTCAAGTATAGTGTTTTAATAGGATTTATGAGTGTGTGAACAAGTGGGACTCTGATTCCTCTGCCTTACCTTGGCCTCTTCCTCTCTTTGTCTTGTCCGATGCTCATGTGATAGTATTTTATATATATATAATGTGTTTGCTAATAGCTATCAAGGAAAATTGAAATTGAAATTACTTTGCCAATTGTTGCCCATGAAACTGTCACCGTTTGTGAATTTGTTACTTAATAAATTCTGATGTTGTAGAAAAAAGAAAATACTTTAAAGTTTAAATTAGGAGGTGTTTGTTTCTATTCTTATAAACAAGGTATAGGATAAAGAACCATGAATGGACTGGGAAACAAGATTGATCATGGTAAATGAGGTGAAATTGTCAAAACACCAATAAAAATACATAAATAAAATGAACTTGAATATAGATGACAAACTACTTTGAGACATGGGGCATTGGAAGACAACCACGCCAGACTACCTATGCAGGCACCACTATGATGAAGAGATATGTAATAGAGAGATGGGAAAAATAAAAATGTGGAGTGGTACAGACATTGTGGAGTGAGGTGGAACTGGTGACACAATACCAATCAAGACAAGGCCAAAGTAAGTGGCTTAAATTGCCACCAGAAGCATGCTGCTGTCTAAGGCTGTGTTTGAGTTCAATGAACTTCTGTTGCTGGGGTTTGTATTGAAAGCCATAGCTGTGTTATCACCAAAGGCAATGGTGAAGTCTGTAATCTTTACTGCATTGAGAAGACATGCTAATGTCCATGGACAAGACTAGTGCTGGGGCTATGTTCATGGTCTGAGCTATTGCCAGAAACCATCTGGAAGCAAATTATCTGTGCTTCCACTGAGTGTAAAGAGCAAGGAAGTAACTTTTTCAGTGATATTGAAGATTCGCAGATGCATAGTAGAGAAATTGGGACATGGAAGGCTTCTGTGACAACCCCTAACTCTACCCAAACCCTATCCTCAAAAAGTAACAGACTAAAAGGAATCCATAGAGGAGAACTCTTAAAAAGTATAAGGATGCTGAAGTTAACTCTCCATAATTGATGGATCAGTGATGAATGACTTATTTTTAAGTTAAGCAGCAGGCTACTAAGAGTTTGACCACACTCCAGTGAATACACAGACAAAACAGTTTGGATATTTTTTCATTTTAATTTTATTTTTTTATTTTCTTGTGGAAGAAGGTTACAAGGTCTTGAGGCAGATATGTAAGGACTGAAGAATGAGTGTGACCAGGGTTCATGATGTGAAATTCCCAATGAATCAATAAAAATACTATGTTTTAAAAGGGAAAAAAAGGCAGCGCTCTTAACTGCTCTGCCCCTAACAAGGTAGGAGGAGGAACTCAGAGATAAATAAGAGTAAACATCAGATCTGCGGTGAGTGGGACTGGGAGGACAGAAGGCCTACAGAGAAAAGAGGAGCTGCTGGTGGGTGCATCACTGTGACAATCTTCAGATACATGTCAGAATAGGCCTCTGGAAGGATATGAGAGAGACTCTAGCTGAGACGTCTAGTATCAGGGGCCATGGAGATTGAAGAAGATACCCTCTAACTAGATAACACTCCTAGTAGAGAGAAAACACAAACCCACCCACAAAACGTTGGTCTATAATTTACCCTGCCTACAAGATGTGCAAGTATAAAGATAGAACAGATAGAGCAGAGGCAATGTCCAACATATGCCTGGCCCAAACCAAGACCCATTCCTGACACTTTTAACAATGCTCTGATATTCTTACAGACAGGAGACTATCAGAGTTGTCCTCTGAGCGGTTCCACCCAGCAGTGCATTGAAACAGATACTGAGACTCAAAACCAAACATTAGGCAAAGGATAGGGGATCTAGCCTTAAAGTGGGAGGAATGATAAAAGGACCTAGAGGTGACAAGAGCTCAATATTTACTTACCTCTTTTAAATGTAAAATAAAATTGCATTTGTGTGTAAAATCCCCCAGCACCAATGGAAACTGCGATTCTACATTTGCTGAGAAATATCTTTATTTGTCCTCTGGGAGATCTTAAACTTTAGTTGGCTTCTATTAAATTTTTATGAGAACAAAAAAAAAATGAGACCAATAGAGCCAACTAACCAGGGCCCTGAAGGAGACTGAAGTACTGATCAAAGACCATGCATGGACTGGAACTAGGTTCTCTACATAGATATAGCCAATGGGCAGCTCAGGATTCATGTGGGTCCCCTAGTAAGGGTCTTTCTCTGACATGGACTCTGTTGCCAGTTCTTCCATCAATGTCCCCTGATGGAACTGCCTTGCCAAGTCACATAAGAAGAGGCAAACTAGATCCTGATGTGACTTGATAAGATGGGGTAGGTGGGTAGGGAGCTCCCCTCTTCTGAATAATACAGGAAAAGGAGGGGGAAAGGAGAGTGGGACTGAAAGGAGAAGAGTGAGGGGTCATTGACTTGGATGTAAAGTGAATAAATAAACTTTTTAAAAGGAAAGAAAAAGAACCCTAATATAGTCGCAGTGATTTGAATGAAAATAAGTGACATAGAGACTATTAGGAGGTGTGGCCTTGTAGTCAATGGGCTCTGGATAGAGGACATCTGTCACTGGATATGGGATTTGAGGATTCAGAAGCTCAAGCCAGGCCCAGTGGGTCACCCACTCTTTCTGCTGCCTGCAAAGCCACATGTAAATCTCTCATGGTCTCTAGCACCAATTTCTGCTATGTATCAAAAGACATTTTGCAACAGGCTCCTTTATTGAGTGTTTAAAATTCTTCCTTAATATAGGAAACAAATCCCAACATAGTAAAGGCTGTTTACAGTGAGCTGATAGCCAACATTGACTTAAATAAGGAAAACTATAAGCAATTCCACTGAACTCAGTAACAAGACAAGGTCATCTGTTCTCTACATACCTATTAAATGGAATAATTTAAGCCTTATATAGAACAGTAATCAAGAAAAGAGGCCAATGGGACCCAATTTGGAAAGTAAGGAGTAAAAAATGTCTTCATTTGTGGATAATATGATAGTATATATAAGTGGCTCTAAAAATTCCACCTGGCAAGTAGTATAGCTGATAAACACTTTCAGAAAAGTAGATCAATGCAAAAATCAACTCACAAACAGGAGTCTTCTAATATAGAAATGACAAATAGACCAAGAAAGAACATCTTCTGCAACCAGCTAAGGCTTCCAGGGGTAAGACTGCATACCAACTAAGTTACAAAACCTTATAGACAACTTTTAATCTATATACCTGTATGATTTACTGGGGGTGCTACAAGGCCCAGAACTCATAGTAGCAGCAAACCATATAAGGGTCTAAATTGAAGGTTACACCATGATAGGATGCACCTGGCCAACACTGCCTGGATTATCAGGAACTGGATGCTAAGTACTCCAAATTTGCCTATGAAAGAAAAAAAATCAATGAAATAATTCCTACTTATATCCTTCTGTACTCATAGTTCATTGCCTAGCCCAGCTGTCACCAAAGAAGCTTCTACCAGTAGCTGATGAAAGCAACTACAGAGAGATTCACAGCCATATGTTGGGTAGATGGAAATTCCACATTGGAGATTTGCATTGGTTCCTCCCCTTGGATCTTGGGAAGCCATGTGGAAAGGGGGGGAGGGATAAATGTGGGATCCCAAATGGTTTAAAATACCAGGAGAATATAGTTTATAGACTTCAACTAAATAGAGCTCGTAGATGCTTACAGAGACTGAAGCAGCAATCAAGGAGCTTTCAAAAGTTTGTTCTATGTTATCTGCATATATATTATGGTTGTTAGATCGGTGTTTTGTGGGATTCTTAAACGTTAGGAATGGGAGTCTCTGTTATGTTTTTGGCAGCCTTTGGACATTTTTTTCTTCCCCTGGGTTCCCTGGCAAGCCTTGATATGAAAGTTTGTGCCTGGTCTTATTGTATCTTGTTATGCTGACTTTTTGTGAATAATCTTGGGATGGGAAGTACTATATTTTCTGATGGGGAATACTATCAAATATCTTGCAATAACTCTAAGCAAATGAAAACTTATATGATAAATACTTGAAGTCTTTGAAGTAGATATCAGAAGATGAAACATTCTCCCATAGTCAATGATTAACATAGTAAATAATGGTGACTCTACTAAAAGTTATACACAGATTAAATAAAATTACCCTAAACATTTCCTCACAGATCTTGACAGGAAAATTTGCAGCTTTGTGTGGAAAAACAAAAAAGCAGGATAGCTAAATAAATCCTTAATAATAAAAGAACTAAAAGAGATATCATCATCAGAGATGTCAAGTTGTACTACAAAGCTATACTAATAAAAACAGAATAGTATTAACACAAAAATTGGCATTTTTGCTCAAGGGAATCTTACTGAAGACTCAGACATGAATCCATATAAAAGTGTTCTAAATGAAATCACCAAATATAGGTGGAAAAAGAGGCCAACCAAACATGTCTTATCACCCAAGAAAGCTTCCAGTCTTGGGATTTGGTTATATTAAGTTATTAGACAAATGAGTCATATGGAATTTCCCAAACAATCCAAGAAACAGTAAGTTTCTCTGCAAATACTGACAGCAAGCTCTCATATCTTAATACAATACCTAAGTAACTCATTGAATATATAGCAATGAAGTTTGTGCCTATAGGGCCTTTACCACTACTTCCTAATGTTTTTAGGACAGGTTGCTACTT
The DNA here is from genome assembly GCA_907169655.1 of Acomys percivali. Taxonomy (NCBI): domain Eukaryota; kingdom Metazoa; phylum Chordata; class Mammalia; order Rodentia; family Muridae; genus Acomys; species Acomys percivali. The sequence continues at coordinate 103,871,395 of OU015752.1, read as the reverse complement.
GGCATGCTACCAAAGAAGAAGGAAAACAAACACAATAGAACTTCAAACCCTTTGACATTCAATGTGGTCTAGACACTAAGATATTCCAGTGTAATGGCAACACAAAGCTTCTGGAAATCAACAAACAACTGATTTGACTGAAGGCCACTCAACAAGATGGATTTATATCAGATACTGTTTTGGTAACCAAGAACCTAAGACTAGATAGCCCAATGACCTTTGATAAAATACAAAAAATACACACACATACACACACACACGTGTGTGTGTGTGTGTGTGTGTGTGTGTGTATTCTGCTGTACTAATAGATCAGTGCTTTGTCTAGCATCATCAGAGATGTAATCTGTAATGGAAAAAATTTCAATAAAATACTGGGGTTGGCCCAAGGAGTGAGGGAAAGCAAGTAACAGACATGAGAGTAAGCTAGAGTAAGAAAAGGAACAGCAAGTCAGAGAGGTAGATAGTCAACAGCAAGAAGGGGGTTAGGAAGATGGGTAACAGCAAATAAGAAGACAGATAGAAAGATAGCAAGCAACTAAGCAAGCAAGGAGCAAGGAGTCAGACAGACAGCAAGCAAGACAGACAGAGACAGATAGAGAGCCAGAAGAAAAGTTCTTCTGGGATTTAAGACCTTCAGCTTGTACAGCATATGCTCGAATCTCTGATTATTTCTTTTTTTCCTCTGTTCCTCAACCTCTCCGCAACAACTAGTTCCTCTAGCTAGTTCTTCAATCAACGATTGGTGTCCCTTACTTAACCAGCCATTCACCACATGCTCAATCCTCCCTATCGCAGATCCATCTCTCTTCCCCTCTTCACTGTTCCTGGAGCTGGTCTTGTGGAGCAGCACTTTAGCACAAATAGATCTGAAGAATGGCAGAAATTTGAAGAGTTTTCCAGCAGACTTGGTTTATCTATACTTTGAAAGATATTCAATGTCTGTAGATATGAGATCAGTGTTGAGATGAAAAGTCTATACTTCCTAATACTCCCCATTTTTTACCACATTGGTTTTAGACTGAGCATTATCCATTTTGTCTTCTTCATACTCAGTATTCTATGGCCTTCAGTTTTACGATGGGACATTTCTTCTTTTGTTGAGTCATTGTGACCAGTTTTCATATTTGTACCAGATGGCCTCTGAGGACATATGGTATATCTAGTAGTCCATTTCTGGTGGAACGAGGTGAGAACAATAATTAAGAAGAGAGATGAAAAGTAACAAGTGTGCATAAAACTTTTCTGTGTATTATGATGGAGGACAAACATTATTTCTGGAAAAAAACAGGTATTTATTACAACTAGATTATGATGTCATCAACAAAGTTACTATCATTTATGGAGACAAAGTCCTTCATCTACAACTAAATATTAGACTATGCAATTTACTAGACATTCAAATAATAAGGGCAACTACATCACAGTGGTACATGATCATGCATAATGATGATTTCCTTCTTAATTCTTATATGGAACTCTTGCTTTTTCTCATCTCTGTATTGAATTATCAGGTTTTACATCATTTGTTCATTGAGCATACATTTTCCTTTTTTTTTCCCTTTAGTATTAAAATTTATTTAGGTTGGTTTTCCTCATTTGTGCCAAAAAAATTCCTTTATAACATCAAACATCAGGATTTCCCATTTCAATAAAGGAAATTATGCTTGGCTGAGGAATAATGGTCAGATAGATATGTTTTTAAAATTATGAACAGGGCTGGATATTAATGTTGGTCAGTAATAGGGAGCTTGTTTATTATACACACAGCCCTACCTTGCCCCTCAGCACTGAAACAAACAAACAAACAAACACCCAAAATCTTGTAAGCAAATCATCGGGATTCTTGTAGTATTAAAATGGATTTGGATTTCAGAGCATTGGTAAAATAATTCTAAAGGGCTTTGTGCATTCTTATTTTTGAAGCCAGAGAAATATTTTCCTTAAAGTGAGGAAAGAAATACCAGAAATACCCAGAGATAGCTTTAAACAATAAAGCCAGGAATGCACGCATTCAAATGGGTACATGAGATGCCTGAGCTGTTCCTTAATACTCTGCGGTGCAATCATACTGTTAGACCCATCACCAAGGCCTATGTGCTCTTCCATCTCATGGCCTCTTGAGTTGGCCTCCACTTGCCTGAACACATGGCCATTATTTCTTATGAGAATTCCATCAGTGGCCATATTCAGGGATCCTGTTGACAGACACTTTTGACATGACATCCAGGATTCAGCTCCCTATGGGGCCAGTGACCTTGTCAAATTCCTAGACATCCTGTCACCACTTCCAAATGAATATTTAAATGACCATGTTCCCTTTTTTGAAACTTTTTTGTCTTCCTATTTATTTTTATTTTTTTATTTATGTTAATTTATTCTTGTTACATCTCTATGGTTATCCCATCCCTTGTATCCTCCCATTCTCCCCTCCCTCCCATTTTCCCCTTATTCCCCTCCCCTATGACTGTTCCTCAGAGGGATTACCTCCCTCTGTATATGCTCATAGGGTATCAAGTCTCTTCTCAGTGACTTGCTGTCCTTCCCCTGAGTGCCACTAGATCTCCCCCACCAGGGGACATAGTCAAATGTGAGGAACCAGAGTACATGAGAAAGTCAAATCCCTCTCTCCACTCAAGTGTGGAGACTGTCCTGTCCATGGGCTAGATCAGGGTAGGGGTTTAAAGTTTACCGCCTGTATTGTCCTTGGCTAGTGCCTTAGTTTGAGCGGGACCCCTTGACCCAAATCTGCCTACCATAATGTTCTACTTGTAGGTTTCTAGGATGCACTGGATCCTTCTACATTGCTATTCTCCCATTGTTCTCTCATCTAGAGTCCCAATAGGATGTCCTCCCCTATGTCCCAGTTTCCTGGTAAAGGAAGGCTTTAGTGGGACATGCCCCTTGGGCTAGTATGCAGACATAAGTGAGTATATACCATTTGAGTCTTTCTGCTTCTGGGTTAACTCACTCATTATGATCACCTCTAGCTCAATCCATTTGTCCACAAATTTCGGGAATTCCTTCTTTTAATAGCTGAGTAGTATTCCATAGTGTACATGTACCACAGTTTCTTTATCCATTCGTCTACTGAGGGACATTTAGGCTGTTTCCATGATCTGGCTATTATGAATAAGGCTGCTATGAAAATGGTTGAGCAAATTTTCTTGTTGTGTGCTGGTGCATCTTCTGGGTATATTTCAAGGAGTGGAATAGCTGGGTCTTGAGGAAACCCTATTCCCAGTTTTCTGAGACAGCACCAGGTAGATTTCCAAAGTGGCTGTACTAGTTTGCATTCCCACCAGCAATGAAGGAGTGTTCCTCTCTCCCCACATCATCTCCAGCATGTGGTGTCGCTTGAGTTTTTGATCTTAGCCATTCTGATGGGTGTAAGATGGAATCTCAGAGTTGTTTTGATTTGCATTTCCCTGATGACTAAGGAGGTTGAGCATTTCTTTAAGTGTTTCTCAGCCATTTGATATTCTTCTGTTGAGAATTCTCTGTTTAGTTCCAAGCCCCATTTCTTAATTGGGTTATTTGGTTTGGTGATGTTTAATTTCTTGAGTTCTTTATATATTTTGGATATTAGACCTTTGTCAGATGTAGAGTTGGTGAAGATCTTTTCCCAGTCTGTAGGCTGTCGCTTTGTTCTCTTGACAGTGTCTCTAGCCTTACAGAAGCTTCTCAGCCTCATGAGGTCCCATTTATTAATTGTTGACATTAAGGCCTGGGCTGATGGTGTTCTGTTCAGGAAGTTGTCTCCTGTGCCAATATGTTCCAGGCTCTTCCCCACTTTTTCTTCTAAGTGACTTAGTGTCTCTGGTTTTATGTTGAGGTCTTTAATCCACTTGGATTTGAGTTTTGTGCAAGGTGACAAATATGGGTCCAGTTGCATTTTTTTACACATAGACATCCAGTTAGACCAGCACCATTTGTTGAAGATGCTATC
>OU015752.1:103833131-103858687 GCA_907169655.1 Acomys percivali | reverse complement strand
GGCCTGGGGTGGAACTGAGTGCTCCGCCCAGCCTGTGTCACAGCAGGGGAGCCGTGGCTCCGCTAAGCTGTTGTCTTAGGCAGAATTGCCCACTGCGCTGAATCAGTGTCTCCACAGCACTGCGCCCTGAGCTGTACCCGGGACTCTGGGGCTGAACTGTCCGCCGTGTCCAGCTTGGGTCACAAAGCACCACGCGACCCAAATCCTGTCCAGTGTCCCCTCTCCCGCAGCAACTCCCACCGGCCACCACACTAATCGCCTCCACTGGATGGCTCTGAGCTGCAAACCTCAGTCGCTGCTGCTGGTGTTGCTGACGCCGCCTGTGCCGCCGCTGCTCTGATCCGAGAAAATCCGCACTCCTCCCGTGTGTAGGGGCACGCAGGTCCTCAGCACCCTGGTCCTTCCGAACCGTGGAGCACTCCTGCTGCCGTGGTGTCGGGATCCTGGTGTTCCTGGCTCAGAAATCTGTGCAATTCCCCGAACTGTTCACTGGAGCTTCCAAACACGGTCCACACTGCTTGCCGCCATCTTGGATCCAACATAGGTATATTCCTAAATGTCATCTGTCCTTCTTACCATAGACACTTGCTACACTATGTTCATAGCAGCTTTATTCATAACAGTCAGAAACTGGAAATAACTAAGATGTCCCTCAACAGAAGAATGGGTAAACAAGATGTAGAACATTTTTACAAGAAAATATTGCTCAGCTGTTAAAAAAATCACATAATGAAATTTGACGGCAGATCAAGGGAACTATAAAATAATCATCCTGAGTGAGGTAATCCATGTCCCCAAAGAAAAATGTGGTAGGTATTCACTTATAGATTGGATATTAGTTATATAGTAAAGGCAAATCTTGCTACAATCCACAGACCTTTCTTGTTACTTTCTGGAGAAATAGAATATATTTTGCAGGTGGACTTGGGGTGGGGTTCAGTTGGGAACAGAAGGAATCAGGAAGAGCAGCAGGCAGATGGAAGGAAAGAGTAGTCAGAGAGACCACTGGAATCAGAAGACATTTAGGGGAAGTGATAAGGATACCTAGCCCAGTAGACACTCAAGTTTTTATGAGGATGACCTTAGTGAGGAAGCTTTGTAATGGAGGATTTGCAGCCTCTACTGACCTTTCTTTATAACCACACAAGGATTCCAAATGTAACTGAGACATCACCCAGCTACAAAAACTTTGACCTATAATCTATACTGCCTGCCAAGCGGACTGGGGCAATGGGGGTGCAAAATGTGCTGGAATCACCTACCAATGATGGGTCTAATTTGAGGTGCACAGCATAAAAGTGAGACCATGCTTTCACTGCCTAGGTGACCAGGAACCAAAGGCTACAAAGCCCAGAGAGACACAATAGAAAAATATTAATAACATTATTGATAATGACATCCTTATATAGTCATAGACACATATCTAGTCCAGTCATCATCAATGAGGATTTTTCCAGGAATTGATGGGTGCTGGTGCAGAGACCCACAGATGTACATTAGGAAGATAGTGGGCCCAAATTGAAGATCTCTATCAGGCCCCTCCACTTGGAGCTCAGGAAGCCAGTGGAAGTCAGGCAGGAAAAAAAATGTAAGAGCCAAAGTGGCCAAAGACCATGAGAACATGGCCCACAGACTCCAACTAAATAAGACTCATAGGGATTCATACAGAATTAGGTGGCAATCAAGGAACCTTCATGGGGCTGCTACATTGTCTGCATATGTGTTGTAGTTGTTAGGCTGGTGTTTTGTGGGACTCCTAACAGTGGGAGTGGCAGTGTCTCGGGCTTTTTATCTACTCATTAGAATGTTTTCTGCATAATGGATTAATTCACTGAGCCTTGAAAGGAGGGTTTGTGCCTAGTCTTATTGTATCTTGCTATACTGTGTTTCAGTCGATATTCCTAGGAGGCCTGCTCTTTTCTGTGGGGAAACATAGGAGCAGTGTATCTCTGGAAGAGAAATGTGTATAAGTATGTCGCAGGGGTGAGGTGTGGAGTTGAGGGAGGGCAAACTGTCATCAGGGTGTATTGAAAACAAAGGATTGGAAAAATCAAGAATTTCACAGTTTTATGTATTCATAATCTGAGTTGGGAAACCATGCAAGGTGCTCCAAAGCCAATCACTTTTGTACAGGAAGGATCATTCTAAGGCTAACAGCTTTTCCTTCTATTTATTGCTTAGCTGCATTTTGCTTAAGTGCACTAGTGTGATATCCACAAACCTAAGATTCCTGATTTCTATATTGTGATTCATGGGTTTCTTGTCACTGGATTCTAATATTTCATCAAAGCACAACCTCTATTTCACCTAGTATCATCCTATCTAATATTGATCTCATATAAGTGTTGCTGTTGCCGTCTTAATATTGAGTCATTGTAACTTCGTGAACAAATAACGATGATAACTAGACTGGATCAATACATTTTAAAGAGCTAGTTCTATTTTGAGCATTATGAGTGTATCTTTAATACTCCTAAGGGCTCTATAACTTGTATAATATAATAAATGTGCCTCTATGGGTGTGGCAATGAGATACTGATAATCTAATATTTCTCTAATTCAAATGGGAAGCAACTATACACAGCTGTAATATGTGTTTAGGATGTTTAAGTTCATACAAATACCAACCCTACATCTGACAAAGGCTTAATATCCAAAATATATAAAGAACTCAGGAAATTAAACACCACCAAACCAAATCATCTGATTAAAAATGGGGTACACAACTAAACAGATAATTCTTAACAGAGGAATATCGAATGGCTGAGAAGCATTTAAATGTTCAATGTCCTTAGTGACCATGGAAGTGCATATCAAAATGACTCTAAGATTCCATGTTACAAAATTCAGAATGGCTAAGATAAAAAACTCAAGTAACTCCTTCCTACGTTCTGGCTGGATTAGCGAGCAGGCACGGTCTCGACACGCAGAACGACGCCGGCAAGTTCGTGCACCTGTATGTGCCGCGGAAATGCTCCACTAGCATCCGCATCATTGATGCCAAGGACGACGCATCCATGCAGATGAATGTGGCCGAGGTTGACAGGGTTACAGGCCTGTTTAATGGCCAGTTTAAACCTATGCTTTTTGCGGGACCATTCGCAGGACAGGCGAGTCAGATGATTCCATTCTCCGTCTGGCTAAAGCTGATCGAATTGTCTCCAAGAACTTTTGATCAGAGAAGGTCGGGAATATTTGTCGTAAATAAAAATGAGAAAGGGAAAAAACACCTCAAGTAATAGCACATGCTAGTAAGGATTTTGAGAAAGGGGATCACTCTTCCATTGCTGGTGAGAGTGAAACTTGTACAACGTCTTTGAAAATCAATCTTGTGATTTCTCAGAAAATTGGGAATATTTCTTCCTCAAGACCCAGGTGTATCCCAGAAAGATACTCTACCATAAAACGAGGATAATTGCTCAGCCAAATTCATAGCAGCTTTATTCTTAATAGCCAGAATCTGGAAACAGCCTAGATGCCCCTCAATGAAACAATAGATAAAGAAACTGTGGCACATGTACACAATGAAATACTACTCAGCTATTAAAAACAAGGAAATCTCTATGTTTGCAGGCAAATGGAGAGAAATAGAAATGATCATCCTTAGTGAGTTAACCCAGACACAGAAGGAAAAGCATGGTATATCCTCACTTATAAGTGCATATTAGCCACTTAATATAGAAAAACCACACTACAAAACACAGACCTAAGGAATCTAGATAACAAGGAGAACCCTAGGGAGAATGCTTAGTTCTCATTCAGAAGGGCACATAGAATAATCACAAGAAGCAGCTGAATAAAAGGAACAGCTGGGAGCATACAATAGAGGTCCTCTGAAAGACCCCTCCCAGCAGGGGATGGAAGAGGATGTTGAGATTCACAGCTACAATTCATGGAGGAGCACAATGAGTCTTATAGAAGAACTGTGGTATAGAAGGACCTGGAGGGGACAGGTGCTCCACAAGGAAACCAATGGAGCCAACAAATCTGGGTTGAGTAGGTGGGTGCTGCAGTGACTGATGCACCAACCTTGGACCATGCATGGTGAGGAATTAGACCCTCTGCTCAGATGTAGTAGATAGGCAGCACAGTCTCCTTGTCAGTTCCATAATATGTGGAGTAGGGTCTACTTCTGACTTGTCCTCTGGTGCATCCTCTTGGATCACTTCACCCTTGTAGGCTTCCTTGCCAAGCCAATGAGGAAGAGGACAAAGATAGTCCAGATGACACTTGGTAGGCTGAGGTCGGATGTTGGGGGAGGAGGGCTCTGCCTTTCTGAGGACTAGATGAGGCGGCAAGTGAATGAGGGAGAGAGTGCAACTGTGAGGTGACGAGGGAGGGATGTAAAGTGTATTAAAAATACACAAAAAATAAATCAAAAGATCATATCAACATCTATTTATATTGTATGACATATTAAAACCATAAAACCATATCTATAGATATTTAAAAGAATTTACTAACATTTTCATAAGTACACACACACATATATATATGTATATATATACATATATATATATATGAAAAATGTACTGCATGTTCCAGTCCCAGAAACAGCAGAACTTGGTATTGTTGAACACATGGTTTAGAGTTTAGAGTGAAGGATAGAAAAAATAAGTTATGGACTATCCCTCCATAAGCAGTACGAAAACTACAGAGGCTATGTGTGTGTCAAGGATGTCCCTAAATTAAGGCCCTGAAAGGCCTCTGTATGAAGCTCTGAAGGTGAGGCCTGATTGCTTTAGAGACATAAAGCTGTTGGGGAAGCCAGAGCTATGGAATACCTGCCAAGGAAAGCTGTTAACAGAGAGAGGAGACAACAGAAGAGAAAAAAGGTGAATGTAGTTAGATTTTTAAGGAATGCTTTTTTATTTTTATTTTTTACATATACATTTATACTATTACATAAACTTACACTGAACTACCTACAGCAAGAAGAATTATGAAACAATCAGGAATTACATAAATGTTACATTCATAGTGTTTTGGCTATTTGACATCATACATGGAATTTCAAATTTTGAAGTTTGTCCAGCTGTTTTTCAGTCTTGCTTTGGTCCAGTATTTCCTCGCTATGCTCCCTTTCCTTCCTTTTTATATGTAACATAATCTGCTTTTTCTGTATTTTGATTTTACAAGAGGTTACAGATAAAAGATTGTCTTGAGTCTTTGAAAAAACTTTGAACTTTGTACTTTTAAACAGCATTCACACTCTTACATCCTATGTGGACTTTTGGACTGAATTCATTTTTGTATTTGGATATGGCTATAATCCTATGGGGGCCTGAGAGCAAAATATGGAGGTTAGAAGGAAAGCATATCCTTAGTCTCACAAGGTGTGCACTATTAGTTGTGGCCTTGCTGGAGTCTTTATAGTCTTGTCCAAGTAAATGTGTTCCCGGGGGTGGGCTTTGAAGTTTGAGAAGCTCCAGCCAGGCTGGGTGTCTCTCTTCTTGCTGCCTGAAGATCCAGATGTAGAAAGTACAGCTATCTCTCCAGCACTATAACCAAGATACCATCCATAGAACTACAAACTTTAGAAATATAGTAAGGGGCAAGGGGTGACAGACACATTTTCCTAAGAAATGGATAGATAGACTAACTAGATATGAGTGGATGGAGGAGTGTGGAATGGGAGGATAAAGTGGTGAGTGTTATGCAGGAGGGAATATGGAGATAGGCAGCTAAAATAAACGGCCGTTTGAAGGGTTGTATGAAAATTACCTCAAGCTTCCTAGAATATCTGCAGATATGAAGGTTATCTAAATGAAATCACCATTGCTAGATGAGACAGAGCTCCAACTTGCCATATTTCGTCACCAAATGAAGCTTCCAGTCCTAGGATTAAATTATATATAATATAGTTTTGGAACAAAGGGGTCCCATTAGAAGCTTCGAACAAACCAAGCTGTTTCCAACACAAACTGAAATAAAGGCCCCATTGCTGAAAATAGCACCTATACAACTCATTGAATATAGAAAAACACAGGTGGTGCCTACATAGAGTCTTCACTCCTACAAGCTAATGACTCTAATACAGAAAGTACTCTGCATACTACCAAAGGAGAAATGTAAATACCAATATAGCCTTAAACCCTCTGATCTACTAAGATGTCTTGCCTACAAGTTGTGCTAACATTATGGTGGCACAAAGTTTGTGAAAGTAACAACCAAATATCTGATTTTACTTAAGGCCCTCTCTTCAAGATGAAACCTATACCAAACATTGCTTGGATGACCAAGAACCTGAGACTTGATAACACAGGTATTTAGGGTAAAACTAAATAATATTTACCTGAGAGGGGGGAAACAGAAACAGAGAAACAGAGAGGGGGGAGGGAGGAAGACAGAGAGACAGAGGGAGAATCAATTAAGTTGGCTTTTGATGAATATATATGCAGTATCAGTGCCTTACTCAGCAGAGAAGCTTCCACCTGTAGCAGATGCGAATGAATACAAAGCATCATAGGCATTATGAAGAGTGAGAGAGAGTGAGAGATGTTAGAGTACTGAGCCCTAAATGGAATGCTTCCCTAAAATCCTTCTCATTGGGCCTCAGAGAACTTTTTAGTAGATTAGGCAAAACTAGAACTAAAGAAGACATAGAATCCTCTAGTTTAATATGAGCAATGCCCATAAAGCTGAAAGTAGACACACATTCCTATGCTTAACACAGAAGCAATCTCCAATTGATAAGTACTTTAAAATGAAATTTTAGTTTACTCCAAGGGACACTCATTTGGGGAAAAACTACTACTCTTAAGGGTAGTAGGTAAAAACTACTACATACCCAGGAGTAGATGGTCAACATAAAATGAATTCAAGTTTACATTTGAAGGTTTCTTGTCTCACAATGGCATATGGGACATTCTTTTAGTTTTTTTGTTTTGTTTGTTTGTTTTTTGTTTTGAAAAGTATCTTTATTCTGTGAATTTTTTATTTAATTTAACATTTTTATTTCTCTTTTTTAATGCTACAGATGCTTTGTATACATACACACACACACACACACACACACACACACACACACACACACACACACGAATCCCAAGTTGGTATTTTTATGAGATACCTAATTATAAGAACAAGTGGCTCTCTAATTCTTGTGCTTCCTTATTCGGCTCTTTTCTTTCTGTTTGCATCTACCAATTCCAATAGGTTACTTTATGTTTTATTTTTGTTTTATTCATTTTATTCTAATTATACCTTAGAAGCCTCTTTGTTTTCTAATGATAGACAGAAAGAAGGTGGTTTAAGATTTTAACAGAGGTGGGAAGGAAATGGGAGTAATAAGAAGGAAAATATACTATGTGAAAAAGAAGCTATTTTCAACAAGAAAAAAAGATAAAGAGAAAAGAAAAAAAAGAACCCCAGCTGTATACTTTTATGTGGCCCAATCTAATGGATCCAGAAACAATGGAGTCAATTCCAGGGAGAACTCTATTGATACAAAAGAAAAATCAATGGGTGAAACCAATATAGTGGATAGAAAAATGTCTGAGCTCAAAGTATCAATCCTTGGAAATGAAGCCCTCATTATGAACTCAAAAGCACATATTAATTTCTGCTTTAATATTGAAATACTAATGGGTATTTCTGAACGCAGAATGAAGATACATTCTCTCTATAATTCCTGCAACGGTGGGAGATTTTGTACAGTATCAGATCACTGAGGCATGAATGTGTGTGTGCGTGTGTGTGTGTGAGTGTGTGTGTGTGTGTGTGTGTGTGTGTGAGAGAGAGAGAGAGAGAGAGAGAGAGAGAGAGAGAGATCTGTGAATGATGATGAATGATGTCTGGACACCAAATACATTCCATATCACAGATATTCATGCTCATGATACCTGTATGTCTGTAATACTCTGTCTAAGAGTAGTTGTTTCTTATGCTTCCACTTCAATCTTGTTTAGTATGTATGATGTAATCAGCTTCACGTATTTCAAATGGTGATTAGAAAAGCAGCTTTGTGAACTAGGCTTATTACATAATTTACTAAGGAAGAATTTTGCCTGTGGCTCTCTGCTTGACTGATATATACAGAATCACAAATACTGTGAAAGGAAGAATAGTCCTTAAACAAAATTACTGAATGATGATTGCACCTGGACCTAAGAACTTAGATGCAGAGCCTGAGGCCTGAGAATTCTTAAGAGTTCTCCAGAGAAAAAGCAAAGAAGAAAGGTATTGTGAAACGTAAATGCACTCGTTAGTGACTATACTAATAAAAAGAGGCTTACATGTGTACACAGAAGTATTTGACACATGGTTTTCTGTGCTTGGCTTGCTGAACTTTTACCAATAGTTTCATCTTGGTGACAAGATGTTCTCTTTGATTGTTCTCTTTGGGGTTCTGAAGCTTTCTTTCTTTTTCTGTAGTTCAGACGACCCCAGATGCTTTTGGAGATTGAAAACCAAGAAAACATGGGATGGGGACAAAGATATTGATTGTTTATTTTCTATTTATACAAAGCTTGGTTATGTAAAGAATGAACAATTTAGTGGGAACCTAGATAAGCGGTAAGTGCCTTGTATTTAGTGATTCTTGCACCAATACTTCATGTCTTCTATCTGATATACCCCAGCATAAGAAAATTCATTTTTGGCTGTTATTACCCTATTTCTCATACTTTAAGTATACCTCATTCATTTTTTTCAGAGTTGTATATTTCATGGAAGAACCAGAATGACACATACTGTCTATGTTTTTTATTTCCTGTAAGGATTCTTTTAATAGTGGCAGTGCTATTTCAGTGTCAAGTGTAGCCTCTGATAAGCATAATCCAAACTACTGCCATCACTTCATTTCCTAGAGATTGAGTAAAGGTTTCTCTCAGTAGTGTGATAGAGTTCTTTTCATCATCTTAGCATTCCTGTGAAGAGATTTCTTTAATACTTCTGTCCTGCTTCCTGTGTATATTTCTTAACACAATCCTACATTTTTGTAAAATATAATATATATATGTCATCATTTCTGATCTGCTGTGCTGATAGAATCCTGAGCCTGGAATGAAGTTCAGACCCAGAAGGTCCATATGGGAACTGAATAGATTTTTGTTAAATTTTATACATAGCCAGATATCCTTGTATGGAGCATTCCAGGTCTTTTTTTTTTCCAAAGTTTTAATTTATAAATGAGTGTAGCAATCACATATAAAATTTCTGTCATGTTTAATTTAAAACATTTTCACCATTTGTTCTACAAAAGAAAAAGATTCACGGTTTTTCTAACTTTTAATATTTATATATAATTAAGTCATGTATGAAATGGTTGTGTTTATTCAATCTACATAACAGTCTAACACTAGATAAATCACCTTTTAATATTCTCTCTGTTTTATTAAATTTCTTTCATTTTTCAGAGGCTATTTACTAATTGGGTGAATGCCATTTGTACATGAGCACTGAAAAATATGTTACTTGACTATTAGTTGTGATAAACTTTCAATTGTGGTAGGTTTCTAGTAGTACTAATATTGAATGTTAGGAAGAATAAAATACCATCATATTGTGTCTGACTCTTCCTGTTGAACATCATGTACCATCATAGTGCACGTGGACAAGTACATGTGAATATCCTAGTCATTGTTTGTTCTTCACGGAATAGATAAAACATGAGAAATTTGTTTTGTGCCAAATTAGAGTATGTGAAAAAAATCATACAGTATGAATTTGTTTTCATCTTAAATCGAAGTATTCATTCAATATACTGGACCAATATTCTGCATTTGAAAGTTTTTACAAATTCACTCTTTCAGAAGAATGTTGTTTTACCCAAGTTCTGGTAAGGTCACTACACTTCTGAGTTGTATTAGCATTTCTTGGAATGTGGTCTAACAAATTAGAATTCACATAGGCCAACTTACCTAATCATGACTTAGCTAATGATGACTTACCTAATCAGAATTTCTGTGACTGAGCAAAATTTTTTTCATTGTGGCTTCAGTTATTCATAGGAGCTTGTGATTATTTGATAAATAAAAGAGGGGAATTTCATAGCTATTTCATTATTCTGTATTTTAAGAATGCCTATAGATCTGATATAAGAGTACCAAAAGATTTTTCAAATAGAATAATAGAATTTCAGTTTGACAATATCTGAATGTAGTAAACTTTATGTGTGGGATTAAATTATTCATACTATGTGTCCTCTATTGTGATTTTGGAATCCCAGTTTTTCCTGATATTTTCTCTTGTTTATCTAAGACATGAGGGGAATGCAGTTGGCCATCACTCCCTCATTCCGACCGAGATGTATAGTACTATTGACAGAAGCCAATTTAACTCCATTCACATTAAGTCAAAATTCCAAAAATGTGAAAGCTATGTAATTTGAGACATTTTTTGTTATTTAAGAATTTTTATATTATGTGTTTATGACATTTGCTATCCTCCTGAAAATAATTATTAACCAATAATGTCTAATTTATGCTAGGGGTATGCTTTTGCATGTGGGTTCTTCATCTGGGCCATTTTTGTATTCACTATGGGATATAAACCAAGAAAACTTGCTCTTCCTATTCTATGATTTATCAATTGCTAATATTCATCCATTTTTAGTTATTTTTCTAATTTCAAGACGAGAATTGACTTTGCTTTCTTTTTTGCTATATAAAGGTATTGGATTTCCACGATACAAAAATATTTTTTACTTTGAATAAAGAAAAACACTTTTCAGAAATACAGGTGAATTCAAGGAAATAATATGATGAGATTGCACCAATAGAAATTCTCAAATTATTTTCCTAAGGTTATAAGCAAAAGACGAACACTAAATTTGGACCTTAAAAATTAACAGTGCCTTCAAATTTGAAAATACAATGCCATTTCCTTGCTTGGAATCAGAAAACAATAAGGCATATTATTGAAGAAATAATCTCCAACTAAAAGCCCAGATATGGGCAGGTGGTTGTGGTACATGCTTTTTTAAATTATTTTTTAATTTTTTTTTATTAATTTATTCTTGTTACATCTCTATGGTTATCCCATCCCTTGTATCCTCCCATTCTCCCCTCCCTCCAATTTTCCCCTTATTCCCCTCCCCTATGACTGTTCCTCAGAGGGATTACCTCCCTCTGTATATGCTCATAGGGTATCAACTCTCTTCTCAGTGACCTGCTGTCCTTCCTCTGAGTGCCACTAGGTCTCCCCAGCCAGGGGACATAGTCAAATGTGAGGCACCAGAATACATGAGAAAGTCAAATCCCTCTCTCCACTCAAGTGTGGAGACTGTCTTGTCCATGGGCTAGATCAAGGTAAGGGTTTAAATTTTCCCGCCTGTATTGTCCTTGGCTAGGGCCTTAGTTTGAACGGGAACCCATGACCCAAATCTGCCTATCATGATGTTCTACTTGTAGGTTTCTAGGACCCACTGGGTCCTTCTACATTGCTATTCTCCCATTGTTCTCTCATCTAGAGTCCAAATAGGATGTCTTCCCCTCGGTCCCAGTTTCCTGGTAAGGGAAGGCTTTCATGGGACATGCCCCTTGGGCTAGTATGCAGATATGAGTGAGTATATACTATTTGAGTCTTTCTACTTCTGGGTTAACTCACTCATTATGATCATCTCTATCTCAATCCATTTGTCCACAAATTTCGGGAATTCCTTGTTTTTAATAGCTGAGTAGTATTCCATAGTGTATATGTACTACAGTTTCTTTATCCATTCTTCTACTGAGGGACATTTAGGCTGTTTCCATGATCTGGCTATTATGAATAAGGCTGCTATGAACATGGTTGAGCAAATTTTCTTGCTGTGTGCTGGTGCATCTTCTGGGTATATTCCAAGGAGTGGAATAGCTGGGTCTTGAGGAAGCCCTATTCCCAGTTTTCTGAGATAGCACCAGATAGATTTCCAAAGTGGCTGTACTAGTTTGCATTCCCACCAGTAATGAAGGAGTGTTCCTCACTCCCCACATCCTCGCCAGCATGTGGTGTCGCTTGAGTTTTTGATCTTAGCCATTCTGATGGGTGTAAGATGGAATCTCAGAATTGTTTTGATTTGCATTTCCCTGATGACTAAGGAGGTTGAGCATTTCTTTAAGTGTTTCTCAGCCATTTGATATTCTTCTGTTGAGAATTCTCTGTTTAGTTCCAAGCCCCATTTCTCAATTGGGTTATTTGGTTTGGTGGTGTTTAATTTCTTGAGTTCTTTATATATTTTGGATATTAGACCTTGTCAGATGTAGGGTTGGTGAAGATCTTTTCCCAGTCTGTAGGCTGTCGCTTTGTTCTCTTGACAGTGTCTCTAGCCTCACAGAAGTTTCTCAGCCTCATGAGGTCCCATTTATTAATTGTTGACATTAAGGCCTGGGCTGTTGGTGTTCTGTTCAGGAAGTTGTCTCCTGTGCCAATATGTTCCAGGCTCTTCCCCACTTTTTCTCCTAAGTGACTTAGTGTCTCTGGTTTTATGTTGAGGTCTTTAATGCACTTGGATTTGAGTTTTGTGCAAGGTGACAAATATGGGTCCAGTTGCATTTTTTTACACATAGACCTCCAGTTAGACCAGCACCATTTGTTGAAGATGCTATCCTTTTTCCATTGAATGGATTTGGCTTCTTTGTCAAAAATCAAGTGACCATATGTGTGTGGATTTATATCTGGGTCTTCAATTCGATTCCACTGATCAACCAGCCTGTTGCTGTGCCAAGCCATGCTGTTTTAATTACAATTGCTTTATAGTACAATTTGAAATCAGGTATGGAGATTCCTCCACAGAACCTTTTATTGTACAAGATCGTTTTTGCTATTCTGGGTTTTTTGTTTTTCCATATGAAGTTCAGAATTGAACTTTCAATGTCTTTAAAAAATTGTGTAGTATTTTGATAGGGATTGCATTGATTCTGTAGATTGCTTTTGGTAGGATGGCCATTTTTACTATGTTAATTCTCCCTATCCATGAGCAAGGAAGATCCTTCCATCTTCTCATGTCATCTTCAGTCTCCTTCTTCAGAGTTTTGAAATTTTTTTTCAAACAAGTCCTTCACTTGCTTAGTTAAAGTAACTCCTAGATATTTTATATTGCTTGTGGCTAATGTGAAGGGTGTGGCTTTCCTAATTTCTTCCTCTGCAAGCTTGTCATTTGTGTATAGGAAGGCTACAGACTTTTTGGAGTTAATTTTGTATCCAGCCAAATTGCTGAAAGTATTTATCAGCTGTAGGAGTTCTCTGGTGGAGTTTTGAGGGTCACTTATGTACACTATCATATCATCTGCAAATAGAGATAGTTTGACTTCCTCCTTTCCCATTTGGATACCCTTGCTGTCCTTCTGTTGTCTTATTGCTCTGGCTAGAACTTCGAGTACTATATTGAAGAGATATGGAGAGAGTGGGCAGCCTTGCCTTGTTCCCGATTTTAGAGGAATTTCCTTGAGTATCTCACCATTTACTTTAATTTTGGCTATTGGCTTGCTGTATATAGCCTTTATTATGTTGGGAAAAGTACCTTGTATCCCCGATATCTCTAAAACTTTAAACATGAATGGGTGTTGGATTTTATCAAATGCTTTCTCTACATCTAAAGAGATGATCATGTGGTTTTTTTATTTTCAGTTTGTTTATATGGTGGATTCCATTGATGGATTTCCCTATATTAAACCATCCCTGCATGCCTGGAATGAAGCCTACTTGGTCATGATGAATGATATCCTTTATGTGTTCTTGTATTCATTTTGCAAGAATTTTATTTAGTATTTTTGCATCGATGTTCATAAGAGATATTGGTCTGAAATTCTCTTTCTTTGTTGTGTCTTTGTGAGGCTTAGGTATCAACGTGACTATGGCCTCATAGAATGAATTTGGTAATGTTCCATCCAATTCTATGTTTTGGAGTAGCTTGAAGAGTATCGGTATTAGATCGCCTTTGAAGGTCTGGTAGAATTCTGCACTGAAACCATCAGGCCCTGGGCATTTTTTGCTTGGGAGACTATCAATGGTTGCTTCTATTTCTGTAGGGGAAATGGGTCTATTTAGCTTCTTTATCTGTTCTTCACTCAACTTTCGCAAGTAAAATTGATCAAGAAAGTCATTCATTTCCCTTAGATTTTCAAATTTTGTGGCATATATGCCTTCAAAGTAGGATCTTTTGATTCTTTGTATTGCTTCAGTGTCTGTTGTTATGTCTCCCTTTTCATTTCTGATTTTGTTGATTTGGATACTGTCTCTCTGCCTTTTAGTTAGTTTGGCTAACGGTATGTCTATCTTATTGATTTTCTCAAAGAACCAGCTCTTGGTTTTGTTGATTCTTTGGACTGTTTTCTTAGTTTCTAATTTGTTAATATCAGCCCTGAGTTTGATTATTTTCAGATGTCTACTCCTTTTGGGTGTTTCTGCTTCTTTTTTTTCTAGGGCTTCCAGCTGTTTTGTTAAGTTGCTTATGTGCGATGTTTCCAATTTCTTTTTAAAGGCACTTAGTGCTATGAGTTTTCCTCTTAACACTGCTTTCAATGTATCCCACAAATTTGGGTATGTTGTTCCCTCATTTTCATTGAATTTCCAAAACGCCTTGATTTCTTTCTTTATTTCTTCCCTGACCCATGTGTCATTTAGCAGAGAGTTGTTTAGTTTCCACGTATGTGTAGGCTTTTTGTTGTTTCTGTCGTTGTTGAATTGCAGCCTAAGAGCATGGTGATCTGATAGGATACAAGGTATTATTTCAATCCTCTTGTATCTGTTGAGGCCTGCTTTGTGACCTACGATGTGATCGATTTTGGAGAAGGTTCCATGGGGTGCAGAGAAGAAGGTACATTCTTTCTTGTTTGGGTTAAAGGTTCTATAGATATCTGTTAGATCCATTTGACCCATGGCATTGGTTAGTGATGTTATTTCTCGGCTTAGTTTCTGTTTCAATGACATATTCTTCAGTGAGAGTGGGGTGTTGAAGTCTCCCACTATTACTGTGTGGGGATAGATGTGAGTCCAGCCAGGGACACTAGTCCCAAACCACCGTCCGAGCTCAGCTAGTATCTCAGGGCCTGAACCGTCTGCCGAGCTTAGCTAGGAATTCTGGGCTCAAAATGCACACAGGGTCCAGCCAGAATTTTCAGGCTAGGACTGCGCACCAAGCTCAGCTAGGGGTGTTTGGCCAAACTGCTTGCTGTGGTCAGTTATTGACTCATGCCCGAAACATTTGCGCAGCTCAGCCAGGAATTCTGGATTCAAACTGCACACTGTGTCCAACCAGAGTCTTAGAACCGTGACTGTGCCAAAGGCTCTACTAGAGACTCTGGGCCCAATCTGTCTGCCAAGCACGCTTAGGGACTGTGGCCCTAAGCTGCACGCCGAGCTCCACCCGAGTCTCTGGGGCAGAATTGTGCACCGAGCTCAGCCAGGGACTATGGACCCACACTGCATGCTGAATTCAGCCCGGGCATCCAGGCCTATACTGCGTGCATAGTCCAGCCAGAGTCTTGGGGCCGCCGAGCCTGTGTGCACAGCTCAGGGAGAATATCTGGGCCTAATCCGCCCGGCAAGTCCAGCTAGGGCCTCTGGACTGAATCTGCGTGCTGACCTCAGCCTGCGTCAGCACTCTAAAACTGCCCTCTGAGGAGAGCTAATGTCTTGAGCAGAACTGCTCGTTGATGTGAGCTAGCGCCTCCAGTGGGACTGAGCTCTCCAACCAGTCTGCATCACAGCAGGTGAACTGCGGCTGCCTGAGGTGGTGCCTAGGGTGGAACTGAGCACTCCGCCCAGCCTGCATCACAGCAGGTGAACTGCGGCTGTGGTGAGAAGCTGCCTAGGGTAGAACTGAGCGCTCCGCCCAGCCTGCATCACAGCAGGTGAATTGCGGCTGCACTGAGAAGGGCCTATTGTGGAACTGAGCGCTCTGCCCAGCCTGCGTCACAGCAGGGGAGCCGTGGCTCCACTAAGCTGTTGTCTTGGGCAGAATTGCCCGCTGCGCTGAGTCAGTGTCTCCACAGCTTGCGCCCTGAGCTGTACCCGGGACTCTGGGTCTGAACTGTCCGCCGTGTCCAGCTTGGGTCACAATGCACCACGCGACCCAAATCCTGTCCAGTGTCCCCTCTCCCGCAGCAACTCCCACCAGCCACCACACTAACCGCCTCCACTGGATGGCTCTGAGCTGCAAACCTTAGTCGCTGCTGCTGGTGTTGCTGAAGCCGCCCGTGCCGCCACTGCTCTGATCTGAGAAAATCCGCACTCCTCCCGTGTGTAGGGGCACGCAGGTCCTCCGCACCCTGGTCCTTCCGAACCGTGGAGCACTCCTGCTGCCGTGGTGTCGGGATCCTGGTGTTCCTGGCTCAGAAATCTGTGCAATTCTCTGAACTGTTCACTGGAGCTTCCAAACACGGTCCACACTGCTCGCCGACATCTTGGATACTTGTGGTACATGCTTTTAATCCAAGTATTTGGGAAGCAGAGGCAAACAGGTCTCTGTTAGTTTGAGGCCAACCAGGTCTACAGAGAGAGTTCCAGGACAGCCAAGGCTACCCAAAAAAAAGGTTGTCTGGACAACCTAAACAAAACAAAACAGCAAAGCCCATAAGTGGTGGGAAAGCCAGAGATGATACCAGCTACATATCAACCAAGTGATCTAATGCACTTTAATATGTAACATGGTCATAAAGCAATAAAACACAACATGGTCTGAGAGAAAAGCTGAAAGACTAATAAGGAAAAAGTAAAATGAGACAGACTGATACACATGATTGTCAAACTGAATAAAAAATGATATCAGAACAAAATCTTTATCTTGCTCAAATATGTTTCATTCTAGGACAGCCCGGGCTACACAGAGAAACCCTATCTCAAACAACCAACAAAAATACATGTTTGATTAATAATGTGGAGATTAGAATGAAGTGATTACAGAAGAAAAAATCTTTATTAACCAGAACAAAACAATAGTAATCAGGCCAGACGATGATGATCTTTGATGTTAAGAGGGGTGATTAAAAATGAATTGAATTATTAGAATTCTATAGACCTACCGAAAGAGAGAAGAGCTAACTCTTCATGAGAAACAGTCATTGTTATTATCAATAGCATATCATGAAACATTACTCAGCATCAAACAGAATTGAAACAGGAAAAATGTGCTTAAAGTGGCGAGAAAGACCAAAAATAACTGTGATATTTCCATAAATTTAAAAACTATCACAGAGCTGGCGAAATGGACAATATACTTAGCTACTGATACTTTGTACATATAAATAAATCATGTTTTGACCAGGGCTGATTCTGTGTAAAAAAAGGATCACAATCTAGGTATCAAATTATACCCTTGCATTTTTTCATGTATGGTAAGTATTAGAACTCCAAAATAAAGGAATAAGCCGACTCACTGTCCATTGTGACATGATTCTCACCATGCTCACAGAAAAGTGAATAAAATTGTATGAAATTTCAAAGTAATAGAATCATGCTTGTGTGATATCCATCCCAAAGTCTTTTTAGAAACTTTAAATAATTCCACAGATCTTTCATTTTCACATGGCACAGTAACATAATTTGTATCATCAAAGCAATGGGTCAACAAAACAAGAATTAAATACATAAACAATATGTTTAAAGTCTGATCGCTAATGATTTTTTGCTCTGGTTTCAGACTGACAGCTAAGAATATCCACTTGATTTTGTCTCTTTATTTTGCCCTCGATGGAATCAATAGAAACCCTCATATTCTACCCAATATTTCACTGCTAGTTAAAGTCGAATGTAGCCTTCTCGAAGATTGGAGAATAAACAGTTTATCTTCAAAAAGAGGTGAATTTCTTCCTAACTTCTACTGTACAAATCACAGAAGATATTTAATTGTACTTACAGGACCAATGTGGTTACCATCTGCCATACTTGGATCGCTCCTGTACATCTCTAAGAGGCCAGAGGTAAGGTTGGAGGAGTTGGTTTTAATGAAACACTAACTCTTTTCAATTGGATTTTCTGATCCAAGGCTGATTGAAAGGAAGCAAATGGGGTGGGTTATGTCTATTTTGATGCATAGAATTCAAAGCATAAATACTCAGACACTTTAGAGGCTCATACCACTACTTTAACACAAATAGACCTAAAGAACATCAGATATATTGTTTTACCATAAGACTTAGGATTTTTATTACCTCATAAGATAACATGAAATTACATACCACCTTAATAATGGATAAGAAGTCAATACTTCCTAAGACACTCACGCTTTCTCTAGCACACTTATTTTTGACTAAGCACTATGTATTCCTTCTGATCCAAGTTATTTCTTATGCCCAATGCTTTCAGCTTTACTATGGACCATTTCATCCTTTCCTGAGCAATCAAGAACAGTTTCCATATCTATACCAGATGGTTCCTAAGGACACATCTCTGGCACTGGCCATGGTGTCTTTATTGGTCCATTTCAGCTGGAACTGGGTGGGAGCAATTGTTTCAGATGATGACCCAGGATATCAATTTCTTTTGGAATTGAGAAGAGAGATGCAAGTGAACAGTGTATGTTTAGCCTTTGTAAGTATTATTATAGATGACGAAAAGTTTTTTTTGCAAAGGGCTGATACCTATTATAAACAGATCATGACATCATCAGCAAAAGTGGTTATTATTTATGGAGACAAAGACTCTAATCTACAAGTGAACTTTAGACTATGGAATTTAGTAAACATTCAAAGAATCTGGGTCACTACCTCCCAGTGGGATATGATCATAAATAATGGAAAATTCCTCCTTAAGTCTGATTTTGGGACTCTCACTTTTTCACATCACTACTCTGAAGTACCTGGTTTTAAAACATTTATCCAGACAGCACACCCTTCCAACTACAGTGATGACTTTTTCTTGGCTAGATTGTGGTGGATGTATTGTAATTGTTCTTTGACATCATCTAACTGTAAAAATATGCAAAATTGTTCAAATGAAACAATATTAAAATGGTTATTCAAGCACCATTTTGAAATGTCCTTGAGTGGTACAAGCTATGACCTATATAACGCTGTGTATGCTGTAGCCCATGCGCTCCATCAGATGCTTCAGAAACAAGTAGACACATGGCAAATGACTGCTGGAAAAGAGCTTGACTTTGACTCCTGGCAGGTAGTGTGTATTCCATGGTGTATCATTTAGTGCAATAGGTACAAGCTTCCTAATTGATGCCCTAGCTTCTATCCAAGTATTTCTAAGATATTTTCTCTCAAACATGTACATTTCTGTACTTTCATTGTATTTCATATAAATTTTATTGTTGGTTGGACTCTAGTCCAGCAAACACTGAAACACAGATTTTCGTAAACCAAGCTGATTGTAGTTTTCATAATATTTCTAAGACAAATATATTTCTTATTACTCTTATTTGAAAAAAATTTAATGCTTCCTTATAAAATTTCATTGGCAACAAGAAGCTGTCTGATATTTTTAGTAACCAAGAAGTTGGGTATCGATTTAATAAGTACAGTTCTAATAACAGGAAATAAGTTTGTCACATTACCAATAAGGACCTCAATTTCCTATCTGTTTATCTGGTAATATTATAGAGGAAATGTGGTGGAGAATTTTACACTATTCTCCAGGAATATTATTGAAGAGTGTATTTGTTAGAGAATTAACTCCATTGAGAAACTGCTATTTCGGAATTAAAATGTTATCTGACCTATATTTGGTTTTTTTTCCACCTATTATCAAACTACTTGTAATTAGTCACATTTAGAGGCAAACAAATAAAAATTGAAGGCAATCTAAACTTCATATTTTCTTTCCTAATCTATAGGCATAGTTGAAACTAAAATAATAAATGTTTCAGATGGTCCCTTTCCTGAAAAACATCCAATTTATAAACCCTGCTGGACATCAAGTGGACCTGAGACAGGAAGAAAAAATGGACACAGAGTATGACATTTACCACACTACGGATTTTTTGCCAATGATTGGACTTAAGGTGAAAATAGGAAACTTTTTCCAATACCTGCCACATGGCCAACAATTGCATATGTCTGAAGAAATGATAGAGTGGAACACGGACCTTAGACAGGTGTGTTGTATTGACTTGTAATTCTATGCAATGTAAGTACCCCAAAATTTCAAAAATGACTTGACCATTGCCATAGGATATACCATTTTCATATGTATTCACTAAATCATTTCCCACAATCTTAGACTTATTTTCAGAACATTTTTCAAAGTAAAATAGCTCTCTGTCTAACTTTTTATCATCTATTTACCTATGATAGCTATGAATTATATATGTATATATATAAACACTCATATACCTGTAAGTTTCACATTGCATAAGTCACAATACATTTATAATTTGTAATTACAAAATAAAATTGAATGCTTCTCCTTAATTTAATGCACTGTGGAAAAGGATGTTTTCCAATGGTACCATTTTCTAAGTCACTGTTACTATTGTCAAGTTGGAAAATATTTTTCTTTCTAATCCATTTGGATTTTCCTCAGACTCCAACATCAATTTGCAGTATACCTTGTAGTCCAGGATTCAGAAAATCCCCTCAGCAGGAAAAGTCTGTTTGCTGTTTTGACTGTACCCCTTGCCCAGAGAATGAAATTTCTAACATGACAGGTAAGTATATAAGTCATAAAAAGTTTAAATAGAATAAGCAATTTCCCTAGTTTTACCATAGTTTTCAAAGAGGTCTTATGGAAACTGAAAGCATAAATCTCATCATAAAATAAAACAAATCAATAAGTCTGCCCCTTTAAATACCAAACTCACATGTCCTGAACTATGATTTAATTCATTATTTTTAAACCATGAAATAAAATAGTATCTGATGGAAATTGCTTTAGGGCATTAAGCATCTTTATAGCACTTATTTGTAGCGTAGAACTTAGCACTGTCTAATACAGCATTATGTAATAAATATAATTTTCATATTTTCTAAAACATGTGAGCTTCATATTTTATCTAGTACACTACAAGCTTTGTGACAATAGGTAGATGTTCAGAGTTTCTGAACCTTGTTTGAGAAACACGCATTTATAGTGTTTTATCATATATAATGCTGTTATTTTGTAGGTAGCATTTTTATTTGCACCTGATCCATAAATGGATTTGAAGGCAGAATAAAATTCTAAAATAAAATTTTATAATAATTTGGAAAACTAGTATGAACATAAATATTTCATATTACTAAGTTAGGGATAACTTCTTTGTGAAAAATAGAGATATGAAATTTTGAGAGTGATGCTATTAGTAGTATATCCAATAATGGAAAAATGGAAGCTATTTTTTGCATCTCCAACACATACATAAATAATAAACTTAAACTTTCATTTAACTGGCAGAACAACATCTTTTTCTTTTACTGATAAACATGAGAAGTACCACCACAAAAAAAACTATTGCCAAGTTAGACATATGCTGTAGAATAGCATGTTAATAAGAAAAAGAAGCTGATGGAATACTATATAGAAAATAAATTAAAGAAAATTATGTTTTAAATGTATTGAATATTGAGTAAATAAAAACAATGATAATTCACAAAAAAATTGAAATTTGCATGCTGCTATTTCTTTATTTAAAAAAAAAAACCAGGGTCTTTCTGTGTAGCCTTGGCTGTCCTGGACTCACTTTATAGACCAGGCTGGCCTCGAACCATGGAGATCCGCCTCCCTGTGCCTCCTGAGTGCTGCAATTAAAAGATGCACCACTATGCTGCTTTTTGTATTTTAAGAGCTTTAAATAAAATATTACATAATAAATAATTTTTAAATTATTAGGCTAAATAAAATACTTAAATACTTTTGATCATAAGTTTAGAAAACACTGCTTAGAAAAATATGAGAGAAAGAACTAATTGCAAAGAATGTACATTCCTGAATAGGATTAATGATATCATTGCTTTTAATTTTGTCTGTATTGTATCCAAAATTGAAACAAATTTGAAGATATCATATTATATATTACAAGAGGTATTTAGAAGGATCTGCCCCACTATTCTGTATTGTGTGTCAGGTCTATGTCCTTAAGAGATAGAAAGCTCTTTTATTATTTTCTCAATAAATATTTTTATTTTTAAAAAATATTAAAACTAAGCTTAGTATCATCTCTCACTTAGAAATATTTTAATTTCATTATAAAACTATTTATTAAGATAAAATGTAAGAGAAACATTTAGGTACTTAGAGTACTGCCAGAGGTTTTGAAGATGAATATCAATGTCCATATGAATGTGCTTTCAGATCATGTTGTTGGAGTCATAGAGGCTTAAGCACTGAGACCAAAGAAAGTGAAAAAGATGTCACTGGTGGATTGAAACCAGAATAGCTCCTGAGAGGCTTTGATTCCTGATCCATTTTGTTTCTCATTTTATAATTTAAAACCACAGGACAGAGTTTGAAGGCAAGAAAGACTTTACAGAAGCTTATGTGTGGCAGTCAGCAGGTTGTTAAGGGCAAGAATTCATTGTTTTAACTATTTCTCCAGGTCCTTATGTTCTAGGTACCCAGTGAAGACATTCTTGACAAATAGCAAATACAATCAGTTATTTAAGTAGATTAATAAATAAATCAGTAAGTCAGTACATAATAATTGCTCTTTTCTACCTATTCTACTCAAATGTAAAAAAGTTCACGTCCTAGTCAGGAATTAGAAATACTTAGTTATCTGATCATTAGAAAAGAATGGGGTCTTTGATATCATACTTTTTTAAAAGTTGCAAAAATAATATTGACTTTATCTTTTGATAAAGACTCTAATTTTGATGTTACTTTTAATAGATAAGTTGTTGACAATACTATGCCTTTATTTATCAAAATGACCAAATGTTTATGGACACAGTTAACTACTTGATCATTTAAAAATGTCTAAAATTATTTTAGAGAGCACTAACAGTCAAATATTATATAAGTTAGTAAAACTGGTAGGTAGAATTTCTTAATAAAATTCATTCCTTGAAAGCACTTAGTAAAGCTAATACTTTTAACTTATAGAGATTTTATAAGTGGTAAATATCTTATGCAGTCTGCTTTTCTTGACACCATTTATGCAGTCTTTATGAACTATCTGCACTTAGTGGTGTTTGCATACTCAAACAGTTACAAAAGGATATTGGTATGTCATTTCAGCCTTGTAGCTGAGAGACATGACAAAATATATGCAGAAGAAGCTGGTTATATATTCTTGCACTTGAGAGCTTACAGAAATGTTAAAAATAAATGTGCTTCTATAAATTTCTCTCATTAATCTATTTATTGTTAGAAACATGAATATTCTATCACAGTCTATCATTTTCCAGCAACCTACTAAAATTGAACATGCAAGATAAATATATACAACTGATTAGCATAATAGTGCACAAAGATAATAGATTTTGAAATTGCTATTAATTCCTAAACAACAGCCAAATTTAATTTTCCACCTATTACAAAACATGAGAAATTTGGCAAAAAGAAATTCTGATGCATCAATATATGGCTTTGGAACAATCAAGAAAAATTAAATCTGATGAAAGTTTGCTTTCTGTACCAGGCATGAATCAGTGCGTAAAGTGTCCAAATGATCAATATGCCAACTCTGGACGAACTCGCTGCCTCAAAAAAGATATTGCGTTCCTAGGTTATGAAGACCCTTTGGGATTATCTCTGGCCTGCGTGGCCCTGTGCTTCTCTGCTCTCACTGCTTTCGTACTTGGTGTCTTTTTGAAGCACCAAGACACGCCCACTGTCAAGGCCAACAACAGAACTCTCAGCTATGTTCTACTCATCTCACTCATCCTTTGCTTTCTCTGTTCCCTGCTCTTCATTGGCCGTCCCAATGTGGCCACATGCATCATGCAGCAGACCACATTTGCAATTGTGTTCACTGTGGCTGCCTCGACCGTCTTGGCCAAGACTATTACTGTAGTTCTGGCCTTCAAGTTTACTAATCCAAATAGAAAGATGAGGTGGCTTCTGCTGTCAGGGGCACCTAACTTCATCATTCCAATTTGCACCATGATTCAACTGATTTTCTGTGGAATCTGGCTGGGCACTTCCCCTCCATTTGTCAATGCTGATGTACATGTTGAAAAACAGTACATTTTGATTATCTGTAACAAAGGTTCAATTATTGCCTTCTATTGTGTTCTGGGATACTTGGGCTCTATTGCCATAGGAAGTTTCACTGTGGCATTCTTGGCCAGGAGTCTACCTGACAAATTCAATGAAGCCAAGTTCCTGTCATTCAGCATGCTAGTGTTTTGTAGTGTCTGGGTCACCTTCCTACCAGTCTACCACAGTACGAAGGGCAAGGCTGCTGTGGCTGTGGAAGTCTTCTGTATCTTGGCTTCCAGTGCAGGGCTGCTTCTTTGCATTTTTGCCCCAAAGTGCTTCGTTATTTTGTTAAGACCAGAGAAAAATTCCTTTCAGAAGTTCCATAATTTACATTTTAAATTTGAAAATGCTCATTAGAATTTCCTGACATATTTGCTAGATCAAAACGTATCAAAATGATTACACTGATTCTTTTTGTCATCAAATTTCATGTCAAAACATGAAACTTGTTTTCATTAATAAATAAAAATGAAGCTTGTTAGAATTATTTTATAAAAAGGGATTTCTTTACCTTAGCTTGTTTCTTAGCCCAGCTATCATACAAATAAATGAGAGTCTTTTATAATTTAAGGCATTACAAAAAAATCTGAGCAGTTTAAGTCTGTTTCTAATCCTTTATGCTATTTTGTCTTACTTCCAGCAGACATCCCAGTGATACTTGCAATTTGTAGCTTTCCTTGGAACTTCCTCCTTCTTCTTGTTCTTCCTTTGACCTAGATGTTAATTCACATGGATCAACCTTTTTGATCAGTCATTTATACACTTGTAATACTTGTTTGCCTCATTTTCACACTTGTGGTTGAAGAGTGTAATAGCTGGGACATGGGTCTGGATTTTGGAAATTGACTTTTAATTTCACTTTTCTAGTAGAAATATGTATTATTATTCTGTTCCATAACAAATAACTATAGGAGAAGAGTATATGGATATTTGTTCAATAAAGAGAATGTTTGCTTTGATAAGAAACTACAGATGTATGCTAAACCTATGAATGATACAAATAAAAATCATTTGGTATAAGATAATTTCATCTTCATTCAATGTGAAGCCCAGCAGCATATTAATGTTCCACCAAATGGTCCTATACCCACACTTTAGCAGCATTAAATAGACATAGTAGTTTATGAAAAAAACAACATAACATAGTGAGGGATGAATTTTGATATTGATATGTGATAATTTTTATGTGTTACTACATAGCCTATCCAATCACATTCTATTTTTCCCAAAAATTGAATTGGTAACATAGTAGAACCAGAAAAAACAAGCAAAAAATAAGTGTCTACTGTACATTTGGCCTTGCCAAAAATCTGTGTCCAGAATAATAAACTTGTTGAAGATTCAGTTTGTTGTGACTGAAGGACACCATGATTATTGAACTGCCCTGTGTTATTTCCCATATTCTGTTCTATGTAGGAAGGATTGGGAAGAGAAGAGGGAGGGGTCTAGGATCAGGCTGTATACTAATGAAATAAATAAAGGTAGAAAACTGTCTCTGTCATCTTCTCATTTGGAGAGAGAGACAGAGAGAGAGAGAGAGAGAGAGAGAGAGAGAGAGAGAGAGAGAG
>OU015752.1:103722182-103833121 GCA_907169655.1 Acomys percivali | reverse complement strand
GGGGGGAACAAAGTGCAACCTCGTGCTGGCTCTGTGATGCCATTTCAGTTTCCTGAGCTCTACTTAGTTGATTCTGTGAGCCTTGTCCCCTCCAACTCCTAAATCCTTTATTCCCCTACTTCTGTGCTGTTCCATGATCTCCAAAGGGAAGGACCCAGTGGAGACCAACAATTTAGAATCCCTTTCCACATACTGTGTCTGGCTGTGGGTCTTAGCATCACTCCCATCTGTTACTACAGAAAGGAGCTTTGATGGTAAATTGAACAGGCACAAATCTTTGAGTATAACAGAATATCATTCACAATAATTGCCATTTTAAAAGAACAATTAGTTGTATTTTATTCTAACATAAGCTTTTGGGCTATCTAATCTGTAGTTTCTGGATATCCAAGCAGTATCTGGCATGGGATCATTCATGTGGAGGAGGCCTCAAGTTATATCCGATACTCTTTGGCTCCTCCAACATGTTTTGTGCTGTAGTTGTCACAGCACCTTTTCGCTGGAGCGAATGTAGTTGGAGGGTTTTATGTCAGAGTCCAGGTTTCTCTTTCCACAGCCTGAAGATTACCTTCTCACACCAAAGAGTCGAGAAAATAGGAGTGAAGGATCCTAGCTCATATCAGCTAAATATTAAAAGCTGCAAGGGAAAAGGGCCAAATAACATTCAATGGCAAACCTATCAGAATTACACCAGACTTCTCAGCAGAGACCATCAAAGCCACAAGGGCCTGAACAGAGATCCTGCAAACCCTAAGAGACCACAGATGCCAGGCCAGACTACTTTACCCAGCAAAACTATCAATAACCATTGATGGAGAAAACAAAATATTCCATGACAAAACTAAATTCAAACAGTACCTATCCACAAATCCAGCTTTACAAAAGGTACTAGAAGGAAAACTCCATCCCAAAGGGATAAGCTACAAACAAAACTACTCAGGAAATAGATAACTATACCATGGCAAAACACAACTACACAAACGCTAGACAGGAACCAACATCAAAATTAAGACTCTTAACAGGCACTCGTCATTAATATCTCTCAACATCAATGGCCTCAGTTCTCCAATAAAAAGACATAGACTAACTGAATGGGTGCATAAACAAGATCCAACATTCTTCTGCATTTAAGAAACATATCTCACCCATAACAATAGGCATTACCTCAGGGTAAAAGGTTGGAAAAATATTCCAAGCAATGGTCACAAGAAGGAAGCAGGTGTAGCCATTTTAATATCGAACAAAATAGACTTTCAACCAAAATTAATCAAAAGGGATGCAGAAGGACACTTCATACTCATCAAAGGTAAAGTCGACCAAGATGACATCACAATTCTGAACATCTATGCTCCCAATACAAAGGCACCCACATTTGTAAAAGATCTGCTAAATAAGATTAAACCACACATTGATTCCCACACAATAATAGTGGGAGACTTCAACACCCCACTCTCACTAAAGGATAGGTCATTGAAACAGATATTAAGCCGAGAAATAACATCATTAACCAATGCCATGCATCAAATGGATCTAACAGATATCTATAGAACCTTTAACCCAAACAAGAAAGAATATACCTTCTTCTCTGCATCCCATGGAACCTTCTCCAAAATTGATCACGTCGTAGGTCACAAAGCAGGCCTCAACAGATACAAGAGGATTGAAATAATACCTTGTATCCTATCAGATCACCATGCTCTTAGGCTGCAATTCAACAACAACAGAAACAACAAAAAGCCTACACATACGTGGAAACTAAACAACTTTCTACTAAATGACACATGGGTCAGGGAAGAAATAAAGAAAGAAATCAAGGAGTTTCTGAAATTCAATGAAAATGAAGGAACAACATACCCAAATTTGTGGGATACATTGAAAGCAGTGCTAAGAGGAAAATTCATAGCACAAGTGCCTTTAAAAAGAAATTGGAAACATCGCACATAAGCAACTTAACAAAACAGCTGGAAGCCCTAGAAAAAAAAGAAGCAGAAACACCGAAAAGGAGAAGACGTCTGAAAATAATCAAACTCAATGCTGATATTAACAAATTAGAAACTAAGAAAACAGTCCAAAGAATTAACAAAACCCAAGAGCTGGTTCTTTGAGAAAATCAACAAGATAGACATACCGTTAGCCAAACTAACTAAAAGGCAGAGAGATAGTATCCAAATCAACAAAATCAGAAATGAAAAGAGAGACAGACACTGAAGCAATACAAAGAATCATAAGATCCTGCTTTGAAGGCATATATGCCACAAAATTAGAATATCTAAGGGAAATGGATGATTGTCTTGATCAATTTTACTTGCGAAAGTTGAGTGAAGAACAGATAAAGAAGCTAAATAGACCCATTTCCCCTACAGAAATAGAAGCAACCATTGATAGTCTCTCAACCAAAAAAAAAGCCCAGGGCCAGATGGTTTCAGTGCAGAATTCTACTAGACCTTCAACGGTGAGCTAATACCAACACTCTTCAAGCTACTCCAAAAGATAGAAATGGATGGAACATTACCAAATTCGTTCTATGAGGCCATAGTCACACTGATACCTAAACCTCACAAAGACTCAACAAAGAAAGAGAATTTCAGACCAATTTCTCTTATGAACATCGATGCAAAAATACTAAATAAAATTCTTGCAAAACAAATACAAGAACACATAAAGGATATCATTCATCATGACCAACTATGCTTCATTCCAGGCATGCAAGGATGGTTTAATATACGGAAATCCATCAATGTAATCCACCATATAAACAAACTGAAAATAAAAAACCACATGATTATCTCCTTAGATGCAGAGAAAGCATTTGATAAAATCCAACACCCATTCATGTTTAAAGTTTTAGACAGATTGGGGACACAAGGCACTTTCCTCAACATAATAAAGGCTATATACAGCAAGCCAATAGCCAAAATCAAATAAATGGGGAGATACACAAGGAAATTCCTCTAAAATCGGGAACAAGGCAAGGTTGCCCACTCTCTCCATATCTCTTCAATATAGTACACTAAGTTCTTGCCAAAGCAATAACACAACAAAAGGACATCATGGGTATCCAAATGGGAAAGGAGCAAGTCAAATTATCCCTATTTGCAGATGATATGATAGTGTACATAAGTGACCCTCAAAATTCCACCAGAGAACTCCTACAGCTGATAAACACATTCAGCAAATTGGCTGGATACAAAATTAACTCAAAAAAGTCTGTAGCCTTCCTATACACAAATGACAAGTTTGCAGAGGAAGAAATTAGGAAAACCACACCCTTCACCTTATCCACAAGCAATATAAAATATTCAGGAGTAACTCTAACTAAGCAAGTGAAGCACTTTTTCGAAAAAAATTTCAAAACTCTGTAGAAAGAGATTGAAGATGACATGAGAAGATGGAATGATCTTCCTTGCTCATGGATTGGGAGAATAAACATAGTAAAAATGGCTATCTTAACAAAAGCAATCTACAGATTCAATGCAATCCCTATCAAAATACCTACACAATTTTTTAAAGACATTGAAAGTTCTATTCTGAACTATTGGGACTCTAGATGAGAGAAGCATGGCATAATAGCAAAGTAGAGGGGTGCAGAGGGTCCTAGAAAACTACAAGAAGAACATTATGATAGGCAGATCTGGGCCCAGGGGTCCCACTCAAACTATGGCACCAGCCAAGGACAATACAGGCCGTAAACTTCAAACCCCTACCCTGGTCTAGCCAATGGACAGGACATTCTCCACAGTTGAGTGGAGAGTGGGTTATGACTTTCACACGTACTCTGGTGCCTCATATTTGACCATGTCCTCTGGAGGGGGAGACCTGGTGGCACTCAGAGGAAGGATGGCAGGCTACCAAGAAGAGACTTGAAACCCTATGAACATATAAAGGTGGAGGAAGTCTCCCTCAGACACAGTCATAGGGGAGGGGAGTAAGGGGAAAATGGGAGGGAGGGAAGAATGGGAGGATACAAGCGATTGGGTAAGCATTTAGATGTAACAAGAATAAATTAATAAAATAATATAAAAGAAGTAAGAGGGAGAGGCGGGAAGAGAGAAAAAAAGGAAGCTGTGTTTGAAATATAAAGTAAATAAATAATTAATTTCAAAATTCCAAATGGAAAGTGTAACATTTAACATGAGCTTGAGTGGCTTTTATTCTATATACATATTCTAACTGTATAGAAGTTTATTAAGATATTTAGACCTTAGCTCTGGCTAAGTTTGCTGTGTAATCTACAGGTTTTCTTAAACAGTAAATTTTATAAAACTTAAAAAATGCAACAAAGGGTTAAGATATTACATAAGCAAAAAATATGAAATGATCATAAGCTAACCAACATAATCCAAGGTCTGCTTTAATGTGTATTATATAATTCACTAATGAGTATCAATGAACTTTTAATTATCTGTATAACATGACTATCAAAGGCACATAAGTGGCTGTTGCCCTGATGCCTGTAGCGATTTATTTCATTAAAAATGGGTACGACTTATCATTTCAGGTGTTACCTCAATTTACTTCTGAATTGTCAGAGGAGACACAAAATATGGTTTTTATTTAGCCTTTGTGACTATTACCACATATGACATAAATTACTTTTAAATGGATAATATGTATTTTAATTAAATAATGATTTCTTCATCAATGGTTGTTATCATTTATGGAGACAAAGGTTCTAATCTACAAGTAAACTTTAGACTGCAGAACTTTGTAAATATTCTGAGATTTTGGGTCACTATCTCACAGTGAGATTTGATTACAAGTAATGAAAAATTGCTCTTCGTTCTGCCTAAAAATAGGCAAGTTTAGATAGATGTAGGCAGAGTAGACTGCTGAACTCTGTCAAGACAGGGTAAGGAAGTCCTCAATAGTTCCTGCCTCACAAATATGTCTGTCACACATATTAGGCCAGAAGGCTGAGGAGGATGCTCCAATGTTATAGAGAATTTTGGGTGACTGTTCAGGTAGTAAACTGTCTCAGTCATTTTTTCATTTTGGAAGCTGCTAACTTACACTTCTGGTTCACTCAGGTATTTAAGTTTTATTCTTTTTCAAATCTCTGACGAGGCTGAAGACAAGAAAGTTTGGACCTTCAATTAAGCTTAATAGGTTAGGGGTTAAGATGTGTTTAGATCAAGATCGATGTTTAAGTTAATAGAGATGAGATACGATAGACAATGATCTACATTCAGAAATTTAGATGCAACAGGATACGAAAGATGCTTACTTCAAGTTTGACAAATACAAATAGCCAAATCACTATGAATGTAACATTTATATAATTCTTGATTGTCTTGTGGTTCCTCCTGCTGAATGTAGTTTATTTTACCCATGTCTAACAATATAAATGTATATGTTTAAAAAATAAAGAAACAAAATAAAAGTTTTTTTTAAAGCAGGAAAAAAAAGAAAAATTGCTCTTCAATTCCTTTTATGGGACTCTCGGTTTTTTTTCATATCATATTGAGATATTTTGTTTCAAAATTATGAAGATAATACACATTTAAAACTACTTTAATACTGTTTCTCTTGATAAATTGTGGTGATTATTATTTATTCCTTGTCATCATGCAATTTTAATAAAGAATTATTCAAGAAAACACTACTGAGTTGTTATCCAGGTACCAGGTTGAAATGTCCATGAGAAATATAAAATACAACCTATAAAATGATGTTTAGCCTCTGACCCATGCACTACCTGAAAAACTTCTGCATCAAATAGAAACATGGTCAAAGAATGTTAAGAAAGGGCTAAAATTTGACAGGACATGAATTTTCCACTAAATGACATGTAGTATGATTGAAATCCCTTAAAGTGTCCCATATTTTATAAATAGAAACACTGTAGTAATCTTTATCAAAGCAGCATGGATTTTTGTACTATTTCACTACATATGTTGCCAACTATGTTAGTTGAATTAATTGTTGTCAAACCAATATTGCTACATGAGAACTTTACGATTTAAGATAGTAATAATACTTCGATTAATTCCCCCACATATGCACTTTGTGCTTTTAACAAATGAAACATATACTTGGTGTAAAAAATGTATTAGTTAGTGTTAATTTGTATTAGCTAGTTTTTAAGTAAATAATATTTTTGGTACTCATTAAATTATCAAATGGTAACAAGAAACTTACTGGTCCCTTAAGTGATCAGAATGTAGGTGATCAATATAATATGTGGGTTCCAAACAAGTTAATGTATGTTTGCCACTTAATGTATGTTGTTCATTTATGGAGGATCTTAATTATGTAATTGACACTGATGGCAGAAAGGGATGTTGTACTTCTCATACTCTCCAGCTCTTTCAGTAAGGTTTGCATGTGTTAAAGCATTAACTCTAATGAAAAACATACTCCTAAAGCATAAGTGGTGAAACTTTAACCACATGTATTTTCTTTCCTTCTAAAACATTGAGTAATTTTAATATAGCTGTAATTTTGGGAGACATAAACCAAAATTATAGGAAAATCAAATTCATGTTTTTTGTCCTAATGTGTAGTTGTAGTTTGAACTTAAATGACAAAGTTGTTTTAAGTGGTCTTTTTATACAACATCCAATTTCTAAATTTTTCAAGACACAAAGAAAAATGTTATGCTGATTTGACATCTACACTAGGAATTTTCTACCAAATTTTCAATTGGAGGCAAAGTAGAGAAGTTTTCCCACTATTTGCCATATGGTCAACAATTACTTATAACTGATAAAAGGATAGACTGGACCATAGTCATGTGAGAAGTGTGTTGAACTTAACTCTAATGATTTACATATACTATGAGATCCAAATTTTACAATGGAGTTGTTTTTCCTCATGTGAGCAAGAATTTCCATATTTACTCATGGCAGAATGTTTCCCTTTTCTAATTTCTATATTTCCTTTCTGTATATGTTTTCCTTGAGTATTTTTAAAGGAAATATATTGGTGCACATGTATGCACCATGCATGAGTGTTTAATGTGTATGTGTATGCACACACACAAAGAAAATATATGTAATAAAAATTATACATATTTCCATATAATCGATGTTTTATTACACCAAAATTATGATACATTCAAATATATGTAACAAAATACTTTAAATTTTACCTCTTAACTTCATTTATGTGTATTACAGGAGGTTTATGAATGTTGACATGATTCATATACCTGTAACTATTGCTTACCATGTAAAACCCTTAACTGAAAATTAGTTTTTAATATTTCTCAGAACACAGGCTCAATATGCTATACACATATTCTGAAACCCCCTTCTGTAGTGACAGATAACCTGCTGCTTTGAGTGTATTTCCAGCACAACATTAAGTAAACACTTTATTAAAAATTCAGTGAATTAACTAATTTTCCCATAGTTATACAGTTTGAAAATATGTTAATATAGGAACAGAAATTTTAAATATCATAATAAATTTAAAGATTAAATAATACTGCACATTGAAATAACACTGTCTCCAACTGCAGATTTCAACCATTGCTCTATAAACAAGGCATGTAATACTTTCACTTGGAAACTAGTTTGGAATATTAATTATCAATGTAGCACTAACTTAACCTGAAATTTTACTCATGTAGTTCAGTGCATATAGTTTCATCATTCTTGAGACATGATAGTTGCACACTGTTCCTTATACAGGGTAATGAAAACTTTGAGATATGATGTAGAGTCTCAGGGATG
The DNA here is from genome assembly GCA_907169655.1 of Acomys percivali. Classification (NCBI taxonomy): domain Eukaryota; kingdom Metazoa; phylum Chordata; class Mammalia; order Rodentia; family Muridae; genus Acomys; species Acomys percivali. The sequence goes on along the minus strand of OU015752.1, from coordinate 103,825,445 downwards.
CTGCTTGAATGCTAAACATTTTCTTTTCCTTTGATAGTAGATGATGCTTCCACTCAGCCGGTTGTATTTTCAGGTGTATTCTAGTTCTCAGGTGCATTTTCTGAATGAAAGCTTTCATTATATCAAAAAGAAAGACTTGAACCTATGTCTCAAGGATCAAAATTTAATGCTCAGCAATTTCTATATATCTATATACATAAATCTGATTTTCTTCAGAACTTGACATTTGCTCTGAGTTTTCTAAATGTTTCTCTAATGTTACCTTTCCATTATGGATTATGTATTATTGTTGTATTCAGGAATAAATATTGTCAAGAAAAGGTCTGTAACTATGTGTTAAATAAGGAGATATTTATACTGATCTGGTACTGCAAAGAAAGCCAACAAGAAGTAATTAGATGCATTAATTTCAGAAGATATATTCTTTAACTGAGGATGATGTAACTAGTGGTGCTATGGTTTAACAAGTTGCCTGGCCCAATCTGACACCAACCCAATTGGAGAGGGCCAACCCTTGACATTATTAAGGATACTTTACTATGCTTGCAGATGGGAACCCTGCATAGCTGTTCTCTGAAAAGCTCCATCCAGCAGTGGATCAAAACAGATGATGAGACTCAGAGACAATCATTGAATAGAGTGCAGTGAGTCTTGTGGAAGAGTGAAGGAAGGATAAAAGAACCAAGAAGAGACTAGAGCTCCACAAGAAGACCAACAAAAATAAAAATAAAAATAAAATAAAAAATAAAAGTAAATAAAATAAAAGAACACCAACAGAGACCACTAACCAGAGCCCATACGGGCTTACAGAGACCAAAGCACTAACCAAGAACCCAGCATGAACTGCACATAGGCCCCCTACACAGATGTAGCTTGATGGGCAGCTCAAGCTTTCATTTGGGTCCCCTAGTAAGGGGAGCAATGGCTATCTCTGACATGGATTATGTTGTCTCCTTCTTGATCACTGCCTTTTGGCAGGGCTGCCTTACCAGCCCAAAAGGGAGAAGATGAACACAGGCCTGTTGTGACTTGATGCACTGTGTTGGGTTGGTGAGTGGGAGGGTCCCCTTTCTATGGCGTATGGGCGAGGCAACAGACGGAAGAGCGGAGAGGAGGAGTGTGTCTATGATCAGGGTGTAAAGTGAATACATAAATAAATAATTTAAAAAGTATTTTCTGTAAGGTATTTGCATTCTTCTTTCCATGTGATGGCCTCTGAACTGTTCAATAAAATAAAGAAGGAAACCTATTGTTAGAGATATAGAAAAACCAGGAATATAAAGAGAAAGACAGTAAGAGAGACAGGCAGACAAAGTGACTTATAAAACAGCATTCAATCAGGAAGAGACTCATATTCATACAGCAGATAGACAGAAGTCTAATATTGGTTGAATTTTGGTTAAATACACTATAGGTTAAGTGTTTTTAGTTTCTTTTCCTTAATGCTACCATTTATATTATCAGTAACTCTGATTTGTCATTTGTGTATTAAAACGTTTTTGTGGCAAAAGATTTGGTGTTCTGGGGTTCATCGTCTATAAGAACAAATAATTTCTGTATTAATCCAGATTTCTGAGCAGTATCATATTAATATAACAAATAAAATATACTCATTTAAGTCATATCAAAGTATTATCTTCTTGGCAATATATTCTGTAAGGGTACAGTAACATACAACTTTTTTCTGGTAAGCTGTAATATGTAGAACTTACCCATAAGTTATAGAGCCAATTCTCAGATAGCATAATATTTAAATGTAAACATTAGAGTATAGGAAATCAATTATTTAGATATATAAATGACTGATTACAAAATACTCATCTCTAGGAACTCAGATCATGGTCTGGTGTTACAATTCTAATGTGCAGTTTAGCTTTTTTCTTGGCATACAGGTACTGTAGAATACTTTTGGATTCAGAATGATTGACTCTCTAGCACAAGTATCTCCATGGGATTCTGTTCAATAGGAGGCACTCAGAAATGTGTGAGTCAAACAATGAATGTTATTTCAATTTGGACTTCAAATATGTAATGATACTTTTTCCTATCATGAGTGCTACCTGTTCGTGTTACCTGTATATCTGTAATAAGCTCTATATAGGAATAACTGTTTCTCACATTGCCACCTCATAACTCTTTGAGAAAGTCTGGTTCAATTCAAGTCAACTATATCAAATGGTAAGCATAGAATTGCGTTGGAAAACTAGGCGTTCTTGTAAAAATTCTAAAGAGGAATCATGTCAGGAGCCTTCATGTCCACTGGGAAGGGGAATCATAAGGGATACGGAGAGGAACAATTGTCATAAACGACATTACTACCCCATATTTGTCACATGGACATAGACACTCAGATGCAGAGCCTCAGGACAAAGAGTACTTAGAAATCCTCCAGAGGAGAACAGTGGCCTGGAAAGAAAATTACTGAAAGAAGCACACGCGTTCATTAGTAGTAAATACAGTAATAAAAAGAGACACTGGGGTATGCTCACACACAATTGATACAAGGGTTTCTGCCTGACTCTTCATGCTGCATCTTGCTTAGGCTCCTATATTAGTGCCATGAAAAATATATACTCCTTCATCCTTGTCATCTTTGTCCTGAATGTTTCCTTTATTTTCTGCAGTTTGACTGAGCCCAAGTGCTTCTGGAGAATGAAAGACAGAAACAACCATGAAGGAGATAAAGAGGTTGATTGTTTCTTTTCCATTTATGCAAAACATGGCTATGTGCAGAATGACCATTTCAGTGGGAATATAGATAAGAAGTAAGTGCATCTTCAATTTACATACTATATTTGATCATGAAATATAAAGGATTTTTAGCAATGCTGAGTTGTAGACCATGACTCTCTTTAGTTTTTGTCTGTTGCTTTCCCTCCTCTAGGACACTGTCAGTTATTTCATGTTTTACTGCTTGTTATTTTCCTAATTGTGGTTGTTCAGGGGCTCGTCTGTTTTTTGAGTCACACTTTCCAGGCAGAATCTGAATGACTGACCCACACTGTTTCCCATGCTTCTAGACAGATTCCCTGAATATGAAGACCCACTTCATCATGTCAGGTGATGTCTCTCAGAAAAAAAAAAGTACCAAACACTGATTTTGGTTTATTTCATAAATGCTAATATAAAATGGTATTTATTGATTTGCTACTGTTTCTTCCATCAGCGTGGATGTCTAATTTCTTTTTCATCTTTTTTCTTTTTTGCTTTTATGAGACAGGGTTTCACTGTGTAGCTTTCACTGTCCTGGATTCACTTTGTAGACCAGGCTGGCCTCGAACTCACACATTGGACTTTGGTATATCTCCCTTGAATTTTAATTACATACATTGAAAATATATTCAGGTTTTGTGCAAATAACCAATTTGTTATAATTTTGTAATTAGTGTGATCTGAGAATCCTGCAACTGATATCAAGGATGGATAAAATTGGTCTGTTAGTTATGAGGATTTTGATTTCCCTTACATATTTTCTCATATATATGGCCACATTTTGTTATATTAAACATTTCATGATATTTTTCAAAATTCAAAGCTAGAAAATTATGAAGCATCTCCTTATTCCAGTAGAAAATTTATCCATTTGTTAAAAGAGATGGTGGCCCTGCAAGCAATGACTTCCTATTTACATATTCATGTGCTAGAAGTAAAGGTGTTGCATGTGGTGACTCCATTTAAGAGAAAATTTATAAGCTGACATAGTTGGTCGAGTCTCACCAGATGGGTGGTCATTTATTGTCTTCAAATGATCACCTCTTATTTTTCTAAATATCTTTCACCCATTATAATCTTTTTAAATGTTTATGGAAAATAAATTTTTCCTCTCATATAATGCAGCCCAATCACAGTTTTCCCTGTCATCACTCATACCAGATTTTTGCCATCCCTCTGACCACATCCTCCAGATCAATTTCTTCTCTATTTCATCTCGAGAAAAAAAAGCCTCCTAGAAATAACAGGAAAACAAACAAACAAACAAAAACCAGATACAATAAGACTAGGAAAAAGCCTTCATATCCAGGATGGACAAGGCAATCCATTAGGAGAAAAAGAGGTCCAAGCGCAGGCAAAATAATAAGCCTTTTTATTTTGCTGCCCCCACTGTTAGGTGCCACACAAACACACCAAGCTAACCACTAGAACATATATGCAGAGGACCTATTGCAGAAGCTTGAAGGCCCCATGCTTGTTGCCTCTGAAACTGGGAACTATATCACACCTTGCTGTTGGATTCAGGGGGCCTTATTCTGGTACTGTTCTCTATGTCTTCCAATCTCCCTGCCTCATATCCTGTAGAATTCCATGATCAGAGGGGAAGGATTTGATATGATGACCTACGATTTAGACTCTCTCAGCATAAAGTATGTCTGTGAGTATATGAACCAGCTCCCATCTGCTGCCATAGAAGTCTTTCTGATGAGAACTGGACAACTCACCAATAAATTAGTATAGAATAATATTATTAGGAATCATTACATTGATTTTTTTTTTGCCAGTAGTGTTTGCTCCAACTCTAAGTCTCTGGGCTATCCAGCCTCCACTTCCTGCACACCGAGGCATTGCCTACTTCCTGTGGTGGGGTGTGGAGGCTCAAGTTAATCCAAATATTGATTGGCTATTCCCATAAATTCTGTGCCACCATTGCCTCAGAAAATCTGGCATAAAGGAAAGATTACAGGTGTAATGTTTTTGTGGCTGGATCAATGTCCATTTTTCTCTTTCTGAAGCCTACAATGTAGGGGTAAAGGCTCCATGCAGGAAACATTTTGACCTTTACATGTTCTGTACATATGAGAATATTGCCCTGAGCAATGGGGAGACATTCCCAGCATCTTAGCAACAGCCTGAGTTGTATATGAATCTTCCCAGGAACTCTTCACCCAATAACTCAAGTAAATGCACCCCAGTGACAAAACTGGAGTCCTTGTTTGTCTACAAAAGATGGTCACTCATATTTCATATCTTCCCTTATAAAAAGTCCTCACTAGTGTCATTTTTATACGTTTTAAGAAGTTTCCACTATAAAAGGTTTCCAAAATAACCCAAATGCACCTTTGCTCCATCTGTCCCTTCTTGAACTCTTTTTCTTCCATCCTTTCACCCTAACCCAATTATTCCCACTCCCATCTCACAACTGAGTCCACAAAACTGTTAAAATTTGTTCTATTTCTCTTGCCAGTGTGGTCTAGGCATTTCCATTAAAATTGTCCCCCTTACCTAATGTCTCTGGGTCTTAGCATTGCAGCTCTTTTATCATTCAATTAATAGTTAATATTCACTTATATGTGAATATATGTCATGATTCTCTTTCTAAACCTAGGTTACTACATTGAGATTGCTTATTTCTACTATATCCATTTACCTGCAAATTTCACGGCATCATTTTTAAAGATTGTGTAAATGTAGCACATTTTTTTCATTTGTTCTCATCAGTAGAGGTACATCTACTTGATTTCCAGTTTCTGTTTTTAATTGATAATATTCGTATTACATTTCGATTGTTATTCCATCCCTTGTATCCCCCCAATCCTCCCTCCCTCTCACTTTCACACTATTCCCATCCCCTATGACTGTGACTGGGGGGGACCTCCTCTACCTATATATGATCCTAGGGTATCAAGTCTTTTCTTGGTAGCCTGCTATCCTTCCTCTGAGTGCCACCAGGCCTACCCATCAAGGCGACATGGACAAATATGGGGCACCAGAGTTTGGGTGAAAGTCAGTCCCCACTTCCCACATAACTGTGGAGAATTTCCTGTCCATTGGCTGGATCTGGGAAGGGGTTTGATGCTTACTGCATGTATTGTCCATGGTTGATGCCATAGTATGAGCAGAACCACTGGACCCAGATCACCTGTCATAGTGTTCTTCTAGTAGGTTTCTAGGACCCTCGGGATCCTTCTATTTTCCCAACCTCCCATACTTCTCTCACCTAGAGTTGTAATAGGATGTCCTTACATCTATCCCACTTTCCTGGTAAATGAATACTTTCATGGGACGTGACCCTTGGGCTAGGGTCCAGATATAAGTGAGTATATACCATTTGAGTCTTTCTGCTTCTGGGTTAACTCACTCATTATGATCATTTCTAGCTCAATCCATTTGTCCACAAATTTAGGGAATTCCTTGTTTTTAATAGCTGAGTAGTATTCCATAGTGTAAACATACCACAGTTTCTTAGTCCATTCTTCTACTGAGGGACACTCAGGTTGTTTCCATGTTCTAGCTATTATGAATAAGTCCGCTATGAACATGGTTGAGCATATGATCTTGTTGTGTGCTAGAGTTTCTACTGAGTATATTCCTAAGAGTGGACTAGCTGGGTCTTGAGGTAGCCCTATTCCCGTTTTTCTGAGATAGCTCAAGATATATTTCCAAAGTAGTGGTACTAGTTTTCATTCCCACCAGCAATAAAGGAGTGTTCCTCTCTCTCCACATCCTCGCCAGCATGTGGTGTCACTTGAATTTTGATCTTAGCCATTCTGATGAGTATAAGATGGAATCTCAGAGTTATTTTGATTTGCATTTCCCTGATGACATTGAGCATTTCTTTAGGTGTTTCTCGTCCATTCAATATTCCTCTGTTGAGAAGTCTCTGTTTAGTTCTGAGCCCCATTTCTTAATTGGGTTATTTGGTTTCGTAGTGTTTAATTTCTTGAGTTCTTTATATATTTTGGATATTAGACCTTTATCAGATGTAAGATTGGTGAAGATCTTTTCCCTGTCTGTAGGCTGTCGCTTTGTTCTGTTGACAGTGCCTTCTGCCTTACAGAAGCTTCTCAGCCTCATGAGGTTTTATCTATTAATTATTGACCTTAAGTCCTTGGCTCTTGGTGTTCTGTTCAGGAAGATCTCTCCTGTGCCACTGTGTTCCAGGCTCTTCCTCAATTTTTCTTCTTTTTTTATTACATTTTTTATTAATTTATTCATATTAAATCTCAATTGATAGGCCTTCCCCTGTTTCCTCCCATTCTTCCCTCCCTCCCACTTCCCCCCTTCTCCCCTCCCCTATGTCTGTGATTGAGGGAGACCTCCTCCCCCTATATATGCTCTTAGAATATCAAGTCTCTTCTTGGTAACTTGCTATCCTTCCTCTGAGTGTCGCCAGGCCTCCCCATCCAGGGGACGTGGTCAGAAAAGGGGCACCAGAGTTCATGTGAGAGTCAGATCTCACTCTCCACTCAACGGTGGAGAATATCATGTTCATCGGCTAGGTCTTGGTAGGGATTTGAAGTTTATTGCGTATATTCTCCTTGGCTGGTGCCTTAGTTTGAGGAGAACCCCAGGACCCAGACCTGCCTGTCATAAAGTTCTTCTTGTAGGTTTCCAGGACCCTGTGGGTCCTACTATTTACCCATTCTTCCATGCTACTCTCGCCTAAAGTCTCTATAGGATGTCCTCTCCTCTGACCCACTTTCCTGGTAAGCAAAGTTTTTCATGGTACGTATCCCTTGGACTAGTGTTTTGATATAAGTGAGTATATACCATTTGTCTCTTTTTGCTTCTGGGTGAACTCACTCATTATGACAATTTCTAGTTCAATCCATTTGTCTACAAGTTTCGGGAATTCCTTGTTTTTAATAGCTGAGTAGTATTCCATAGTGTAAATAAATGTACCACAGTTTCTTAGTCCATTCTTCTACTGAGGGACACTTAGGCAGTTTCCATGTTCTGGCTATTATGTATAAAGCAGCTATGAACATGGTTGAGCATATGTCCCTGTTGTGTGGTAGTGCATCTTCTGGGTATATTCCAAGGAGTGGGATAGCTGGGTCTTGAGGAAGCCCTGTTCCCAGTTTTCTGAGAAAGCACCAGATAGCTTTCCAAAGTGGTTGTACTAGTTTGCATTCCCACCAGCAATGAAGGAGTGTTCCTCTCTTTCCACATCCTCGCCAGCATGTGGTGTCAGTTGAGTTTTTGATCTTAGCCATTCTGATGGGTGTAAGATGGAATCTCAGTGTCGTTTTGATTTGCATTTCTCTGATGACTAACGAGGATGAGCATTTCTTTAAGTGTTTCTCTGCCATTTGATATTCCTCTGTTGAGAATTCTCTCTTAAATTCCAAGCCCCATTTTGCAATTGAATTGTTTGGTTTTGTGGTGTTTATTTTTTTGAGTTCTTTATATATTTTGGATATCAGACCTTTGTCAGATGAAGGGTTGGTGAAGATCTTTTCGCAGTCTGTAGGCTGTCGCTTTGTTCTACTGAAAGTGTCCCCTGCCTTACAGAAGCTTCTCAGCCTCATGAGGTCCCATTTATTAATTGTTGACATTAAGGCCTCGGCTGTTGGTGTACTGTTCAGAAAGTTGTTTCCTGTGCCTATGTGTCCCAGGCTCTTCCCCACTTTTTCCTCTAACTGAATTAATGTCTCTGGTTTTAAGTTGAGGTCTTTAATCCACTTGGACTTGAGTTTTGTGCGTGGTAACAAATAAGGGTCTAATTGCATTTTTCTACATGTAGACATCCAGGTAGACCAGCACCATTTGTTGAAGATGTTATCATTTTTCCATTGAATAGATTTGGCTTCTTTGTCAAAAATCAAGTGAGCAAATATGTGTGGATTCATCTCTGGGTCTTCGATTTGATTCCATGATCTACCAGCCTATTGCTTTGCCATTATCATGCTGTTTTAATTACTGTTGCTCTGTAGTACAGCTTGAGATCAGGTATGGAGATTCCTCCGGAGGATCTTTTATTGTATAGGATTGTCTTTGCTATTCTGGATTTTTAATTTCTCCATATGAATTTGAGAATTGATCTTTCAATATCTTCAAAATACTTTGTAGGTGTTTTGATATGGATTGCATTGAATCTGTAAATTGCTTTTGGTAAGATGGCCATTTTTACTATGTTGATTCTACTGATCCGTGAACAAGGTAAAGGTTTGTTTATATGATGGATTACATTGATAGATTTCCATATGTTAAACCATCCCTGCATGCCTGGAATGAATCCTACCTGGTCATGATGAATGATGTCTTTGATATGCTGTTGTATTCGCTTTGCGAGTATTTTGTTGAGTATTTTTGCATCAATGTTCATAAGAGAAATTGGTCTGAAATTCTCTTTTTTTGTTGGGTCTTTGTGAGGTTTAGGTATCACTGTGACTGTGGCCTCATAGAATGAATTTGGTAATATTCCATCCATTTGTATCTTTCAGTATAGTTTGAATAGTATCGGTATTAGCTCCTATTTGAAGGACTGGTAGAATTCTGCACTGAAACCATCTGGCCCTGGGCTTTTTTTTGGTTGGGAGACTATCAATGGTTGCTTCTATTTCTATAGGCAAAATAGGGCTATTTAATTTGTTTATCTGGTCTTGGTACAATTTTGGCAAATGGAATCGGTCGAGAAATTTGTCCATTTCCCTTAAATTTTCGAATTTTGTGGCATAAATGCCCTTAAAGTAGGTTCTTATGATTTTTATATTTCTTCGGTGTCTGTTGTTATGTCTCCCTTTTCATTTCTGATTTTGTTTATTTGGATAGTGTTTCTCTGTCTTTTAGTTAGATTGGCTAACGGTTTGTCTATCTTGTTAATTTTCTCAAAGAACCAGCTCTTGGTTTTGTTGATTCTTTGGATTGTTCTCTTTGTTTCTAATTTATTTATTTCAGCCCTGAGTTTGATTATTTCTAGGCGTCTACTCCTCTTGGGTGTTTCTGCTTCTTTTTTTTCTAGAGCTTCCAGATGTGTTTTTAAGTTGTTTATGTGGGATGATTCCATTTTCTTTTTAAAGGCACTTAGTGCTATGAATTTTCCTCTTAGCACTGCTTTCAATGTGTCCCACAAATTTGGATATGTTGTTCCATCATTTTCATTGAATTTCAGGAAGTCTTTTATTTCTTCCCTTATTTCTTCCGTGATCCATGTGTCATTAAGTAGAAAGTTGTTTAGTTTCCACATGTTAGTATGCTTTTTGTTATTTCTGTTGTTGTTGAAGTCCAGCCTTAGACCATGGTGATCTGATAAGATACAAGGTATTATTTCAATCTTCTTGTATCTGTTGAGGTTTGCTTCCTGACCAACTATGTGATCAATTTTAGAGAACGGTCCATGGGATGCTGAGAAAAAGGTATAATTCTTTGCGTTTGGGTGGAAGGTTCTGTAGATATCTGTTAGATCCATTTGATTCATCACATTGGTTAATGAGGTTATTTCCCGGCTTAGTTTTTTGCATCCAAGACCTATCCTTGAGTGAAAGTGGGGTGTTGAAGTCTCCCACTATTAATGTGTGGGTATCAATGAGTGGTGTAAGCTTTGTTAATAACTCTTTTGCAAATGTGGGAGCCCTTGTATTCGGAGCATAGATGTTCAAAATCGTGATGTCATCTTGGTTTACTTTACCTTTGACGAGTACGAAGTGTCCATCCTCATCTCTTTTGATTAATTTTGGTTGAAAGTCTATTTTATTAGATATTAGAATGGCTACCCCAGCTTGTTTCTTGTGACCATTTGCTTGGAATATTTTTCCCCAACCTTTTACTCTGAGGCAATGTCTGTTCTTGTGGTTGAGAAGTGTTTCTTGAATGCAGAAGAATGTTGGGTCATGTTTATGCATCCATTCCATTAGTGTTTGTCTTTTTATTGGAGAATTGAGACCATTGACGTTGAGAGATATTAATGATCAGTGATTGGTAAGTCCCTTCATTTTTGGTATTTGTAACAGTCGAGATTTTGTGAGGTTGTTATTTTGCAATGGTATAGTTACCTATTTCCTATGTTGTTTTGGTTGTAGTTTGACCAATTGAGGTGGAGTTTTCCTTCTAGTAACTTCTGTAAAGCCGGATTTGTGGCTAGGTACTGTTTGAATTTGGTTTTGTCATGGAATATCTTGTCTTCTCCGTCAATGGTTATTGATAATTTTGCTGGATATAGTAGTCCTGCCTGGTATCTGTGGTCTCTTAGGGTTTGCAGAACCTCTGTCCTGGCCCTTCTGGCTTTTATGGTCTCTGCTGAGAAGTCAGGAGTAATTCTGATAGGTTTGCCTTCATGTGTTACTTGGCCTTTTTCTCTTGCCACCTTTAATATTTTTTCCTTGTTCTGTATATTTTGTGTTGTTATTATTATGTTTCAGGAAGATTTTCTTTTCAGGTCTATTCTATTTGGTGTTCTGTAGGCCTCTTGTATGCTCATATGCATCTCCTTCAAACTGGGGAAATTTTCTTCTATTATACTATTAAAGATATTTTCTGGGCTGTGGAGTCAGTTGCCTTCTTCAATCCCTATGATTCTCAAGTTTCATCTTTTCATGTTGTCTTTTATTTCTTGAATGCTCTGTGTCAGGAACTTTTCAGATTTATCATTTCCCTGGATAGTTGTTTCCAGTTCTGCGATTGTATCATCAAGTCCTGATATTCGTTCTTCCATTTCCTGCAATCTGTTAGATAAGGCCACCTCTGAGATGCTTGCTTTCTTCTCTGATGCCTCTTGATCACGTTTTTCTTCTGCGTGTTCCTGTATCATAGCTTCCATTTTTATCTTCATGTCTTGGACTGGTTTAATGATTTCCTTCATCTGGTTATTTATATTTTTCTGAAATTCTTCAAGTGCCTCTTTATATGACTCTTTTAACTCTTCAGACCTCTTGTTTGCCTCCTCCTGCATTAGTTTACAGATTTTATTGTTTCTTCCATTATCATCTTCTTTACTATGGACTTGAGGTCATTTTCTTGACTATCCATTGCTGTTAAGTTCTCCAGGTTGTTTTCATTGGGAATGTTGGGATCTGGAGATGTCAAACTGTTTTGGTTTTTGTTAGCATTCTTTCGCTGTCCTCTTGTCATTTTCATGGCTCTGTTGTTGGAAGGTATTTTGTAGTGACCTTCTCTGTAGTGACTGATTATAGGTCAGGTGCTCTTGCCTGTGGGGATCATGGAGTATATCTGTGGAACAGGTAGGTGATCCTGGTGATTTTCCTCTGCATCGTGAGCTCCAGCCAAAAGTAGATATCTGTTTGAACTTTACTGCTGTAATTTAGATCAGCAGTTTTGGGACCTAGAATAAAGTCCACACACAAACATTCTGGTTGTGTAGGTTGATCCCATCTGCCTGTCCTTCCTGTGACTTTGTAGTCAAGACCCCAGGTAGATCAGATCTTTTGGGGGTGTAGCTGTCTTTTAGCTCTGTCTTTATATCCTGTAGAAGTGTCCAACCTCTCCCAGAACTATATGCCTGGAAGGACCAAGGTCGCTCTTGGTCAGCAATTAGACACTGCAAGCAAGACTCACATTTCATCTCCTGATAATGTGAGAGTGCCTGCCTTGCTCGGGCCAGGAGCCCCAGCTAGGCTCTCTTGTTCTGAGAGTGCAGGGCCAGTGCCTTGAAGCTGGGACCAAAAGGGTTGCAGAGCTCTGGCGGTCGCCCACGGAACCAGAACTTCCCGCCGGGCTATGATGCTCCACTAACACTCTAGGTCAGCAATTAGACACTGCAAACACGACCCACCCATGACACAATCAGGAATTGTATACATATTACATTCTTAGTGTTTTGGTTATTTGTACTTGACAGCCTTGAAAAAGACATCTTTCCTATCTTGGTGCATCTAAATTTCTGAATGTAAATCAATCTCCATCACACTTTGTCATTATCAACTTAGAACACCTATCTTAACCAAAAAACTAAGCTTCTTTGTAAAAAACTAGGCTACCTGGTCTTCAACTCCCTCAGAGACTTGAGAAGGAGTAAACCTGTTTATCTGAGTATGCCGGGAGTGCAGGTTAGTAACTTTCCAAACATAGACAGTTTTATACCTGAATAGTTACCCAAAACTTTCTATAATGTTGGAGCATCTTCTTCAGCCTTCTGGCCCAATATATCTGACAGACTTATTTGTTAGGCAGGAATTATTGAGGACTTGTTTACCCTGTCTTGGCAGACTTTGGCTGTGGACTCTGCCTGCACCCAAGTTTGCCCTTTTTAAAGGCAGAATTCTGTATGTGGTAGAAATGAGGTCTTTTTGCCCAGTAGCTTGTGTGCCACATTTGAAGCCATGTCCATAAGGAGGTTATTTGATGCTCATCATCCTCTTTGAGGTAGGCTGGGTATTGCCAGGAGTTAAACTGCATCATTGTCAATGAATCTTTAAATTAATAAAATATTTTAAATGCCATATTCTGCATGTCTCTGGGGTTTTGAAGATCATATCTTTCTTTAGAGTCATATCTATCTGCTGCATCTAAAATAGTCTTGTGGTAAAAATAGACTAGCAATTGACATGACAATGATTTAATCTACTAATATTTAACTTGTATAACTTATTTCTCCTAAACAGCTTGCTGTAACACTTTCAAAGCATTGGAAGTAAACCTTGAATTATAATTGAGTTATGTGTGTATGTGTGTATTAAAAATATCTTTGAGTGACAACTGAGGCATTAAGTAGTACATTCCCTAATCTACTTTTTGTTCTCTCTTACCTGTATATTTCTATACTCTCACTTCTTTCTTATCAACCCCTTTCTCCAAACAAGATGGCAATGGCCAGTGTTCTGCGAAAAATGAATCCTATTAGGTCTGATTCAATATCAGTGTCTGGTTCTTTTGGTCTGAAAGGATATAATTTCTCATAAGCATTATACACTCCTAAAATTATAAGTGTATGAATTGGGCTTGATGCACAGAACAATTAATGATGGAATTTTGCACTTTGTATGAGCAGGAAAAGAAGACATCTGTAAATCTTCATTGATGCCACATGAAGAATGGCATATAACAGTAATTGGTAAGGATTCTGTAGCCAACGAGAATCATTGTCTATGCCTAGAAATTCACACTTCAGCCAGTCTCAGAGTTAGTCCCATATGTTGCCAGTAGCAATAACCTGCTTGCTCTGCAGTTTAAATTCTTCACATCCTTATTGTATCCCCCACCTCATTCCCTCCTGAATCCCTTTCCTCCCTCATCCCCTCTCCCTCCATCCCTTAGTACTCAGACAAGGGAGCCTTCTTCCCCTAATATGTGACCAGAGCCTATCAAGTCTCATCTGTATTAGCTCTAACCTCTTCCTCTATACCCTGGCAAGACAATCTAAGTTCAGTGGCAAGAGTGCATGTGAAGTAGTCTCTACTCTCCAGGCATGGGATCCACAATGAGACTGCTACTACATCCAAGCTGTGGGTCTAGGTTCACATCATACACGGTGCTTGGTTGATGTTTCTGACTCTGTTTTGTAGTGTAGTTCTCCTGTATTATGTGGCTAATATCTGATTATGAGTGATATATACCATGTGTGTCTTCCTGGGTCTGGATTACCTCCCTCAAGAGGATTTTTTCCTGTTCCATCCATCTGCCTGCAAATATCAAGATTTCCTTGTTTTAATAGATGGACAATATTCCATTGTGTAGATATTCCACAGTTTCTTTATCCACTCTTCAGTTGAAGGACATCTAGGTTGTTTCTAGGATCTGGCTAATACAAAAAAAAGCTGCTATGAACATTGTTGAGCAAATGTCCTTGTCTTATGGTGAAGCATTGTTTGGGTATATTCCCAAGAGTGGTATGGCTGAGTCCTGAGGTAAAGTTATTCAAAATTTCCTGAGAAAGGACAAGATTGATTTCTAAAGTTGTTGTACAAGTTTGCAATCCCACAAGCAATGAAGGAGTGTTCTCCTTTCTCCGCATCCTCACCAGCATGTGTTGTCACCTGAGTATTCTATCCTACCCATTCAGATAGGTGTAAGATGGAATCTCAGGTCGTTTTAAATTGCATTTCCCTGATAACTAGGGATGTTGAGCATTTCTTTAAGTGTCTCTCAGCCATTTGCTATTCTTCTATAGAGAATTCTCTGTTTAGTTCTGTACCCATTTTTAATTGTATTATATGGTGGTGTTTAATTTCTTCATTTCTTCATATATTTTGGATAGATATTGGATATATATTGGATTTGTCTGATGTCGGGTTGGTGAAGATCTTTTACCAATGTGTAGGTTGTCATTTTGTTATGTTGACAGTGTCCTTCACCTTCCAGAAGCCTTTCAGTTTCATAAGGTCTCATTTATTGATGGGTGATCTTAGAACCTGACCTGTTGGTCTTCTTTTTAGAAAGTTGTCTCCTGTGCCAATGAGCTCAAGGATCTTCCCAACTTTTTCTTCTAACAGATTTACTGTAACAGGTTTATGTTGAGATCTTTAATCCATTTGGACTTCAGTTTTGTGCAGGGTGATAAATATGGATCTATTTCCATTTTTCTACATGTAGCCATCCAGTTAGACCAGCACCATTTGTTGAAGATGCTATCATTTTTCCATTGTATGGATTTGGCTTCTTTGTCAAAAATCAAGTGTCCATAGGTATGTGGGTTTATTTCTGGGTCTTTGATTCAATTCCATTGATCGACCAGCCTATTTCTCTGCCAGTGCCATGCTGTTTTTATTACTGTTTCTCTATAGTATAGCTTGAGATCTGAAATACAGTTTCCTCCAGAAGATTTTTATTATACAGGATCATTTTAGCTATTCTGAGTCTTCTGTTTTTCCATATGAAGTTAAGAATTGATCTTTCAAGAATGGTAAAGAAATGTGTGGGTATTTTGATGGGAATTGCATTAAATCCATTGATAGCTTTGGTAAGAAGGCCATTTTTACTATGTTGATTCTCCTGATCCATGAGCATGGGAGATCATTCCATCTTCTGAAATCTTGTTCAAATTCTTTTTCTGAGATTTGACATTTTTCTTACAAATCTTTCATTTTCTTTGTTAGAGTTATACCAAGATACTTTATATGATTTGTGACTATTATGAAGAGTGTTGTTCCCCTAACTTCTTTCTCAGAGTGTTCATCACTTGTATACAGGAGGGCTACTTATTTTTTTGAGTTGATTTTGTATCCAGCACCTTTGCTGAAGGTATTTATAAGCTATGGGAAGTTCCTTGATAGAATATTTGAGGTCACTTATGTAAACAAGCATATCATCTGCAAATAGTGATAGCTTGACTTCTTTTCTGATTTGTATCCCCTTGATATCCTTTAGTTATCTTATTGCTATAGCTAGAACTTCAAGCACTATATTGAAGATATATGGAGAAAGTGGACAGCCTTGTCTTGTCCCGTATTTCAGTATAATTGATTTAAGTTTCTCTCCCCTTAGTTTGATGTTGACTGTAGCCTTGTTGTATATTGCCTTTATTATGTTTAGGTGTGTGCTTTGTATCCATGCACTCTCTAGGACTTTTAACATGAATGGGTGTTGGATTTTTTCCATTGATTTTGGGGCAACTAAGGAGGTGATCATGTGGTTTTTTCTTTCAGTTTGTTGATATGATGAATTTCATTGATGGATTTCCATATATTGAACCACTCCTGCATGCCTGAATAAAGTCTACTTTGTCATGGTGAAGGATAGTTTTCATGTATTCTTGAATTGTTTGTGAGTATTTTATTGAGTATTTTTGCATCAATGTTCATCAGAGAAATTGGTATAAAATTCTCTTTCTTTATTGAGTCTTTCTGTGGTTTAGGTATAAGGTGACTGTGGCCTCATAGAATAGGTTTGGTAATGTTCGTTCTGTTTCTATTTTATGGAATAGTTTGAAGAGAATGGGTAGTAGCTCTACCTTGAAGTTTTGGTAGAATTCTTCATTGAATCCATCTGGTCCTGGGCATTTGCGAGGGGGTGGTGGAGAATTTTGATGACTGCCTATATTTCCTCAGGTGTCTTAGGTCTATTCAGTTTGTTTACCTGATCCTGATTCAATTTTGATTGTTAGTAGCTATCAAGAAAATTGTCCATTTCATTTAGGTTTTTGAATTTTGTGGCATATAGGCTTTTGAAGTAAGTCCTGATGATTCTTTGGATTTCCTCGTTGTCTGTCTTTATGTCTCCCTTTCCATTTTTGATTTTGTTGATTTGAATCCTCTCCCTCTGCATTTTAGTTAGTTTGGCTAAAGGTTTGTCAATCTTTTTTATTTTCTCAAAGAATCAGTTCTTGGTTTCATTGATTCTTTGAATTGTTTCCTTTGTTTCCAATTTATTGATTTCAGCACTGAGTTTGATTTCCAGCCTTCTACTCCTCTTGAGTATGTTTGATTCCTTTTTTTCTAGAATTTTCAGGTGTGCTGTTAAGTTGCTAGTATGGGATTTCTCCAGGTTCTTTGTAAAGGCACTTAGTGCTATGAGCTTTCCTCTTAGCACTGCTTTCATTGTGTCCCATAGGTTTGGGTATATTGTGCCTTCTGTTTAATTGAATTCTAGGAAGTTTTTAATTTCTCTTTTTATTTCATCTTTTAGCCTGATTTTATTGGGTAAGGAGTTTTTTAGTTTCCATGAGTTTTTAGGTTTTCGGTTGTTTCTTTGGTTGTTGAGTTCTGTCTTTAATCCATGTTGGTCTGATAAGATGCAAGAGATTACTTAGATTTTCTTGTATTTGTTGAGGTTTGCTTTGTGGCCAAGTATGTGGTCAACTTTGGAAAAGGTTCCGTGGGGTGTTGCAAAGAAGGTGTAATCTTTTGTGTTTGGGTGAAATGTTCTGTAGGTATCAGTTAGGTCCATTTGTTTCAAGGTGTCTATTAGTTTCCTTGTTTCTCCATTTAGTTATTGTCTTGATGATGTGTCTATTGGTGAGAGTATGGTGCTGAAGTCCCCCACTCTTAATGTATGGGGTTTGATATGTGGCTTATGTTTTAGTAATGTTTCTTTTACAAATGTGTGTGCTCCTATATTTGGTACATAGATATTCAGAATTGAGAAATCATCTCGGCGTATTTTTCCTTTGATGAGGATGTAGTGACCTTCCCTATCTCTTTTGATTAGTTTTGATTGAAAGTCTATTTTGTCAGATACTAGAATGGCTACTCCAGCTTGTTTCTTAGGTCCGTTTTCTTGGAATATAGTTTTCCAACCCTTTACTCTGAGGTAATGTTTATCTTTATTGCTGAGGTGTGTTTCCTGAATGGAGAAAAATGATGTATCCTATTTTTGTATCCATTCTGCCAGCCTGTGTCTTTTTACTGGGGAGTTGAAGCCATTGATGTTAAAAGACATTAGTGACTAGTGTCTGTTAGTTCCTTTTGTTTTGATGTTGATGGTAATAGAGTATGTATGTTTCTGTGTTATGGATTTGTGGATGTGGATTTATTTATATCCTTGTTTTCCTGGCTGTACTTAGCCTTCTTAAGTTGGAGTTTCCCTTATAGTATCTTTTGTAGGGCTGGATTTGTGGTTAGGTACTGATTAAAGTTGGTTTTGTCATAGAATATCTTGTTTTCACCATCTGTGGTGATTGAAAGTTTTGCTGGGTATAGTAGTCTGGGTTGTCTTCTGTAGTCTCTTAATGTTTGCATGACTTCCATCCAGCCCCTTCTAGCTTTCACAGTGTCTGTTGAGAAAAGCGTAATTCTGATGGGTTTACCTTAATATGTGACTTGACCTTTTTCTCTTGCAGCTTTTAATATTCTTTCTTTCGTCTGTACATTTAATGTTTTGATTATTATGTGGTGGAAGGATTTTCTTTTCTGATCGACTCTATTTGGAGTTCCATAGGTTTATTGTATGCTATGGGCATTTCTTTCTTTAGGTTGGGAAAGTTTTCTTCAATGATTTTGTTGAAAATGTTTTCCGGGCCTGGGAGCTTGGAGTTGTCTTGTTCTATTATTATTCTTAGATTTGGCATTTTTATAGTGTCACTGATTTCTTGGGTGTTTTGTGTCTGGAACATTTTAGTTTTACCATTTTATTTGACTGATGTAGCAATAACTTCAATCATATCTTCCACACTTGAGATTCTCTCTTCCTTTCTTGTATTTTGTTGGTGTGGCTTACGTCTGTAGTTCCTTTTCTCTTCCCTATGTTTTCCACCTTATGTTTTCTTTGTTGCTTCTAATTCCCTCTTTAAGTCTTGAATAGTCTTCATTTCTTTCTTCCTTTTGATTGAATTTTCCTGTAATTCTCTATGGAATTTATTCAACTCTTCATCTCTTTGATCTCTTTGGATGTATTTTCCTGTAGTTCTTTATAAGATTTATTCAATTCCTTCATCTGATTGTTGTATTTTCCTTTGTTTCTTGGAGTTCTTTATTTTCCCCTCAAAGCTTCTATCATTTTCATCACCTCAGATTGAAGTCTTCTTTTTGTGTTTCATGGGTGTTCATATCTCCAGGGCTTCCTGTTTTAGGATCAATGGTTTCCCGTTTTGCTATATGGCTTTCAGTTTTGCTAGTCTTCTTGCATTGTCCTCTAGTTATCTGGTTGTCTCTGATATTAGCAGTCCTGGGGGTTTCTCCAATGAGGTCACTATCTGTGTCCCAAGTTGGCCAGGCAGATTGGGAGCAAATAAAGAGAACTCCAAGCCAAAGGTTGTTTGCTAGGGCTCCCCAGAGGCCTCCTCCGGTTGTTGGACAGTGAGTTTTAAACTCTGCACCCAGCTCACCTCAGATGGGTTCCCTGGCTGTATTCCAGTTGAGACTGGCAGGGGAGGATTGAGTTGATATATTTCTAAGCCCAAAGATTCCCAGGAACCCTACCATCCTTCTTGAGATGGCAGGACTCTATAGGCTGTGTTACAGATTGTTCTCTGTGCCCCTTTTGGATAAGGTCGAGAGAGAGAGATTAGAGCTCCAAGCTTCTCAGCAAACAGGAGGAATGTGGAGTGCAGCCTGCACAAGTCTCTGGTCTATGACCTAGTTGGATCTGGACAACTAGGTAGGTGGGTGAGATCAGGGCCACAAGCTGCTAGCAGTATTGCAGTTAATGAGTAATGTGGCCCAAGCTGGTGTCTGCTCAGTAGGCTTGCCTTGTGTCATAGATGTATCTGAGTGGTTTGAGTCAGGCAGGTGTGCATATACAGACCAACGCCTGGAGTTGCTCATAGGATGGCAGCTAATTCAGACTGCAGCTGGAGCCTGGATTCAACACCACAAGTCACAAGGTATGTTCCCAGCTAGGAGGTAGTTGAGGATGCTGTAAGAGATAGAGTCTCCAAGCTGCTCATAAGTTCCACAGGTCCTCTTGGGATGGGAGGGGTATATTCATCTGCTCCGTGTCCCAGCTAGTCTAGGCCGGCAAGTAGCTAGGGGTCTGAGATAGCTCAGGGTTCAAAGGTTCTTGGGAGCCCTGCACTCTTTTCTTGGGAGACAGCTAATGTGGATTATGTCCTTTGCTGGGACTAAGCTCTGCCTGTTTGCTCCCTATCTCAGATCCAGAAAGTAGCGGACAGAGGCTGGAGGGGGCAGTAAGAGCCAGGAGCTGCAAGTATATCCCACAGTTTTTCTGTCTGGGATCCCACAAGCAGTAGTGGCCAGTGAGGGCGCAAAGCTTCAGGGATATCCCATAGTCCTTCCCAAGATGGCAGTTAATGAGGGCTGTCCCCAGGGATTTTTCCATGGGTTAGCTGGGTGGACAGGGATTGGACCCACCTGTCCCCGACACAATTTGGATCCCTCTCACCTGAGAATTAGCAGCACTGGTGTTTTGTAGTTCTCAGTTTCATCTTTAGGTCACTGTGCAGTACTGTATTTCCTGTTAATCAGATGCAGTGTGTGATTGGTGCCTCCATCTTGCAAATCTCCAATCAGGTTTTATGTTGTTGTCTTTGATTCACTTGGACTAGCGATTTTTGCAGGGTGATAAATGTTGATCTATTTACATTCTTATGCATGAAGACATTCAGTTTGACCAGCATCATTTGTGAAAGATGCTGCCTTTTTGCAAGGTGTATTGATGAAATATCATGTGTGTGAATTTATCTCTGGTATTTTTTAAACTCCGTTGATCAAAATGTCTGCTCTTATGAAAATAGTATGCTATTTTAATTAATATAGGCTCTGTAGTGTAGGATGCAGAGGAGATAGCTCATCCTGGCCACTATGTATTGTGTTCTAATAATGGCATTTAGTCACCTGGGTTTGTGATGATTAAGGGCAGCTTATGTATTGACTCCTTGGTTTGTTCTTCTTGATACATTGTTTTGTTCCTTTTGTGTCTATGTGGATGTTCAGTTTTCTAGCTGTGCCTTGCTGTTTTGCTGGCCCTCTCCGCTGGTGCATTCACAATAATGTTGAAGACTGAGGGAAGGACAGGCCCTAGGTAGATGGTCTGTTATATTGCTATGGCTGATAAATATTGTGTCTGCAATGACAGAGCACATCTAAAGGTTTCTTTTAACACATTTCCCTAAATAAATAAAATGTTTGTTTATTGTAGGCATTAGTGAACTACATATTTTTTAATTTGCATATTTAAGCATAATATTCTTTACTGATGAGGTTACTGGAGTTTTTGAGGAAGTGGGGACAGTTTTTACTGGAACATCCTAAGCTAAATTTCATAAATAGTATTCTAAATGTTTACATAAAATACATTTCAAATAGTGCATTTTGTATGTATGAAGATCAACAGAGTGAAGTTTATAATTATTCATAAAGATTGTTTTCAGTTTTTAATAAAATATTGTGACATGATAGTCCAAGCAGAGGAGAATATTTTTGATTACCCATTCAATAATAGGAAAGTCTTGGAAGACATAGAAATTTTTAGAAGAGCTGAAATTGCATGATTTGTGGTAATCATTGGTCTGTTTACCTAAAATACTCATAGGCATGGGAGATTATGCACAATGATAGGGAAAGTTTTCATATAATAAAGAAGCAATATTCAGGGTAAAATGCAACATGGGGAGAATGATACAGAAGTCCAAATTATCTAATGTAGATGAGAAAAAATGAAGAGAAGTTGAATAGAGTTTGTAAAAGGAAATCTTCAGGAATGCCTGTTTTTGTCTCTCATAAACCTCTGATAACCCTAATAGGCATCATTGCAAGAAAGTCTTGCCCTAGACGTAAAGGAAAGTATATTTGTAATTCAATTTTATTCATTTTAAATTACCCTAGATAATTAACCAGTGTACCTCATTGACATGATCTGCTTTACATGTATGAGAAATTTTGTGTTTAAAATTCTGAAAATTGAAACTGTAGGATCTTTCAATATATGTGATTACATATTTACTTTGCAGGAGATGAGAGAGGTCCAGGGAAATGGTTTAAATTATCCTAAAATATGAATAAGAATACATGATAAGCCACATATTTCCTATCTTGACCCCTGCCTGCCATTATACCAATGAAAAGTAACTTCTTAATGTAGAAATGGACTCATGGATACATATATACCTCACTTGTCCAAAATTTATTATGTTTTCCTGATCACTCCTTTTAAAGCCTTGTATGTTACACAGCAAACATTTTTCCACATCACTTTATGTTTCTTTTTCTACACTCTGCCCACAAAGCATAGTTTGTTATATGGATATTAAATGTTATTTTATCACTAATATTTGAATATTTCTATCATGACTATAAAAGGTGATAAAGCAAGTGAATTTATAGACTAAAATATAAGACTATTAATATATCTATGTGGGTGTTTTGGCTACATGATAAGAGATATGATATTAGATCAAAATGAGTGAAATGTGACTTTCTAAAACATGAAAAAGATTTAGCAAAAATACGTATTTCTCATCTCTGTGGAAATCTGGTTGAAGAAAGTATTGGTATTACAAAGACAGTCTGACTTGATAGCCTATGACCATAAAGTGGGGGAGGAGACCCCCTTGGTTATAGACCTAGGGGAGGGGAATAGGGTGAAAGCGGGAGGGAGGGAGGAACAGGAGGATACAAGTGATGGGGTAACATTTTAGTTGTAATCTGAATAAATTAATTAAATAAAAAAAGAAAATTTTTAAATTAGGTTCTTTCTAACCATTTACTCCAGTTTGGATCAAATTGCCAGAGACTTATGAGCACACGATTGTATTTCTTTTGACCTTGTTAAACCATAACATAGACAGTTGAAATAGTAAAAGATGCGTATGTGAAAGACATTTGGGGGCTGGCTCTTGTTCCTTGGGCTTGTCTTCTTGAGCTTAAGCTATGCAGTTAAGAACCCCTGCACTCGGTATGGTGATGTGATTAAATAAATGTATTTATTGTGTTTTTTTAAAAAAAACAAAGATGGTCTGGCTAAGAACCTACTAGTAAAACATTTAAGGGTACCTTTTAGCTATCTCTGAGTAGTGTAGTTTTAAAAATAAAGGAACAAGAATTTAAGGGAAAATAAAATGTGGTTATATTTTGCCAGACTTTTTATGATAATTTCCTTTGCCTTTATATTATTAATAGAGTAGATGTCATGTGACATTGCTGCCACTTTTTCATAGGATTTTGTAGAACTTAATAAATTTATTTTGTGACAACTTAAAAAATTAATGCAAATTTAGCCTCTATGTATTCAGTTTAACCTGAAAATGAATAGTTTATGACATTTAGTGGATAAATCACCAGATGCAATATGGCATAAGGTTTGTTGGTTTAATCAATTTCTGGTCATTTCACAACAGTTCTCAGTTGAATGAACACTTTAAAAAATAGGTTTCAAATGTGATGTCTCCTTTGAGAACCTATTTAATAAGATTTTCCTTTTAGCTCAGCAAATGTAATTTTCTGATTGCTTCCATTCTCTACATCTTGGAATTTAATTGATGTAAGAAGTAAAGCTTATTATGTACATTTACTCTCTATACTGCCTCCCACATTGTAGATTAGATCTGAGAGATACTTCAATGCTTGTAGAGAACATTGTTTATCTTCAGGTTGGAATTGTTTGTATATAATGTTTTCAACACTATTTGATTTGAATTGGTAAGTGTACCTTCCATTTGGATTGTGGATCCCAATTTTCCCTATAATTTTCTCCTATTTTTACAAGTCATTATGTAAACATATTTAGCTGTAGGTAGTGATTTCCATAGTTATGATTGTTTAAACTATCCTTGGATTTTTCTGTTTCCATAGGAAGCTGAATTTCTCATTTCAAGATATATAGCAGCAAATTTATAAACAACATCCTAATTTGACCTATTAAACCTTAAGAGAACAGCAATTCCAGTAGGATGATTGGAGAATTCAATTTTAAAAGCACAAATACATATTTAATATAGAATATCAAGGATCTAGAAAATGTTGCATAACTTCAGTTCTTTCAGAAATAAATGAAAATTATAAAAATTAAATAAATAAGGAACAGAAGAAAATGTTATTCAATCATTAAATGTAGAAAAGTATAGGGAAAAATGGTTTAGTCAACTTAATACCAAATTCACTGTCACAATGTTTGTCTAGTGATTTGAATATGTATTGTAGTTACAAAGAAGTACAGAAATTGCATTGTATGATGCAAACACAGGTCATAAACCAAAAAAAGGTATATTATTCTTAAAAATTCTTAAATTCTAGGGACTGGAGAGATGGCTCAGAGATTAAGAGCACTGACTGCTCTTCTTGTGGTCCTGAGTTCAATTCCCAGCAACCACATGGTGGCTCACAACCATCTATAATGTGATATGATGCCCTCTTCTGGACTGCAGGTGTACATGCAGGCTCAACACTGTATACATAATAATAAATAAATAAATCTTTTTAAGAAAATATAAGCAGTAAACTTCGAACCCCTACCCAGACTAGCCGATGAACAGGACATTCTCCACCATTAAGTAGAGAAGGAGATCTGACATTCACACAAACTCTGGTGCCCCATAGTTGACCATGTCCCTTGGATGGGGAGGCCAGTTGGCATTCAGAGGAAGGATAATAGGTCACCAAGAAGAGACTCGATACCCTATGAGCATATACAGGGGGAGGAGGTCTCCCTCAGTCACAGACATAGGGGAGGGGAATAGGGGGGAAGCAGGAGGGAGGGAGGAATGGGAGGATACAAGGGATGGGCTAACAACTGCGATGTAATATGAATAAATTAATAAAAAATAAAAATTTAAATAAAAAATTTTCTTAAATTCTATATGATTATATCAAAGCAGTTATTTCCAGTTAAAATATGGTAAGTGAGATATGGAACCTAAAGTGAATATATTAGAGAATTGACATATTATGTCAAATCAGAACCAAATAGAAGCCAGGGCAAGTTCTATGATTCTCAGCTGAATATATAGGATAACATGCATCAGTGCAACTTAAGGGTCTCTTTGACACAAAAGGAGCACATTCCTTAAAATGAAAGCGCTGTTGTTATAATAAATCTCATATAGCTCATTATTGTATAGCCTTAAGTAGAAAATAAAAAGAAGGAAATTGTGTGGAAAGGAGGAGAAAGCATAATTATTATCATATTTACATTAACTGTGTATCCACTCACCTTGCAAGGCTGTTAACATAGACGTATTTAGCAGCATGTTTGTTATACCCATAACAGTACCATGAAATTGGCCAGTAAAGCCTCTGTGTAAAAAAAAAATGTAACTATGTAAGTAGCAGTTAATATCCACTTTTTCTACGAATGTTAGGTATTATAATTACAGTATAAATATATGAGAAGATTCAGAATCAGTGTTAGATGGGACATCTTTTCTCCTCTATGGATAGCACACAGACCTTTCGTAGTGTTCCCAGGAAATAGAATGGAAGTGCAGGAATTTTTAAAATGAAAGAATTACATTTAAAGAAAATACAACACACACACACACACATACACACACACACTCACACATTTAAGAATTCTCATATTCTTCAATAAGTTTCACATCCAATATACCACATTAATAGGACTTTTTTGACATTATAGCAACATGTCAAGAAAAAAGAATTTAGTGATGATCCCATATTGAATTTGTTTCAGTGTATCTTGTTTGGAAGTTAATCTCTCATGATCAGTATGCTCTTCTTTCAGCTTGACACCCAAGAACATCCATTTGATATTCTCTCTTTATTTTGCCATGGAAGAAATCAACAAAAACCCTCATATTTTGCCCAACATTTCTCTGCTAGTTAAAGTTAAATGCAACATATTGGCTGATCTGTGGGAAACTTCTTTGTCTGAAAATGAAAGAAAATATACTCCTAACTACTACTGTGAAAATCAAATAAGATATTTAGTCGTACTTACAGGACCATTGTGGTTAATATCTGCCATGCATTCACCACACCTATACATCTCTAGAACTCCAGAGGTATGTCTGAGTGGGTTAAACTTAATGAAGTTTTCTGTCCTCAGGATGACTTTCTGAATACCACAGCAGGTTGAAAGATAAATGCTGGATCTATGTCTATTATAATCTGTGAAACATAACTACTTCCAGTGGCAAACAGAACTCTATCACAATCTGACATTGAAGAAAGAAGTAATGTGAAGTGTTTTACCAGGAGGCTTAGCTCTTATGTACTTGCTTTGTACTTGTTTAGATAATCACAAGAAATTGTATATGATTTTAATAATGAGATGAAGAATTTACAATTTTTATCTCTCCCAGTTTTGCTTAGCATGCCTAGATCTTAGGCTTAGTCTTATTTTTTTTCGTCTTCTTCATATTGATGCTTATACTATATGTCTTTCAGCTTTACTATGGTCATTTTCATCCTCTCCTGAGTGCCAATGAAGAATTTCCTTATTTCTACCAGATGTCTCCCAAGGACACTTCTCTAGCACTAGCCATGGTGTCGCTGGTGGTTCACTTCAGATGGAACTGGATCGGAGTGGTCATTTCAGATGATGACCATGGAATTCAATTTCTTTCTGATCTGAGATGGGAGATGCAAAGACGTGTTGTCTGTTTAGCATTTGTGACTATTATCACAATGGATACAGTATTATACTTTAAAATGTTTAAAAATTACTATAACCAGATTATACTGTCATCAGCAAAAGTTGTGCTCGTGTATGGAGACAAAGAATCTCATCTACAATGGAACTTTATAGTGTGGAGTTCTCTAGACATTCGGAGAATCTGGGTCAGTGTGTCACAATTTGATATGATCACAGTGAAGGG
The DNA here is from genome assembly GCA_907169655.1 of Acomys percivali. Classification (NCBI taxonomy): domain Eukaryota; kingdom Metazoa; phylum Chordata; class Mammalia; order Rodentia; family Muridae; genus Acomys; species Acomys percivali. The sequence goes on along the minus strand of OU015752.1, from coordinate 103,798,669 downwards.
AGATTTCTTGTTTAACACTTTTCATGGTTCTCTATTTTTTACACATCAGCAGTCTGAGATATCTAGCTTTAAACAGTTTATACAGACAGTACACCCTTTAAACTACAGTAATGAAATTTCTCTTTCTAAACTATGGTGGGTTTATTTTAACTGTTCATTGTCATCAGCTAATTGTACAAAGCTTAAGAATTGTTCAACCAACACCATTTTGAAATGGTTATCTAGGCAGAATTTTGGAATGTCCATGAGTGATACAAGTTATACCTTATACAATGCTGTGTATGCTGTGGCCCACTCACTCCATGAGATGATTCTGCAAAAAGTAGACTTATGGTCAAATAATGATGAGAAGAGACTGGAGTTTGACTCCTGGCAGGTAATTAGTCTTTCCTTAAATATGTCAAAGAGATGAGTTTCTTAAATGAAAACTTAAGTTTTAAATCCATGCAAATTAGCAACCTCCTCCCAAGATGCATATATATTTGTACTTTTCCAGTGTACATGAGGCAGATAGTGCTAGTGTCAAAAATTCTGAAAACACTGGCACACAATTCAGCATTTTGCAATCTAAATTAAGGAATTCTGTCCAGAATATTTCAACCACACATGCATCTCATGTTTCACATTTTTGAAAAAAAAAATCATGAAATTCTTAAGTGTCAATAAATTATGATAGAGTCAACACTTTAATCTAAGAATTTCACAAAATTAGTCAATAAATTTTATTCAAATACTCTATCCCACATGCATCTCACTTTTTTAATATTTGAAAATATTTTCTCATGAAATTCTTAAAGGAAAATTTGAAAATGACTTGTTTTATGTTGATCAATGTAATGAATAGATCTCAAATAATATCAAAAACTTCTGCTGTATTTTGATCATTAAGGACCCTCAATTCCCTATGTAATGAACAAATAACACTGTTTATATAAAGAAATAACTACTTGCCCACACTCCAGGCATAAAACTCAGGTGTGTATGTGTTAGGGTATCAAATCAGTGTCAAAAATGATATTTTAAAAGCATATGAAAATTTATATCTACATGGTATTTCCTCCTTTTTTACTATTAAACACTTCTGATAGTTATATTTTAGGAGAGGATAGTGGAAATTGGAGACATTACAAACATTTTCTGGTCTAATTTATAGTTATATTTGAAACTAAAATGACAAATGTGTTTCAGATATTCTCTTTTCTGAAGAACATACAGTTTGTCAATCCTGCTGGAGATCTGGTGAACATGAACCAGAAAGTTAAACTGGACACAGAATATGACATTCTCTATATTGTGTATTTTCCACAAAATTTTGGACTAAAAGTGAAAATAGGAAAGTTTTCCAGATATGTTCCAAGTGATCAGCAATTGTACATTTCTGATGAAATGATAGAATGGGCTACAGATTTTAGACAGGTAATTTGCTCTTAATTCTAATGCTTTACAAGTAGCATAAATTCCTAAATAGCATTGTCTGCTTCCGCTTAGTCATGGGATAAAGCATTTTGTCATTTACTCACTTATTAACTCACTTTCTATACATGTGGATTTATCCCCTTTCTAATTTTACAATATATAAATCATCACACATTCATAATATTTACCTTAAAACAATAAAACCTTATTGTTTTATTCTTTTATTGAAGATCAATTTTTTCTCATACAATATATCCTGATTATAGTTTAAAATCCCCCTATTCCTCCCAGTTCCTCCCCCATACAGGTCCCATCCACTCCAGAACTACTCTGTTTCTGTCTCTCATTACAAGTGAACAGGCATCTAAGACATGTAAACAAACCCTGACAAAATAAAATACAAAACGAAGAAGGAAAAACTATGATATTGGAGTTTGGCCAGCCAACCCAACCAGAAGAAGAGAGTCCCATAGAAGGCACAAGAGTCAGAGGCCCCTGAATGTAACAGTCATGAGTCCCACAAAATATTAATCTAATAATTGTAATATCTATGCACAACTGCAGGCCCTGTGCTCTCTGCGAGCTTATACATACCTTGTTTAATTAATTCAGATGATCTTGGTATGCTGGTGTATTTCTATTTCCGATGGCTTTTAAATTTTTTCTATCTTTTCTTCTGCAGTATTCCTGAGTTTATAGAGGAAAGGTTTGATTGAAACTTCCAATTTAGACTCTCTTTCTACATAATATCTGGCATGTGCTGCTGGAGGAAACCTCTGTTGATGGCTAGATAAGGTGCTGCTCTGTGAATACAGCAGAATATCATGTGGAAACATATTAGTGATTTTTGTTTTTAGACCACTCTTATTTGTTTTTACATATAGGTCTCTGAGCTGTCTAGTCATGGTTTCATGGTTAGCCAAGGTGTGTCCAGTGTGTCCTTCTTAGCAGAGTGGGCTAAATGTCAAATTAGACATTGGTTGACTGTTCTTACAAGTTCTGTGCCACCATGGACTTAGCATGTTTCCTAGGTTGGACAGAATTCAGGTCAAATTTTTGTGGCTGGGTTGACATGTATATATCTTTCAGTAGCCTACAAACAACCTTTCTGAACAAAAGAAACTAGAATATAGGGGTGAAGGCTCCATGTAGGAACCAGCTAGACTTCTCCATGATAAGTGCATGGTGTGGATATTATCCTCTGAAATGGGGCCACAATGTCAGCTTGTAGAAAGCCAATTTTTGTCTTAACAACAGCCTGGAATGTTTGATAATTACCAAATTATCAATTGAATGTCTCCTAGTTGCGTAACTGGAAACCCTGCTGTGCTATCAAAGACAGTTATTTGAGACTCTGTACTCCCATTGTTGGCGTTACTTGTTAATATCATCTTCAGAGATTCCAAGAAGATCCTTGACCCCATTTCAGGCATCTCCTCCTGCATCTTCTCCATACATTTTATGCACCATACTTGATTTCCCTTCTCTTGTTCTCGTGCAGCAAGAGATTATAAATAAAATCTATACTAATTCTGTGCCAAGGGAGAATCCCGTGTCTCCCCTAGAATATACCTCTTTACCTAAACTCTCTGGGTCTATACATTGTACCTTGGTTATTATTTACTTAATGATTAATATCACCTTATAAGCTAATACATACCATATTTATCTTTTGGGGTCTTAGTTACTTGCACAGAATGGTTTGTTCTCTTGCTCCATCCGATTGTCAACAACTTTTATAATGTCACTTGTCTTAACTTAGTAACTCTTCATTGTAGGAATGTATATTTGCTTTAGCCATTCTTCCATTAAAGGTCATATGAGCTGTTTCCGGTATCTGACAATTTTGAACAAAGTTGCAATGAATTTTGTTGAGCAAGTGTCTTCATTGTAGCATGGACCATCTCTTGGGTATATGCCAAAAATTGTACAACTGGGTGTATAGACAGATTTATTCCTATCTTCCAGGAAAAAAAAACTGTCATATTGATTTTTATAGTGCCTGAAATGGTACTACTCTCACCAGCAAAGGAGAAGTGTTCTGCTTGTTCCACAAAATCATCAGGACTTGTGTTACAAATATTAGCAATTCTGACAGATTTTAGATGACATCACAAAATAGTTTGAATTTCCCTGATGGTTGAGGATATGAAACATTCTTAAGTGTTTCTCAGCTATGTGAGATTCCTCCATTGAGAATTCTCATTTTAGTCTGTTCTCAGTTTTTAATTGGATTGTTAAGATTTTTGATAGCTAGTTTCCTATTTTTCTTACATATTTTAGGTGTTAGTCCTCTGTCAGATATGGAGTTAGCAAAATCCATTTATCATCCTCTAGGATGCTGTTTTTTCTAACTGATGATGTACTTTCCCTTACATAAAAATTTCAGTTTCCTTTTTTAAAATGTATTATAATTTATTCAGATTACATCTCATTGTTATTGCCTCACTTGTGACTTTCAATTCACGCCCTCTTCCCTCTTCTGTGTGCCATTAAGTGAGATGTCTGCAATTTCTTCATGAAGAAAATTAGTGCTGGGATATTTCCTTTTAGCACTGATTTCATTGTGTCTCATAGGTTTGGGTATGTTGTACCTTCATTTCCATTGAATTCTGGGAACTGTTTAATTTCTCTCTTATTTCTTCCATGACTCAGTTGTCCTTGTGTAGAGAGTTATTCCACGTGTAAAGAGTTTCATGTGTATGTGTAGGATTTTGTTGTTTCTGTTGTTGTTGAGGCCCAACTTTATTCCATTTTAGTCTAATAAGATACAAAGGAGTATTTCGGTCTTACTGAATTCATTGAGGCTCGCTTCATGCCTGACAATATGGCAAATTTTGGAGACAGTTCCATGAGGTGCTAAGAAGGTATTTTTTGTGTGTTTCAGTGAAAAGTTCTGTAGATGTCTGTGGATTTTTTCCCTTTGATGAGAATGAAGTGTCCTTCCTCATCTCTTTTAATTAATTTTTGTAGAAGTTCTATTTTATCAGTTATAGAATTGCTACTCCGTCTTGCTTCTGGTGTCTGTTTGCTTTGAAAACCTTTTTCTTTTCCTTTACTCTCAGGTAATGTCTATCTTTTTGGCTGGCGTATGTTTTTTGTATGCAGCAGAATGGTTGGTTGTCTTCATGCATTTATTCTGTTATTATGTGTCTTTTTATTTGAGAATTTAGTTCATTCATTTTGAGAGATATTAATAACCAGCGAACTTTAGACACTTTTATTTTTATGTTGATGGTGGAAATGTGTTTGTGTGCTTGTCTACTTTTGGTTTTGATGTAGTGGACATTTTTATATCCTGTGGGCTTTTCTTTGGTGAGGGTTAGGTTAACCCTCTCAAGTTGGAGTTTTGCTTCTAGTGTCTCCTGTAGATATAGTTTATATTTGGTTCTTTCACAGAATCTCTTGTTTTCTCTATCTATGATGATTTAAAGTTTTGCTGGGTATAGTAGTCAGAAATGGCATCTGTCATCTCTTAGGATTTGCCAGAAGTCCGTTAGGCCCTTATGGATTTTATGGTCTCTGCTGTGAAGTCAGGTATTACTCAGCTTTTTTGCTTTGCAGCTTTAAATTTTTCTTTGTTCTGTGCATTTTTTATTTTTATTATTATGTGCAAGGAAGATTTTCTTTTGTGGGCTAATCCATTTGGTGTTCTATGTACATGTTTTATACTTATAGGCCTCTCTTTCTTAAGATTGGGGAAATTTTCTTCTATGATTTTGTTGAAAATATTTTCTGGTCCTTACAGCTGTGAATCTTGTCTTTCTTCAACTCCTTCTATTCTTAGATTTTTTTGTCTTTTCATGGTATCCCTGATTTCTTAGATGTTTTGTGTCCATAGTTTTTTAGATTTAACATTTTCTTTGGCAGATGTAATAGATTTCTTCCATTGTGTCTTCTACACCTAGGATTATTTCCTCTGTCTCTTGTACTCTGTTGTTGGTGTTTACCTTTGTAGTCCCTCTTTTCTTCATAAGTTTTCCATCTCTAGTGTCTCTAGTATTTCCTTAGTTTTTACTTTGTTTCTTGTTTCTCTTTCCATCTTCAGATATTAAACCATTTTATGGAATTCCTCACCTCTTTGTTTGTATTTTCTTGCATTTCCTTGAGATATTTATTCATTTCCTCTCTAAAGGCCTCATACTGTTTGCCTGTACCTTCTTGTATTTCTTGAAGGATTTTATTCATTTCTTCCATTATCATTTTCATCCGCATTGATTTAGTGTCATTTTCTGATGTTTCAGTTGGGTTAGGGAATGCAGAGCTACTGAGTTCTAAAAATGCCATATTGCTACGGTTTTGCTGACTGTTTTTATCATGGCCTTTAATGTTCTAGTTGTCTATGGCATTGGCTGGTAGATCCTTTTGCCTGCTGAAGTTTTTGTGGGGTACAGAAAGAGCCCTGTACAAGAAGCTTCATGTTCCTTCAGCAGCCCTCCTTAGAATCAGTGGGAATGGTCTTCAACTGGTTGATAATTATCAAGGGCTTGTTGATGGTTGTGCTCAGATATATGATCCTAGGGACCAAGTGAACCCTTCTTTCACCAAGGAAATCCCAGATTCAGCTGCCCCATTACTGGATTTCTTGCCCCATGGTTAATGAGCTCCTGCTACTCAGACACTGTGCTCAGAAACCACTCTTGCTGGACACTGTCATTTTTGAGTAGCTGTGAGTACAGATGATGTGCTGAGCTTTGTAACCTCAAATTTCTTTATGTAGCCATTTATTTCTGTAAACTTTTGTCTCCATGCCACTTTCATTGTGTTTCATGAGTGTGTGTAGGTATAGTCAATTTCACTGCATCCTAGAAAATATATCATTTTTTCCTGGTTACTCTCATGATTCACTTTTCATTCAGTGGTATGTTGCTCAATTTCCATGAGCTCTGTTTTTTCTGTTGTTGATATCTAGTTTTAATACATGATGTTCTAATGGGGTACAAAGTGTTGCTTCAATTTTATTGTATCTGTTGAGACTTGCTTTGTGTCTGAGGATGTAATCAATTTTGGAGAAAATTCCATGGCTTGTAGAGTATAAAAATATTCATTTCTGTGTGAATAAAATGCTCTGTAAATAAATATCTTTTAGGTCCATTTTGTTTATAATTTCTCTTAGCTCCAATGTTTACCTGTTTATTTTTTGTCAAGATGACCTGCCTACTAGTGAAAGCAGGATGTTCAAGTCTTCCACTACCAATCTATTAAGGCCAATGTGTGTTTTAAGATGTAATTGTAATTCTTTAACAGATCTGAGTTCCCTTCCCTTTGTGGCATAGATATTAAGAACTAAAATATCAACATGGTGGGTTTTTACCTTTTTAAGTATGTAATATTCTTCCACATATGTTTTAATTAGGTTTTGTTTGAAGTCTAATTTTAGATATTAAAATAGCTGTACTACCTTGATTCTTAGGTCCATTTTTTCATATATCATTTTTCAACTATTCATCCTGACGTTATATCTATCCTAAATGTTTATATGTATTTATTTCAGATACAGCAGAAGGATTGATCCAGTTTTTATAGCCATATTTTAGTCTGTGTCTTTTCATTTCAAAATTAGGAGCACTAATTTTGGCATATGTGTGGATTTTAGTCATCTAGCTTTATTTGTGGAAATAAATCTGGATTTTGAGCATGCTTAATTCTCCTTCCTCTTTACATATTATTCTTGATTTCATCTTTTCAATAATGTGGCTGATTTCCTGGACACTTTATATCATTTCTTATATTTATATTTTTCTTTTCATGCTGCATAAGTTTCTTTTTTATTAATTTATTCATATTACATCTCATTTGTTAGCCCATCCCTTGTATGCTCCCATTCCTCCCTCCCTCCTGCTTCCCCCCCTACTCCCCTCCCCTATGTCTGTGACTGAGGGGGACCTCCTCCCCCTGTATATGCTCAAAGGGTATCGAGTCTCTTCTTGGTGACCTATTATCCTTCCTCTGAGTGCCACCAGGCCTCCCCATCCAAGGGACATGGTCCAATATGGGACACCAGAGTTTGTGAGAAAGTCAGATCTCCTTCTCCACTTAACGGTGGAGAATGCCCTGTCCATCGGCTAGTCTGGGTAGGGGTTCGAAGTTTACTGCCTATATTTTCCTTGGCTGGTCCCATAGTTTGAGGAGGACCCCAGGGCCCAGACCTGCCTGTAGTTTTCCAAGACCCTCTGGATCCTTCTATTTCCTAATTCTCCCAGGATTCTCAATAGGATGTCTTCCTCTCTGACCCACTTTACTGGTAGGTAAAGTTTTTCATGGGGACATACCCCTTGGAAGTTTCTTTCTTTTTCTATCTTAAATATTTTATAGTGTCGTTTCCAACTCTTGTATTATTCTTGTGAAGCTTTCTTCTGTAGTTCATGGCAAGTTTTTAAATATTTTATTTCAAATTTCTCTTAATTTAGGTTATCTTTATTAGTAATATTTCTACTTTGAAGTCTTTTACTGTTTTATTTATTTTCTTACACTGCATGCTTTGTTTTTCATGGTATTACTTAAGGGACTTGCTATTTTTCTCTCTTTAGACCTTTATTATAATCCTAAAGCCTATTTTAGGTTCTTTTTATCATGCTTCAGCTATGTTGGGATACACAATGCCTATTGATATAAGATAGCTGGACTCTAACAAAAAGAACACATGTCCTTGCATGTTGTTGATTGTGGATTTTTGCTGCTATCCTGGTATCTGGGTTTGGGATGATTAAAATTATCGGTGCTGCTTTCTCAAATTGTCTTTGTTGCCTAGGTATTTTGTTTCTTGGTTTCTGTTTCCTCTATGGAATTCAAACTAGAATGATATATATATAATTCAAGTGTTTTTCCTGGCCTTCCATGCTGGTATATTTCCAGAAAATGCCTACCAGTGTTGGAGGCTAGGTAATTGGAATGAGCTGTGGGAAGGAAAGTTGGAGGAGAAGGTCTTTGTTATCCACTGAAGATACAGTCAGACAGGAAAGGGATACCATAACAGGTTTTAAACTACAGAAATATAATGAGAATAAAAAGATTGTACCTCAGGAGTAGTAGTAAATGTGTAGGTTTGACTTCAACTTACTTGTTTCTCTGTGAGGGGCAGCCTTTACATTAGACAGAAGTGCCAACTTGAATTGGGGCTGGAATTTAGCAATGAGAGGGGAGAGGGAGTTTAGGAGAGAAAAGTCTGTGAAATATACAGAAGATGTGGACATAGGTGTGACAAGGCTGTAGCTTATGTTCTGTTGCTTCATTGGGTATAGGCCTTCATTGGGTACAAGTGTTTGGAAGAACTGAGAGACAGAAGGTCTGCCAAAAGTCTACCTTTTTTGGCAGGTGTGACATGTGGATATATCAGGGCATGTCTGCTTGAGTTGAGGACTGGGATATAGGTGCAAGTGGGGAACAAAAGTTGAGGAGGGACAGTCTGTGGAATCCACAGGAGATGTGGTCCAGGGAAGGAACTTTGAGATTGATGTTCTGGTGCAACCACTGAGTAGACAGCAAAAATGATTCTGCAAAAAAAAAAAAAAGAAAGGCATGAGAAGGTCTTGAAATAATACTTTATCGTATGAGACATGTGTATAAAGAAAGGTTTTCATTGGCTTGGTATTGTGAGTCACTGCTGCATTTGTTAAATATGCTAAATTTTATTTCTAATATTCATCTGATATTCCACAGAATTTGCCCTCAATATGCAGTATTCCTTGCAGTCCTGGATTCAGAAAATCCCCTCAGGAAGGAAAGGCTGTCTGCTGTTTTGATTGTAACCATTGTCCAGAAAATGAAATTTCCAACATGACAAGTAAGAATATATTGTGCCAAATTAACCAACAGATTCTTTTAATTTCTCTCTTATTAACTTATATATCAAAGGGATCTTTTTGAAATAGATAGGAAATGATAACTCTCACTCTTAAGTTATATGTAACAATAACACTACTATTGGAAATAATATACTACCTGTATTAAAATATGTCTTTGTCTCTGCATTCCAGAAGTAGTGAACATACTTTATTTTACTGTGTGTTTCACAAGAGTAATGAAGTTACTATCACATCTCATCTTTATCATGAATTTCAGCATATTATAATAAATTATATCTAATTTTCATTTTATTGAAGAGATGTATGGTATGAATTATTATTTTCCAAGTGCCACTTCTTTCAGATGTCTATGAAAGATTTGATGCTCAGTAGTGTTATATCATGTTTTAGAATGTGCTTTTTTGTAGAGCAATACTATCATTGTAAGGGTGGATTTTTAATTGTATTCTAGATCACAGTTAAATTTGGAGGTGAAATTTTTGAATTATAAATTAAATATTTTCTTCTAATGATCGTGAAATGTATGTACAGAAAGTTTATGATTTAAATGTGTGGGTATCTATAATAAAACAAATAAAAACTTTGGAAATTGTGCAGTTGGTCATATATAAAATATGTGAAGGATGCAACAATTTTTGTTTGTGATGATGAATAACAAATAACTAATTAACTTACATTTCCATTAAGAAGCAGACCAAAATGTAAATGGTTTCATATGATTTGAACATGAGTATTTGAAGATAAGATAGAGATTTCTAAAACATTAAATGTATTTGGCTACAGAACACAGTGACTAATCAATGAAAATAAACTTCTGAAATGGAATAAAAAAGAAATGCATTGGGGTGGAGAGATGGCTTAGTGGCTAAAAACACCGCCTGCTCTTCCAGAGGTCCTGAGTTCAATTCCCAGCAACCACATGGTGGCTCACAACCATCTATAATGTTATATGATACCCTCTTCTGCAGATAAAGCACTCATATACAATAAATAAATCTTTAAAAAAAGAAATGCATTTGATAATATTTAATACTCTTTAAATTAAGAGGAAAATATAAAGTATTCTAATACTTCTACTCACTAGTTTATAAAAATCAGAAAGAATATGAAAACTGAACTAGAATGTCCATTCTTGAATGGAGAGACTCAGTAATGGAAAACCATCATTACTTATCAATTTAATATGTTGGCTGAATGCAACTGAATGAAACCAGAATATATTTTGTTGTAATTTACAAAGACGTGGGTAGAAGGATGTTCTTTGCCTCCAGGAAGTACTGCCCATCAAAATTATATCTTTAAGGTATGGAACATTATCTTGAGAATGATATTTTCTAAGTGAATACTACAATGCTTAGAAGAGTTGGGCATAAGCCTGTCAGAAGTAGTCCTTAGTGAATCAATTTTCCTTGGTGGGGTGGCTTTCCAAGGCCACAGAGGAAGAGGACACAGACAGTCAATATGAAACTTAATAGCCTGAAGTCATTTGATAGGAGAGGAGATCTCCCTCCTTCTGAGGACTAGGGGAGGGGGATGAGGGATGAAGGAGGGAGAGTAGGAGTGGGAGGTGACAAGGGATGAGGCTACTATCAGGATGTAAAGTGAACAAATTAAAAATAAAAATAAATAAAAAGGAAATAAATAAAGTATATAGTTATAAAAAACAATGTGGGGCACATATTTCTTACAGAAATTAGTAAAACTGGAAAATAATATGCCCTTCAAAAATTCATGTATTGAAACATACATAAAAGTGATGTTGACATTTTTTCAATTAGCAAATTTATGTGATATTTTTTACATGTTATCTCTGCCTTCCTTGGTACTATTAGTCCATTTTTCATTCTTATATAGTTCATATTATAACAAGCTAACATTTTCCTCATTTCCTCTTCTTTCTCCAAATTCTCCAGTACACTGCTCCTTGATCTTTTAAAAATTCATGACCTCTTTTCTTATTATCTGATGACAAGTACAAATATTTTATATACACACATATATGTATTATATATATATGTATGTATATATATATATACACATGTATTGGTCAATGTGTATAATATTACTTTTAGATTTTCAGGACTGACAATTTGTTTTCATCCAAAGATACTCAGCTGATGTGTTCTTCTCAGGAGAACATAATTTTTCCAACTTTCAACATTTCTTAGGTGTCTGTAGTTCTCTGTGTAGACCTGTTGCCTAATGGTCTTTCTATCATCCACATTTCCATGCCTATTTTTTTGTCCTTACTTAGATAAGGTTTAAGAAGCTAAGTTAATGAGACTTTATATGTGTTCCTCGTGATATTCCTAAAAGGCACCAATTCAAATCAAACTCTTCTTGATCTAGCTCTTAAAATCTTTGCAATCACATCTTCTGCAATTTGCCATGAGCCTTAAGGGAAAAATAATATTATATGTGTATCCATTGAACTAGATATGATAACCAAATTTTTATGGCTTGTGGATTTTCTAATGGTCTTTGTCTCATTATAAGATAAGTTTCCATGATGAAGGGTGACAACTATATTCTAGAATGAGTTATGAATTACAGTGCTCTAATAAGATGGTTGTATGGTCTTTTCAAATATATAGGGTGGGTGGAGAGTAAACATATGAGGCCATTGATATGTAGTATCAAATTTATGGCTGATGGGTTAACCATAAAATGCACACAGAATCAACTTACTCTAACTTCTGTTTTACATTATCCTCAAAAATATGAATAACAAAACTGCTTCCATGAATGATCCAATCCAAGATAGGTTAATATGGAAACCTAAATCTTATGTGAAATTACATTATTTTTGTAAAATACTAAAACGTCTTGCGTATATAAGATAAATATGAACAATGGTTTGCAGAAAATGATAAGAATTGGAAATTGGGATTACATCTTATGCAGTTTCCACATTTTAATCTCCTATAGCACAAGAGGTAAGGCTAATTTAGCTATTGTTTTACAATGCATTGCCATAGTGTATTCTGTGAGTAATAGAAAAAAATTTAAGTTGATAATGTCTTTCCTATTGTAGACATGGATCAGTGTGTGAAGTGTCCAGATGACCAGTATGCTAACAAAGATCAAACTCAATGCATCAAAAAAGTTGTGACCTTTCTGTCTTATGAAGACCCCTTGGGAATGGCTCTGACCTGCATGACTCTGTGCTTCTCTGCTCTTACAGCTATGGTCTTCTGTGTCTTCTTGAAGCATCAAGACACTCCCATTGTCAAGGCCAATAACAGAGCTCTCAGCTATGTCTTACTCGTTTCCCTATTTGTTTGTTTTCTCTGTTCCTTGTTCTATATTGGCCATCCAAACACAGTCACCTGTATAATGCAGCAGACCACATTTGCAATTGTGTTCACTGTGGCTGTCTCTACTGTCTTGGCTAAGACACTTACTGTAGTGTTGGCATTCAAGGTCACAGTTCCAGATAGAAGGACAAGGTTCCTGCTGGTCTCTGGGTTACCTAACTTCATCATCCCCATATGCACCGGAATTCAACTGATTCTCTGTGGAATCTGGGTGGGAACTTCTACTCCATTTGTTGATGCTGATGTACATATGGAACATGGTCACATCGTCATTATTTGCAACAAAGGTTCTGTAATTTTCTTCTACTGTGTCCTGGGCTACTTGGGCTCCCTTGCCCTAACAAGTTTCACTGCAGCTTTTCTGGCAAGAAATCTACCTGACACATTCAATGAAGCTAAGTACTTGACATTCAGCATGGTGGTGTTCTGCAGTGTTTGGATCACCTTCCTAGCTGCCTACCACAGCACCAAAGGCAAGGCTACGGTAGCAGTGGAGGTCTTCTCTATCTTGGCCTCCAGTGCAGGGATGTTACTTTGCATCTTTGCCCAAAAATGTTACATTATTTTGTTAAGGCCTCAGATATATTCTTTTCACAAGTTCAGAAAGACACACATGCTAAAACAAAAAATGTTTTCCAATTTTAACTAAATTCTTTATTATTGCTTTTTAAAATTTTACAGTTTGTTACAGTGGATATTATAACATATCCACAAGTTCAAAAAGCTACTTTCCAATCATTAAATGGTTTATCAAAATATAAAGTTTCTATTATAGAAAAATGAAGAAAATAAATTGCATAATAAAGTTCTAACACATGACATGGACCTCAGTTCTACTGAATCAAACCCTGTCATCATCCAATTTCCAGCGTTATATTTGAGAGACCACAGAGTTTTCAATAATTTATGTGATAAAATCTTGGAGCATTACAGTAATTCTTAAGGTCGTATACCATAGATGATACATTACGGTTATCTAAATAGAGGGATTCTGCTACTTGAATGGTAAAGGTACTTAAAGTATAGATAGAAATGAGGCAAAAACGATGACTGTTTATATTATAAAACTTTAAACTCAGTGTTTCTAGTCATTTTTCTGAACAAGATATAAGGTAAGGAACTACAGTGTAGACTGAGATCAAATTATCATTCACATCCTTCCCCTTCTTTCTCTGTACCCCATTCCCCATGAGGAGATTAAGTTGTTCACCAGCTATATCTGAATAGAGGGTCTAAATTCTCTGCTTACAATGTCCTTGGTTGGTGCATCAGTTTGTGCAGGCACCCCTGGTTCCAGATCTGCCATCCTGGATAGCCTCCTTGTGGAGGTCCTGACAACCAAACTCCATCTTTCCATGCCCCTACTCTTCCATAAATCTCAAAACATTTTACCCATAGTCCAACTGCAAGTTCCAGTATCTGTCCTGATGTCCCGTTGGATGCATGCTCTCAGAGGACATCTATGTTGGGCTAATATCCACTCACAAATGAATAAATGCCATGAGTGTCTTTCTGGGTCTGGGTTACCTCACTCAGGTTGATCATTTTTACTTCCATCCATTTGCCTGCAAATTTCAAGATTTCCTTGTTTTTGATAGCTAAATAGTATTCCATTGTGTAAATGTACCATAGTTTCTTTATCTATTCTTCCACTGAGGAATATCTAGGTTGTTTTCAGATTCTGGCTATTACAAATACATCTGCTTTTCTTTTAACTTAGATTAGTTAAGGGGAGTTTTTGGTATCTATTTTCTTGAGTTTCTTATGTATTTTAGATGTTTGTCCTCCATTAGATATAGAGTTGGTTAAAAAAATAACTTTTCCATTCTGTAGGCTGTATTTTGCCTTATTTGAGTTGTTCGGATGCATGAGGTCCCGTGTATTAGTTGTCAGTTTTAGAGTGTGTATTACATATTTTTTGTTCAGAAAGTCATATCATGTTTCACAGAACTCCAGGCTATTAACCACTGTATTTTCTATCAGGTTCAGCATATCTGGTCTTATTTTGAGATCTTTAATCCAGTTGGACTTGAGATTTTTGAAGGGTGATAGATAAAGATATAAGTATATTTGCATTATGCTGCCTCTGGCTATCTAGTTTGACGATCAGCATTTGTGGAACATGCTGTATTTTTCTAGGGTGTATTTCTGGTTTCTCTATAAAAAAAATCAGGGGTCCATACATTTATGATTTTTTTTCTGGTCTTTGATCTAATTCTATTGATAAGTGTGTCTGTTTTTATATCAATACCATGTAATTTTAATTGCTATAGATCTGTATTTAAGTGTAACATTAGGCATGGTGATACCTCCAGTACTCATGTTACTGTTCATGATTGTTTTATGTCTCCTGAGATTTTTTTTTCCATATAAAGTTGAAATTTTTTCCTTTAATGATGTGTAAGTAACTGTGTTGGAAATTTTATAGAAATTTCATTGAATCTGTCGTTTGCATTTGGCAGTATGGCCATTTTGCCTATGTTGACCTTACCAATCCATGAACATGAGAGATATATCAATTTTCTGATGTCTTTTCTATTTTTTTCTTCAAATACTTGAAGTTTTTATCATATATATCATTTAGTTGCTTGTTTAGAGTTACCCCAAGTTTTTATATTATTTGAAGCTATTTTAAAAGTTGTTTCTCTGATTTCTTACTCAGTTCATTTTTTAATTGGTACATAGGAGGGCTACTGAATTTTTTTTTTTTTTTTTAGTTTATCATGTATCTAGTCACTTTAGTGAAAATGTTTACCTCTTGGAGGAGTTCCTTTAAGTACTATTTGCATATGTTATCATAGCATATCAAGCTTTGACTTCTTCCTTTCCAGTTTTGATCCCCTTCATCTTCAGTTGTCTTACTGTTCTAGACAAAACTTCAAGTACTATGTAGAATAGATATGGTGAGAGTGCTCAGTCTTGTCTTGTTTCTCATTTAATGGAATAGCTTGAGTCTGTTTCTACTTATTTATATTGGCTGTATGCTTTCTATAATCTACTTTTATTATGGTTAGGTATGTTGCATATATCCCTAAAGTCTTCATGCTTTATTTCTAAATTCGCCAACAACCTGATATTGTGTTGGATTTTGTCAAAGACCTTTTCTGTATCAAATGAGATAAATGTGTTTTTTCTTTCAATTAATTCATTTGGTGGACAACTTTTACTTGTTTTTGTACTTTGAACCATCTCTGCATTTCTGGGATGAAACTTGCTTGGACATGGTGGATGAAATTTATAATGTGTTCTTGGATTCAATTTCCATTGAGTTTTTTAGTGTTTTTTTTTAATATGCTCATTAGAGAAACTGGTCTGTAATTCTCTTTCTTTGTTAAGTATTTAGTTTTTATATCAGGGTAACTGTGGCCTCATAAAATAGATTGAACAATGTCTATTGTGTTTTCATTTTGTAAGATAATTTGAGGAGTATTGGAATTAAATTTTTTGACATGCTAGTAGAATTCTGTGCTAAAAAAAATGTAGTCTTGGACTGTTGTTGCTGTTGTTGTTTTGTGGAGGCTTTTAAAGACTGCATCTACTTATGCATAAGTTATGAGTCTATTTAAATTGGTTTTTATTGTTTTTTACACACTAAATATAGAATTGTTTTATTTCAAAAAGAAATCAACATCTATTTATTCTATTTAGAAAATAAGCTTAGGTATTTGTCATTATCTGATCTCAAACATCACTATGTTGTTCTCGTCTTTCTTTCTTTCTTTTACAAATTATTGTTTCCGGTGCAAATGTAAATACAATAATCACTCACAGGTTGATTAGCTTTCTCTCTTGCAACCATCCTGCTCTCGACTCCCATGATGTAAGGAACAAAATATGGAAGACTGGGCTTTTTGGCCAGCAAAAAGGAAAATAGTTCACTTACAGTAGCTTGCTCCAGATGGCCCTGGTGACCAGAGGTGCCTTGGAGTTCCAGTGTTTCATTTAGTTCACTGATCCTCCTAATGTGGAGCCACTCTGCTCCACTGCTTTCTAGTTATCTCTCCCAGTGGTTTTATGCATCTCTATTTTACAGGTGAGAACAGTGACTATAGAAGTTTGTGATTATTTTCCTTTCCTCAAGAGTTACATCCACTGGGTGTCAGAATGGGAGTTTTAATTATATGCCTACCTGTAGATGTTAACAGAGACTGTTTCCCAGTATTGAGGGTTAAAGGGACTCAACTTTTTATAACCAACATTTTGTAAATTATTATTGTCACTCACAAGTGTATCTCTAAATTTAAGGAATAAACATTTCCAGAATAGCCCAAACCGATGCCTCCCATTTCATGGGATCACAAGTATTGGGATTATTTGGGTTTTATTGAAAGGAAAATTCTTCATCTTTTCCTAGACATATTAGGTAGTAATTCTAAAGCTAGCATCTAGCAATCTCAGTTTTCAATAACAACCCTGATGTGAATTTTCAATATGTTGAATTGTGAGACACATTCTATTAAAAATCTGATTTATTCTCATAATTAGAATCTGACTATTCATAAATTAAATAATTAAAAATATAATCATAGAACAGATTAAAGATGAAAATTTACAAGGGTATCATTTAGCATCCATCAATGGCCTACCAAATCATTGGAGCAGAAGTAGACATGTAGCATGTCTTATATCTTTCCTATCTTAACCAGTTTCTTTTTTCATATATATTTATTTTATTACACATGCATAAAACAAACTACATACAGCAAGGAGGAACATGTAACAGTCATGAGTTCTGCACATGTTACATTCATAGTGGCTTGGCTATTTGTATTTGTCAAACTTTAACTAAACATTTTTGCTGTCTTCTGGGTTTAAATTTCTGAATGAAATTCAATATTTATCCTATGTCATCTCTATTAATTTAACTTCTTTATCTTGATCTAAAAAGATCTTATCCCCTAACCAATTAAACTTGATTGTAGAACTAAACTATCTGTTCTTCAACACACCTTAGAGAACTGAGGAGGAATAAGACTTAAATTCCTGAATGAGCCAACAGTGCAGGTTAGCAGCTCCCAAAAATGAAAGAGACAGTTTACTGCCTGAACAGTCACCCAACACTCTCTATCACATTGGAGCCTCATCTTCAGCCTTCTGGCCCAGTATCTTTGCCAGACTTATTCTCAAAGCAGGAACTATTAAGGACTTGTTTACCCTGTCTTGGCAGAGTTTGGCCATCAACTCTGCCTGCATGTAAAGCTGCCCATTTTTAGGCAGAACTCTGTTTGTGGCAGGAATGATGACATTTTTCCAAGTGGCTGAAGAGAACACCATGAGGAGAACACCCTCTGACTATACAGGACTCCAGGTGAAAAGGAGGACAACACCAACCCACCCACAAAACTTCTTCCCCAAATTTACCCTGCCTATAAGATTTTCAGGGCTATATATATATGGCAATGATTAAGGGAAGGTCCAACCAATTCCTGACAAAATCAGATCCATACCTGTTGGGAGAGAGCCAACACCTGAAACTATGCTCACGGACAAGAGCCTAGAATAGCCTTCTTTGAGAAGCTCCAGCCAGAAGGGGATTGAAACATGCAGATTCAGAGCATAGGCACAATAAAGCAATGTTTGTCTGTGGAATCTATACAGAAAATTCTCCATCCTTTGGTGAGACTGCTGTACACATTGAACATGACCGTATTTTAGTTGTCTAACACAAAATTTTAGTTATTGCCTTAGATTGTGCCCTTGAATACTTGAGCTACATTACCCTTACAAGTTTTCCTGTACTTTTTGTAGCCAAGAATCTGCCAAACACATTCAGTGAATCCAAGATACTAACATTTAGAATGAAGCTATTCTTTAGTGTCTTGGACATTTTTGTCCCTGTTTACCAAAGCACCAATAGAAAGACTATGGTAACTGTATGTGTCTTTTATGCTTTGACCTTGATTATATGGCTAATTTTCTACATCTTTGCAACAACTTGCTACATTATTTTGTTAATTTCAGAGAGGTGGTTTTTGTTCTTTTTTTTTTTTTGTCTTGTGTTTTTTTCAAAACAACTCAGACAAGAGTGAAATTAAAAGTGGAATTTTAATTCCTACAATACAAAACTCAATATGGCATGGCATATGTATTGAAGGGCCACCTCTGGTGTTCTTCCAGATATATAGGACCCTATGGATTGGCTACTACATCTCATCCACCTCTCCCCTATATAGGAGTATATGAGGGAAGGGACGGATGGGTAGACTTCAATGGGAAAAAGGTGTCAGACATTGACTAATAGCAAAAAGTTAATTTTACAAAGGATGGTCCCCAGCTCCTGGCTCAGCCTAAGAAGGTAACATCTGCCTGTGCCAAATTAATGTTTTAGAAATGATAATGTTATTACCACATACTTTGTACTGTGTATTCTATATGCCTGATTGCCTCACTGACCCTCTTGAATCGACTCCATGGAAAATGTAACCACAATGCACTCCCTGTTTAAAAAAATGTGTATAAAAATTTAGACTGCTTGCCTGCAATATACACTCAGATTCAGACTGGCCCTGGGTTTGTCTGTCCTTTTGCCAAATCCTTGTCCACCGATGCTTTGATAACTCCGATTCCCAAGGACCTATACTCAACTGAGATGGTCCGTGGCAACATATGACTTGGAAAGGTCTTCTAAGTAGTAGTAGCAAGACTTCTTACACATATAGGTCTTCCAGTTTTTACTGCAGGGCTTTAAGCTTTTATGTGCTCAGATGCCCTGTTTTATTACGGAGATCCTAAATTGAAAGCACAGTATTGTAGACTCATTAAAAACATCATTGCTCGACCTAACCATTACATTCAGGAAAAAACTGAGCATTATATTACTTTAGAGTTCAGGAGAAGAGTAATGAACACAGGGGTATGCAGTAGTTTTTACAGGCGAATAGAAGCTTTATGTAATAAGAAAACCTGTTTTTGAAATGTTCTACTGCAAATTAGAAAAAAATGGTCATAATTGTTAAATAATTGTTAAATGTGTCATGCAAGCTATACCATACATTGTAATCCCCATATAACACAATGTGATATATTTAAGTATTTTCTCTAGACTCATTCTGTACTAGAGCAAGACTTCTGTCTGCCAGTAGCTTTTCACTCCAAGTCTTTGCTGTTCTAATTTCTGGATGCTAAACATGAGTTCTATGCTATTGCTATGAGTCTTCTGATTTGGGGATAGTATGGGATATAAGCCTGGAGCCTAGATTCTCAAGAAACAGATATATGAAGCTGTATTAGGGGATTATCAGAAATGAACTTGCCTCTTGGGTTTAGAGTGTCTCGACTTCAGTCTTTCAGAAATTGCTGGTTATGCTGGCTCAGGCACTTTCACACAGTCTTCTGGACAGAGCATCTTCTGATATGGAATGTCATGGGAAAACTATATAAGTGATGTTTAGATGATGAAAAATAAATTTTGAGTACAGTAACAACAAGGATGTACACTGTGTGGCAAGTGCAATTCTTAATAATTTGTAATTATAAACTCACTTAAATTGTACACTAACCAATGTACTTTCCTCTCTTTATCTGGGTTATCCAGTACCTAAACAGCCAATTCTGAAGGAGAAAGGAAACCTATCTCCCCTCCAAAACACAAAAGCTGATATCACAGGTAAAACTCAGGAGTTATCTTCCTCTCTCTCTCTCTCTCTCTCTCTCTCTCTCTCTCTCTCTCTCTCTCTCTCTCTCTCTCTCTCGATTTCAATAAAACTCAACAATGCTGAGGGGGGAAAGGCAATTAATCACAAAACAGAAGAATTGTAAAATACAACAGGTTATATGTTTTAAATCTAAACATTTCTATCTAAGTATCCATTACATAATTTCACGGTGAGTTAAGAGTGAAAAGGCCTAAAAGTTACAAGAATATATGATTTATCAATTAGCACTGACATAACTATACATTTTCCATCTATCTCTTAGTTCATAATGAGTTCAGGACAATAATTTTATCTGTCTTTCATTCTAAGAAACAGAGTAAATTCAGACATATCTAGGTAGGTTCATTCCACCTTAGGTTCATAAGATGTTTAAACAAACTTGCCTATATTTGTGGTAAAAAATAAGAGGATTTGTGGTGTTATCTAGAGTAACAGCTTATCTGGAGCCACAAACTTGCTACAAGGCTATCCTTAGTGAGGCATCTGGAGGTCCACAAAGGTATTTATTGCAGCCATAATCTCTCTAAAATTGTTTTAGAATATCTAAAACAATTTAGCTTTTAAAACTATTTGAATCAAATCAGGAATTCCATAATCAGGGATTAATTCATCTGACAGACAAACAGTATCCTAAACAAGATCTTGTAGGAAGTTTGCTCATTAGAGCTGGTCAGTACTGAGAAAGTAACAATTCACACCAATGTCAGATGTTTTTTCCATTTGGTTTTTCTTTTTTTATTATTTATTAATTTATTCTTGTTACATCTCAATGGTTATCCCATCCCTTGTATCCTCCCATTCTTCCCTCCCTCCCATTTTCCCATTTGGTTTTTCAATACATGGTTTCTCTGTGTAATCTAGGCTGTCCTGGACTCACTTTGTATACCAGGCTGGCCTTGAATGTACTCTTGGCTGTCCTGGACTCACTTTGTGGACCAATGTGGCCTAGACTCACAGTGATCCACCTGCCTCTGCCTCCCTGGGTGCTGGGATTCAAGGCATGTGCCATTATGCCTGGCCCTAATGTCAGATTTTAGAGAGATGTGGCAATGCACAATTGACAGAGTAGTCATAGGTTGGAAGCAATTTTTGGGTACACCATGGTAGAGACACTGTGAATACCAGCTCCCTTCCAGAGATCTTTCACGCCTACTGAACTTCCCCCAAATCAATGGCTCCTCACAGCATGTCAGAGGCTGGAAGCAATTCTGAGGGTGCATCATGGTATAGACCTTTCAAATACCAGATCGCCTCCTAGACAGCCCACATGCCTAGAGAGTTCCATTTACATGGTGGCTTTTGGCAATAATTGAGAAAAGAATGAATGACATATACTCTTTCAAAATGAAGAAAAGTTCCAAAGAAGAAATTAAAAATTGCAAAACAATGTTTTCAAAGAAAAAGCTATGTGATTTGTTATATTAGCATTTCATAGAATACTAACATGCTTGATTTAATCAAAGAACTAAAATTAAAACTAAGGGCATATGAACTCTGGTGCCCCATATTTGACCATGTCCCCTGGAATAGGAGGCCTGGTGGCACTCAGAGGAAGGATAGCTGGCTACCAAGAAGAGACTTGATATCCTATGAGCATATACAGGGGGAAGATGTCTCCCTCAGTCACAGTCATAGGAGAGGGGAGTAAGGGGAAAATGGGAGGGAGGGGGGAATGGGAGGATACAAGGGATGGGATAACAATTGAGATGTAATATGAATAAGTTAATAGACTATATTTTTAAAAATCTAAGTGCATACACATCCATCTTCCTCACAGAAAAGCATTAACTAGTAGACCATTGGATCATTAGACTTTTTTAAGAAAGAGAAACTTGTATGAAATAAAGTACTCATCCTCAAACTGTCTAGTTACTGGAAAAGTAATCGTGTTGGGATTAAGCAATACAGAAATGTATAAGAGTAGGCCAAACAAAACACTCAGAATTAAAACACCAACATGATGTCCTCTCTTATTAAATAAGCTTTTCTAAGTGTATAAAAGTATATAAAAAGAGTTATATCCTGTTAAAATATGTTAATAAAATGCTTATTAGATATTGATATTAAAGAGGAAAGAAATTCATAGACATCAGAAACAATACAACCAAGACCAGTACTTCGAGTTCTAGTGTATTATCCTTAGTAAAACCTTCATAGTTAAAGTCAGTCTTGACTAGCACATAATAATATAGCCATAAGTACAAAAATAAAATGAGATAATTACATGGCGTAGAGGAAAAAAGATGAGAGTATTTAGCTTAATATTTGTACTTACTGTTAATCTATCATCTCTTGATAAATATAGATATGTTTGATTTTATATTACTAATAACCAAAAATAAGTCACAGCTGTAGACATTATATTTCTGTTGGGGAAAAAAGCACAAGACTTTCAGTAGCCAATGAAAATTCTCCATTTTCATATATATTAGTCATGATCATCACAAGGTAAAAGCCCGAGTCCATTCAGTGTGCTCAGCACATGCTCTTTGACCCATGGACTACATGCACAACTATCACCAATTTAATAGTCAACAAAAGTGAATTCTATAAAATTTCAAAATGAGAGAGTCCCCTTAAGTACAATCCAGCCCCAAAACTTTAATTCTACACATTCATAGTGTTGGTGATTCCAAATTTATCATTTATGTATTCAAACTGATGCAGCATAAAATTAAGCTTCTAAGGTGCATCATCTCCAATAAAAAGAAGTTGCTTTGCATTATTTCTGGGTTTCTCAGCAGTCCAATATTAATATAAGAAATAACCTCATTTGGTTTGGTGGTATTTAACTTTTTGGGATCTTTATATATTTTGGGTATGAGCCTTTTGTTAGATGTAGGATTGGTGATCTCCCATTCTGTAGGCTGCTATTTTGTTCTGTTGAAAGTGTCCTCTTCCATATAGAAATGTCTCAGTTTCATGAGGATACATTTATTAATCATTGACCCTAGAGGCTGATCTGTTGGTGCTCTGTTCAGGAAGTTGTCTCCTGTGTAAATGAGTTCAAGACTTTTTCCAACTTTTTCTTCTAAGTGTTTTACTGTTTCTGCTTTTATGTTGATGTCTTTAATCCACCTGGACTTTAGATTTGATCAGGGTGATAAATAAGGCTCTATTTTCATTTTTCTACATGTAGACATCCATTTAAACAAGCACCATTTGTTTAAGATGTTATCATTTTTTCCATGGTATAAATTTGGCTTCTTTGCCAAAAATCAAGTGGCTGTACTTGTGTGGGTTTATTTCTGGGTCTTTGATCAATTTCATTGATGAAGCCGCCTATTTCTGTGCCAGTACCATGCTGTTACTACTGTCATTGCTCTCTAATACAACTTGAGATCCAAGATGAAGATTTTTCCAGACGATCTTCTATTTTACAAGATTATTTTAAATATTCTACATTTTTTTGTTTTCTCATATGAGGTTGAGATATGATCATTCAAAGTCTGTAAAGAATTATATAGGAATCTTTAAAATAATAAAAGCATCTTAAATGCCATATTCTGTATGTCTCTGAGATTTTGAAAGACCTTATCTATTATTTTAAAGACTCATTGACTATGAGACAGTTTAACTCCTGGTAACACACATCATAAGTCTAAGAAGATGTTAAGCATCAAGGAACACATTATGGAAAAGACTTCAAACATGTCAAACAAGCCAGTGGGCAAAATGTCCTCATTTTGGCCACAGAAAGAATTCTGCTTAAAAATGGGCAACCTTGGATGCAATCAGAGTTGCAAACTCTGCCAAGACAAGGTAAAAAAGGGCCTCAATAGTTCCTGCCTCACAAAGATAACTGTCAGATATGATGGACCAGAAGACTGAAGATGATGGTCCAAAGTTATAGCCAGGTTTGGAGACTGTCCAGGCAGCATACTGTCTCTGTCATATTTTCATTTTGTAAGCAGCTAACTTTCACTTCTTGTCTACTCAGGTAATTAGTTTAATTCCTTCTCAAGCCTCTGATGTGTTTGAAGACCAGATATTTTAGTTTTACAATTAAGCTTAGTTGTTTAGGCATTAAGATGTTATTAGATCTAGATAGATGGTTTAAGTTGATAAAGATGAAATATGATAGATATTGATTTACATTTTAGATGCACCAAGATAAGAATGATGTTCTCTTCAAGGCTGCCAAATACAAATAACCAAAACACTAAGACTATAACATTTATATAATTCCTGATTGTTTCACGGCTTTCTTGCTGTAGGTAGTTTATTGTACATATGTGTAATAATATAAATGCATATGTAAAAATAAAAATATTTAATAAAAAGAAAAAAAGAATTATGTAGGAATTTTAATGGGAAATGTATTGAATCTGTAGATTGCTCTTGGTAAGATGGCCATTTTTACTATGTTGATTCTCCTGATCCATAAGCATGGGACATCAGTCCATCTTCTGATAGCTTCTTCAATTTCTTTCTTCAGAGACTCGAAGTTTTTTTTTCATACACGTGTTTCATTTGGTTAGTTAGAGTTACACCAAAAATGGAGTACAGAGCAAAACAGAGACATGTCAAGAGAGGAATATCGAATTGATGAGAAACACTTAAGGAGAGGCTCAATGTTCTTAGTCATCAAGGAAAGGCAAATCAAAATGACTTTGAGATTCCATGCTACATCTATCAGAATAGCTAAGATGAAAAACTCAAGTGACAGCACATGCTTGTGAGGATGTGGAGAAACAGGAACACTCCTCCATTACTGGTGGGAGTGCAAACTTGTACAACTACTTTAGAAAGCAATCTGGTGCTTTCTCAGAAAATTGGGAATAATGCTACCTAAAGACACAGCTATACAACTCCTGGGCATATACCCAAACAATGCTTCATCATACAACAAGGACATTTGCTCAACTATGTTCTTGGCAGCCTTATTCATACACACCAGAATCTGGAAACAACCTAGATGTCAATCAACCAAATAATGGATAAAAAAAATGTCGTACATTTATACAATGCAATACTATTCAGCTCCCCAAAACAAGGAAATCTTGAAAATTTCAGGCAAATGGATAGAACTAGAAATGATCATCCTGTGTGAGGTAACCCAGACCCAGAAAACCTCAGATGGTATATGCTCACTTATAAGTGGACATAAGCCCTACATAGATGTCCTCTGAGAGACTGCACCAGTGGGGTATAGGAATACTGGGACTCACAGCAGGATGCTGGGCTAATAGCTCTGAATTATATGGCAGATTTGGGGAAGGATGAGGAGAGGGATGGGCAGGAGCTCTATAAGGAGATAATCGAAGCTGGAGGATCTGGACCCAAGGGGACCTGCATAAACTGATGCACCAGTCAAGTACATTGCAAGCACAGAAACCCAAACCTCTTTTCAGATGCATTCAATGGACAGCTCATTTTCTACATACAGAAGCTGGTTGAGGGAAGTTTGGGACTTCCTCTGACAGGAACTCTGGTGTCAGCGATTTGATCACTGCCCCTTGGTGAGGAGGCCCTGTGGGAACAGAGTGGAAGAAGATGCAGGTTTATCCAGATGACACCTGATAGGTTGTGGAGAGATGGTGGGATAGGAGGACTCCACCTGTCAGAGCTCTAGGGTAGGGGAATAGGGTGGAAAAGGCAGGGTGGTTGGGAACAGGAAGATAAGAGAGAGGGGATTACTATTGGGATGAAATGTGAATACATTACAAATAAAAAAGTAAAAAGAGAAATAACCTCATTTAAGACATATCAATACACTATCATCTTGGAAATAAAATTTCTATAATGCAGCAATGACACAAAATTTCTGCTGGAAAATTGGAATATGCAGAGTTTATTCACAAATTACAGAAGTAATTTCTAACTACCATACTAATCCAATGTAAGTATTAAGATGTTAAAAGTCAATTCTGCTTAGGTAGATATGGCTGATCATAAAATAATACTTATGTCTGGCAATGGAAATATCGCTCATGTCCCAGAACTCTAATATGCAGTTTAGTTTCTACACTTGATATTGATGAACTGATGTGTAGTTCTGAATTTACATTTATTATTGATCCTCTAATATTTGCAGCTCTAGGAGATTCTGTGCAATAGCAGGGACTCAGACATGCATGAGTCACACAGTGTATGCTCCGTGAATTCTGGACACAAAATATTTAAAAATTCTATTTCCTATCATGAACATTACTGGTCATATTACCTGTATGTCTGTAAAAAGCTTTGTCTAGGAAAAAGAAAACTCTTCCTGACACTTTCATTTTAAAACTCCTTTGGAATGTCTGATGTAATTCAGGTCAACTATTTCAAGTGGCATCCAGAGAATGACTTTAGAAAAATAGATTTGTTAGCAAACTTCCCCCAAAGGAATAATGCCTGAGGCCTTCGCGGCTTCTAATATGGATGTAAACATAAGGGATCTGAAGGAGAAAAGTAATCATAAACAAAATTATTATACATTATTTTTCACCAGGACACAGGAACTCAGATGGAGAGTTCCAGGCTAGAGAGTGCTTAAGAAACCTCTGGAGGTAAACAAAGAAGTAAAAAGAACAGACATAAGTGCATGCATCTTTAGTAGTATCTACAGTAATAAAAAGAGATTCCTGAGTGTATTCATGTAAAATCGATCACTGGGATTCCGCCTGACTCTTCATGCCGCGCTTTGCTCAAGCTCCCTACTTAGTGACAGGGAAAAGATGTTCTCTTTTGTATTTATCTTGCTGGTTCTGAAGTTTTCCTTTCTTTCCTGCAGTTTGACTGATCCCAAGTACTTTTGGAGATTAAAACACACGAAAAGTAATGATCTAAATGAGGACACTAACTGTTTTTTTTCCATTTATGCCAAGCATGGTTATGGGAAGAATGACCATTTCAATGGAATTCTAGACAAGCAGTAAGTTCATCTTTCATTTGCTTATTTTAATTTATCAGAGTAGATAAATAATTATAGGAAGATTAAATAGTAAACCATGATTCAATTTATTCTCTGTGTTGCTTTCTCTCTTCCAGTACCTAACTAAAATGTATTCCCTATTTTAATACTGTTTATTTTTTTTTAATTCTTTTAGTTTAAGGACACTCTTGATTGTAATTTTTAAGTCAATGATTCCAAGTAGAAGCTGAGTTAGTAATACACACTATCCTTGTTGCTCCTAGGAAGATTACCTTAATATAACACTGCATACCTTAGGGTGTCATGTGATGTCTCTGTAAAACATATTGCCAAACACTGATTTTTGGTTTATTTCATAAAAGGTACATACAGGGGGAGGTAATCCCCCTCAGGAACAGTCATAGGGGAGGGGAATAAGGGGAAAATGGGAGGGAGAGAAGAATGGGAGGATACAAGGGATGGGATAACCATTGAGATGTAACAAGAATAAATTAATAAAAAATAAAAATTTAAAAAACGAAAAAAGTAATTAAGCAAAACAAATAAATAAAATGACAACCTTGGGCAAAGCAAATTGTTCTACCTAAAAAAAAATGATCTTTTCTTTTTTTAGTCCACTGGTGTTTCTTCTCTCATCATATATGTACATTTCCTGCACATCTGACATTCTTTTGCATGCCATGAATGTTAGTTAAATGTATTTAAAAGTGTTCTCTTCTGTTCCATTAAATTCTGTTTCATGTGCACAGCCACATTTTTGTTGAATTCACAATATTAGGATATCTCAAATTTCTAAGTTAGATACTTATAAAGCACCTACCTATTCCAGCAAAGAATTTGTTCATGTGTTAGGAGACAGTGGACCCTTGCAAGCAATGATTTTCTATTTCCATTTTCATGTGAAAAGATAAAATGCTGGTGCCTGGAGTGCCAGCTAACATTTGAATGAGGAGTACTAAGCGGACAAATTCAGCCATGTTTCCCCAGACCTAAGGTCATTTACTGCTTTCAAATTTTCATGCCTCATATCATTGCATATTTTCATTTTTAATACTCATTTCACATTTAAATAATTTCCTCTTTAACTAATTATATAAAATGTGTTTGTTTACAGCAGGTATTTAGCCAATAATTCATTCATTAATGAAGTTAATAGATATGTTATTTCAATTAAGAAAAACTGTGATAATGTCTCTTCTAGTATTCTAGGGAAAATGTGTTGAAATGATGGGAAAATTGATCATTTAACTGTGAAAGAAAAAATTCATGATAAAAGGTGGCATGGAAATGAGATGACCAAGAAGTCCCGTGGATCAGAAATAGATGAAAAAGGATGTAAGGGATTTTGAGTAGCTTGGACAAGAATATAACTGTGTCATGTTTCTCATAAGCCTGTTATAAATTAAACATCATTTCACCTGAAACTTGCCCTAGATATCAGGCAGAGGGTGTTTGTAATTCATTTTTACTTTTTACTGGCTAATGAATCAATATTTCTCAGTGATATGAACTCCAGTTTCAAAAGTAAGAGAAATTATTCAAATTTTATTCAAAATTCTGAAAATTGGAACATATTTGCATAGTACAAGATGAGGAAGATTCAGAGAATTTTTTATTCCTTTTAATTTAGGATTAATAAAAAAGCAAGGCAAGTGTTTCCGGGCATGGTGGCACACGCCTTTAATCCCAGCACTTGGGAGGCAGAGGCAGGTGGATTGCTGTGAGTTTGAGGCCAGCCTGGTCTACAAAGCAAGTCCAGGACAGCCAAGGCCAACACAGAGATCCCCTGTCTTGAAAAACAAAACAAAACAAAGCAAAAGTATTTCCTATACAGAATCCTGCTTTGTCTTTTCAGCAACAAAAAGTAACTTGTTAATGTAGAAACTGAATCATGGATGCATACTTGCCACAGTTGTAAAAAAAATGTTATTTTTCCTTATCATTTTCTAATTTTTTCATATATAGGTAATTCATTACACAGTGGTATTACTGTACACAAGTGACTATATAACTTAATATGTTACATAGCAAACATTTTCCTGTCATATATAACACTGATGAGTAATAGAGGTCCATCTTATGACAGTTCATTTTCTTTTCTTTTGAGGCACATATGTACTCTAATCACAATGATGCAACAGGAAAACTCAACTGACAGTCCCTTTAATAATGCAAAAATAATTCACTTATTTTTCTTACACAGTTATATTAGCCTGTCTTAACTTCAAAGTTTTACTATTCGTTAGAGCATTTTATAGGAGGCATTACAGTCATATTTACTCACTCCCAGCAACTCTCTCCCAGAACCATTAATCATCACAATTCACCCAACCATGTGTCATCATTTAAAAATAAAATTCATCACCTACAAAACTAACGTCCCATATGGTTTTGGATATGTGGCCTTCCCACAGTCCAGTTTTAACAACCAAGGGGCTGTGATGTTAAAGTATTGATTCTATCTCATTCAGAATGTATTACAAGCCAATATCAGTCCAGATTTTAGTCATGTTTCTCTATTTGGATAAATATTTGTGATAAGTTATTTCTCATATCTAAATCAGAGGCTAACAACTAAATAGTGCTTT
This sequence comes from Acomys percivali, assembly GCA_907169655.1. Lineage (NCBI taxonomy): Eukaryota > Metazoa > Chordata > Mammalia > Rodentia > Muridae > Acomys > Acomys percivali. Next base: position 103,769,029 of record OU015752.1, on the reverse strand, counting down.
CAAGTTTGAAAATTCACAATTCTGCTTCCCTTTCACTCTTAAAAGCAGAAAACAATGTGGTACATTCCAGAGGAAAAATTAGTCAGATAAAAGCCAGGCTTTCCAAAGATTAAAAATAAAATCCACAATTGCTTGCTCCCCAAGCAGATGAGAAAATATAACATTTTGGTAATTGCTGAAAGGAGCAAAAATATTGTTTAAATATAAGTCAATAAACCATTAAATATTTTGTATTCCAACCTTTGAATTTAAAATGATGTCACAATTTAAGTGCTAATAAAATTGAAGAAAAAAAGAAAAAGAATAATCATAGGCCCTATGGCAGCTAATTTGTTTTAGATGATCATTTTGTTTTGTTTTTGCTCAGATAAATTTTACTGTTGACTTCTTTAAAGAATAAATGCAACTTTTGGAATATACCCAAAAGTTGCATTTATTCTTTACAGAAGCCAATAGTAAAATGCATGCAGTATACCTAGACCTCCTATTGAGATCTAGCCTAAGGACAGCACATTCTCCACAGGTATGTGGAGAGCAGGGACTGACTCTGATATGAACTCTGGTGCCCCTTATTTGACCACTTCCCCTTGGTGGGAAGGTCTGGTGGCACTCAGAGGAAGGGGAAGCAGGCTATCTGGATTAGACCTGATAGGCTGTGATCCCATGATGGGGGAGGAACTCCCTTTCTGTTACAGACCCAGGGGAGGGGAATAGGGTGAAGGAAGGATGAAGGGGGTAACAGAAACATACAAGTGAGGGGATAACAATTGGGATGTGATATGAATAAATTGTTTAAATACAAAAATAATTTTGAAAAACCGGAAACTCAGGGGTTTTGAAGTGAAAATTGAAATGCATCTGACTCAAAATCTTTGTATGAAAATAAATATCTGTGTAATATGAATATTTTTAAAAAGAAAATAAATATCTGTAAATATAAAATGCACACTTGTGTGTCTAGTACATAGTAAATATATGTATGATTTCTGAAAATTATTTTTAAAAAAGAATAAATGCAACATATACAGATATTACTGTCCAATATATTTCATTAGGAATCACGACTGCTGTATCTTTTAGCTCTTACCATTTTACCACCTCATGCCTACCGTACCATGAAATCAACTTTCTATCTCTCAGAGTTATACTGGGCTTTTCATATCAATGAGATATTATGCTTTGTGTCATATTATGCCTTTTTACTAAGAATAATATTTTCCAGGGCCTTCTACCTTTAGAGAAAAAAATCAAACTTATATCCCCTGCATTTATCATATAAAATACATTTTATGCACTGTATTCAGATTGTTTCAACTCCTCTAACTCATTCAAAATGCCCTTCTACAGCTCTCCCTTCCAAAGTTATATCTTTTCTTTCTCTCATTTGTATAAAAAGAGTCAGCTCAGAATAGTAATAAAATAGGATAAAACAAAAACAAACATTTACAATAGAAAGAAAAATCTTCAGACAAAAATAATCAGTATCCATTCCAATCTCTGGCAAAGTAAAGACTTTCATGAGACATCTCTGTTGGTCTAGTGTCCAATTATAAGTGAGTATATGCCATGTGTTTCTGTCTGGGTATGGGTTAACTCACTCAGGATGTCCAGTTCCATCCATTTGCCTGGAAATTTCAGGATTTATTTGTTTTTAATAGCTGAGTAGTATTCCATAATGTAAATATACCACAGTTTCTTTATCCATTCTTCGACTGAGGAACATCTAGATTGTTTCCAGGTTCTGGCTATTACAAATAAGGCTTCTATGAACATGGTTGAGCAAATGTCCTTGTTAGGTGGTGGAGCATCTTTTGGGTATATTCCAAGGAGTGGAATAGATGGGTCTTGAGGTAGCTCTCTTCCCAGTTTTCTGAGAAAGTGCCAGATCAAATTCCAAAATGAAATATGAAACATAAATAAAAATTATAAATTCAAGTAAAACAAAAAACAAACAAAACCAACTCAAACAAAGAAAAAATTAAAGAAATAATTGAGACACCAATAGAGACAAAGAAACATACCTTTTCTTACATATAGGAACCCCATAAAGACAAAAAGAAACTGGAAGACATAAAATAAATCAAAACAGATCTGCAACATAAAAAAAATCTCAATCCACTACAAAAATATTATGAGGAAAAGAATCTTTAAGGATGTCACTAGGTTCATTTGTTCATCTGCTGCTGGGCACAGGGCATTCACTTAATGGTATTTTGTATCCCCTGTGACACTTTCTTTCCTGGAGAGAACTAATATTGTTTGAAAGTGGTTATCAACTAGAGTACCTTCTGTGCTAACAATAGAGGGTTTAGTACACTTCTCCCTTGAGCACTGGGAATCTAGTCATCCCAGATCTGTGCAAGTTCTGTGCACACTGCCACAGCCACTGTGTGTTCATATGTGAATCAGTGATATTTTCAAAGAGCCTTGTTTCCTGTCTGTTCTCCATCATCTCTGACTCTTACTGTCTTGCCAACTCCTTTTTCCTGGGTTTTCTTGAGCTATGAAGGGAGTGATAAGATAGAAACATTACATTTATTACTGAGTTGTCCAAGTTTTCTCACTCTCAGCACGTTGTCCAATTGTGAAAATTTTTAATTGTCCCCATCTTTTCTGATGATATCTGAGCAATAACCAGATATATGTATGTAGTAGAGTGTTGTTAGGATTCATTTTGTGTCTATTTTGTACCATTAACATGACAGTAGTTATTCATTTTTTACTGTGACCTTGGACTCACTGGTCTACAATTTTTGGACACCAAGAGCAGTGTCAGACATGGGTTCCATATCTTAGAATGGGCTTTAAACAAAATTTTGGCTAACTGCTACAAGGTTTGTGCCATTATTTCTGATGGTCATGATCAGTCAGGTCATCACTGAAGATCTTAAGTTTTGTAGTTGAATAGGCATTTACCTTTCCTTTTTAGTAGCGTGCAAAGAAACTTAAAGTACCATGGACAGTAGTCAGTAGATATGAAGGCTCTAGTTGGGCACAAGCTTGAATTCTTCATCTTTAATAAACTGTATAGTTGTTGTCTTCAGCTACAGTGCCTTGCCAACAATTTATAGAGAGATGCCTAAAGCCATGGTAGCATCATGGTTGTTTGGCGTTTCCCTTGGAGCCTTTGGTAAACTATTCAATAAGATTTAAAACATCTCTGGCACCAAATGAAGCTTCATTTGGTGACCACAAAAATCCAGTTGGGACTTGGTCTCCTCCCTTACTTGAACATTTCATTTAGATCACAACACAAATATATATATATATTTCCATCAATAAACATGATGAACATGGTTGAACAATTTCCTCTACAGTAAAGTTTGGAGTTCATTGGACATGAGGGGCAAAGGGCATGTGATGTGCTGGATAGTTTTATGTCAACTTGACACAAGTGAAATCTTCTGAGAGGAGGGAACCACATTTAAGATGATGTCTCCATAAAATTTGAATATAATCATGTCTGTGGGGCATTTTCTTATTTAGTTAGTGATATGTGACAGCCTATCCTTTTATGAGTGGAACCATTCATGTGCTGGTGGTTCTGGAGTATAGAAAAGAGGAGAACATATAAGAATCAAGTCAGTAATTAAAATTGTTATATGAGTTCTACATCAGATCCTGACTCTAATATCCTGACATTTGAATTCCTTGCCTAATTACATGAATATTTATTGTATTCACAAAGCAGTATAGAAAATAAAGATGAAGCAAAAGCAAAAGATACTCTGGAACAATGCACTGAAATAATGTTATTATTAAATATGATTTTCAAACTGTATAAAAGTACATAAATGTAGTTATTTTCAGTTAAAATATGCTAAAGGAAAGATAGAAGATGAAGTAAATGTTTTAGATACAAGGCATATCAGGACAAATCTATAACTCAAGGCCAGTCATGTTATACTTTTTTCAGTATAGAGGAAGAATGAGTCAATACAATGTAAGTGTACAAATGAAGTGAAAGGTCTTCATTCCTCACAGGAAAAAGTTGTAGTTATAACCAATCTTATATCCTTCAATGGTGCACAGCCTGAAACTGAAACTGAAAATATGTAAACTGTGGAGATGAGAAGGAAGACTCATAATTATTATATCATGTGAATTACATAAGAACACATTGGATTTTTCAGAGCTGTTGATTCAGACATATTTGACTATGACAAATTGTAGCCATAACAAGATGATATTGGCCAGTGCTGCCACTGTTTAAGATTTTATAACACACTAACTAGTAGATAAATCCTACTTATTTTCCACAATTGGAAGTATAAATGAAGTCATGGAAAGATTCAATGTTGGCCAGGAAGTATTTTTCTATGCCTGGATTTTTCCCTATTTTCATGTAAAAAAAAAAAGGATGATACTAGAGGAAATTAGATAATGACATAGTCTCCTAAATATAAATCCATATTAAAAGATTTAAGAATCCATATATTTCCTCACATATATATTCTTACACACCACCAAAAGAAAACCTTGTATCATAATATCAATGGGTCAAAAATAGAAAATAAAACAATAGAAACAAAAAACAGCAAGGCTTCAGTGCTTGTCCCTAAATTGTTCCTAATAAGAATACTCTGTTTTCAGGATGACACCTAAGACCATCCTCTTGATCTTGCCTACTTATTTTGCCATGGAAGAAATTAATAGGAACCATAATATTTTACCCAACATTTCTCTGATCATTGATATTGATTGTGACTTGATTGATGATCAAACTAAAAATAATTTTTCCTTGAAAAGAGTGGAACCTAACTACTACTGTACAAATCATGGGAGATATTTAATTGTACTGACAGGACCCATATGGTCAATATCTGCCTATTTTGGAAGATACCTGTACATCTACAGAACTCCAGAGGTAGGTCTGGTTGGATTATATTAATGACATACTCTCTTATTTTAGAATGACTTTCTGAGCACCAAGGCAGGTTAAGAATCAGAGAATGAGTATTTTTGTTCTAAGCCATCAAGTATTCTTACACTTTCTTTGGCAAATATAACAAGTTTATCACAGCTGGGTATAAAAGACAATAGTGTGAAATGTTATACCAGAAGACTTAATTTATCTATACTTCTTTAGATAATCATGAGAAGCTGTAAATGGTCTTAATAATGAGAAGAAAAAGTCACGCTTTCTAAAACTCTCAGTATTTGCTTAGCACACTATGACTGTGCATTATGCATTTCATCTTCTTCATATTGACACTTATACTTTATGTCCTTCAGCTTTACTATGGTCATTTTCATCCTCTCCTGAGTGAACATGAACACTTTCCTTATCTCTACCAGATGTCACCTAAGGACACATCTCTAGCACTAGCTATGGTGTCCCTAGTGGTTCACCTCAGATGGAACTGGGTGGGAGTAATCATTTCAGATGATGACCTTGGAATTCAATTTCTTTCTGAATTGAGAAAAGAAATGCAAAGATCCATTGTCTGTTTTGAATTTGTGACTATTTTTACAAATGACTTAACATTACACTTAAAAATGGTGCGTAAGTATTATAACCAGATCTTATTGTCATCAGCAAGAATTGTAATTGTTTATGGAGACAAAGAATCAAACATACATTCTACATTCCTTGCATGGAATGATGCTGACATTAGGAAGATCTGGGTCAGTGTGTCACAATTTGATATAATTACGCCTACAGGAGATTTCTTGCTAAAATCCTGGCATGGTACTCTCCTTTTTTCACATCATCATTCTGAGATTTTAGGCTTTAAAAGATTTATGCAGTCAATGCACCCTTCAAACTACAGTGATGCTTTTTCCTTTGCTAGACTATGTTGGATTTATTTTAAGTATCATTTGCTACCATTGAATTGTACAAATCTGAAGAATTGCTCAATCACAACCCTATCAAAGTGGTTATTGAGTCCACCACTTGGAATGTCCATGAGTGATGTGTCTTATAACTTATACAATGCTGTGTATGCTGTGGCTCACTCACTCCATGAGATGCTTCTTCAACAAGTAGAGATATGGTCTAAGAATTCTGAGAAGGATCTAGAATTTGACTCCTGGAAGGTAATGAAATATATACATTACAATATATGACATTTATATCATTGAGATGGTATCCTTAAAATATACCATCTGGTCTAAATGTATGTGAAAAGAAACTTCCTTTAAAATTAATATACTTATATACTCTATCAAGGAAGATCATATTAGTGTTATAAACTATGAGACAGTCAAAACTGGTACCCAAGTAAGCACTTCACAATCTAGATCAATAATGTTTTTGAATATTTCAACCATATATTCATCTCATGTTTTTAGCATTGAAAAAATATTACAATATGAAATTATTAAATGGCAGTAAGAAAATGATTAGTATTTTATGTTATTAGAAAGTTGCTTATAAATTAATGAATAAATATTAAATAATATCAAGTAGTTCTAACAAATGTTTATCTACTGAAGTTCTTAGTTCCATACTTCCTTCTATTGGCAGTAAGAAGTAGATAATGCCTCATTTATCTCCAAACACATAATTTGGGTGTGTACATATAAAGGCATCAAATCAACTGAGAAAATGGCACTTTAAAGCATATCAAAACTTTATATGTACATGGAATATTTTCCAATTTTCTCTACTAAGTACTTCTGAGAAAGTTATAATTTAGAAAAGTATAGTGACATTTAAGGGGCATTACAGACCTTATACTTTCTGTTCTAATATGAAGGCATTATTGAAACTAAAATGACAAATGTGTTTTAGGTCTTGTCTTTTCTGAAGAAGATGCAATTTGTAAATACTGCTGGAGACCTAGTAAACATGAACCAGAATTCAAAATTGAATACAGAATATGACATTTTCTTTATCATGGATTTTAAGAAGTACCTGGGTCTTAAAATAAAAATAGGAAAGTTTTCCAGTCATTTTCCAAATGTTCATCAACTATATGTGTCTGATGAAATGATACAGTGGGCCACAGATATCAGACAGGTAACTTAGTCTTAATTTTAATGCTTTATGTGTAGTAGAAATATCTAAAAATCTAATGATCTATATGTGCTTCATCATGGTATAAAAATTTTGATGTTTATTCATTTCTGACTCACTTTCCACCATCCTAGATTCTCTCTTTATTCCTCTCTCTTTCACTTTCTCTTACTTTCACTCTTCTATATGTGTCTTATAATATGTAGATTACCATGCATTCGTAATATTCATCTGAAAAGATATATTATGCTTTATAATATGATGCATATGGGCAAAAGAGGTCTTTCAGTTGCTCCATATGGTGAATCCTTGTAGATTTTTCCACACATATTAAATTCTTTATTTCTATAACATATCTGATTTTCTACAGTTTCTACCCTCTGTATGTAGTATGCCTTGCAAGCCAGGACTAAGAAAATCCCCTCAGGAAGGAATGGCTGTATGCTGTTTTGATTGCAACCCCTGCCTAGACAATGAAATTACCAACATGACAAGTAAGGATATATTTAACTGAAATAATCAAAATATTGCTTTCTTCTCACATATTTAAATAGTTCTCAAAAATTCTGTTGGGGGAAAGAAAAAGATGAATCTCATTATGAAGTTAAAAACATCAGTAACACTGCTACATGATGTAATACACTCTCTGTCTCTTGAACTACATTTTTGTCTCACAATTTTTGTATTAGTGATTATAATATTTTCTATTGAATAGTTCTTTTTGTTTTGTTTGTTTCCCTGTGTAGCCCTGGATGTCCTGGAGCTCACTCTGTAGACCAGGCAGGTCTCGAACCCACAGGGATCTGTTTGCCTCTGCCTCTGAGTTCTGGGTTTAAAGGTGTTTGGCACCACTGCCTGTGAATATTTCATTTCCTTAGAATCCTAATTATTGCTGCATCATTTCATCTTTCTACATTTCAATTTTATTAAAAATATATGTTATGCGTCCCTATGTTCTCAGAACACCCTAATTTTTTAACAATGATTAGCTGCTCAATGACATTGTGTTGTATTTTAAAAACATGTATTTTTGTATTGTGCTATGGTATATCAATAGTATCATCTGTAGGTTGCATTTTGTTTTACTATAGTTCACACATGGTTGTGGAAGACAAGATAGGAAATGCTGAGTTAAAACATATTATAATTTTCCTAACAAGAATGCACAAAGGCATTTTAATAAATAATAGATGATATCTACATTGAGATTCATAAAAAATTAGATGATGTTATTACTAGAGTATTAGAAAATGGACCAATAAATTAATAGCTGTTGAATGGTTCTAAATAGTTGAACAAGTGAAGGAAGAGGCATGTGGATGTCTGTGAGTTTGAGGATAAAATGACCTTCAAAGCAAGTCCATGATAGCCAAGGCTACACAGAGTAATTCTGTCCCCAAAAACAAACAAAAAAAGTTTGAACAAATAATTGTAAGTTTCATTTGAGAGACAGACCAGAATGTAAATCTTTCCTTATGCTTTACATGTGAAGATTATGAAGATGATGTGTATATTTTTAAAGGACACTAAAATATTAGCCAAATTTCATTATAGAACCTGGACACTAATGTAAGAAAATAATTCACTAAATGGAATAAAACGTAAAAAGTAAAATTTTTAAAATTGTATCTATTCAACTGATACAATAGTATACATATCAAATTCAAGTAAAGGGTCAAGCTTATTGACTTTTTTGTTGGTTGAAGGTAAGAATAATAAACTGAATATTATTATATTTTCCTTGTTCCTATGAGTATTTTTACTACTTCCTTGGAAATAGATTGTTTTCTCATACAATTAATCCAGCCACGGTTTTAACTTCCTCAACTCCTCAAGTTTCTCCTCTCTCTCCCAAAGCCAAACACCCTTGATTTCCTTTTCAGAAAAGAGAAATTCTCCAAAAGAAGAAAATCAAAAGAGACTAAACAAGATACAATAAGACAAGCCAAGAACCAGGATATCAAGGCTAGGAAAGTCAACACAATGAGGGGGCAGCAAAAAATCTTAAGAGAAATGAAAAATTCAGAGATGCATCTTCTCTGACTGGTAGGAGTCGCAAAGAAACACTGATCAAACAGTCACAACACACATGCAAAGCACCTAGTCCAGAAGCATATAGGCTTTATTTTTATTGCTTCAGTCTCTGTAAGTCCATGTGGTCCCTGCTTTTTTGAATTGTGGGACCATGTGTTCCTGGTGTCCTCCACCCCCTATGTCTCCTAAAGTCTTCCTGCCCCCACCCCTTTTTTCTGAAGGGAAGGAACAGACCTCCACTTTATACTTTCTCTTTATATTGATTGATTTTGTGTCCCTAAACCACTCCCATCTTTTGCCTGAGTAAGACTCTCTGATGATTCCTGGATAAGGCACATATTTTTGAGTATATTAAAATATTATTTAGGAACAATTTGGGCTGGAGAGATGGCTCAGAGGTTAAGAGCACTGGCTGCTCTTCCAGAGGTCCTAAGTTCAGTTACCAGCAACCACATGGTGGTGTTATTTCCTCATCCTTTTAAAGGCCAGTAGTACTTGAGTGTTTTCGAGATCTTAGGAATATTCATCTCTGCTTTCTGGCCATTCAAAGAGTGTTGGGCATGGGCTCCCTTTTGTGGAGTGGGCCTCAAATTAAATCAGTCATTTGCTGTCCACTTACTCATGTTACCAGCCACCATTCTCAATGCACATGTTAAAGGCAGGGCCAACTGTATGTGGAGGGTTTTGTAGCTGAGTTGATCTCCAGGTTTCTCTTTCCATAACCTTCAGAATAACTTCTCATTCAAAATAATCTAGAATATACAGTTGAAGTTGAAATAGGTGAACATCACTATGTTTAATTACTAGAATGAAAGTTTTTATCGCCAAAAGAACTCCACTCCCGATTTCCAGGTATGGATGTTCTGTCCTATCATCTTTCTATGTTTTTTATAGACCTCAATTAAATGTGCTCAGCCAACACTCAACCAAATTTAACACAGCCATTCCACTAGAACTCTTACCTAGTTACTAATTATGGCAAAGTAAGCCTGTGTATTTTCCACTACTAGGAGTCTTTAGAACGGTCATCCTCATAGATTTATACTGCACTAGATTTCCAGAGAGCTCACCAAATAACCCCCTATTCCAGCTGACTAACCTCACACTCTCTCCTTCCATCTACCCCACAGATCATTTCCTCTACTTTCCTTTTCTACCTCCAACCACATAAAGATTCTATTCTACTTTCTCTCCCACAAGAGACACATTACCTCAGTTCCCCTCATAGCCTTCTTCTTTACCTAACCTCTCTTTGTTTGGGAATTATACTTTTTATCCTTTAGACAAGTAATATCCACTTATAAGTGAATGCATAGCGTATTTGTTTTCTGAATCTGTATTACTTCACTCAGTATGATTTTTATAGTTTCATCCATTGATCTACAAATTTCATATCATTGTTTTTAATGTCTCAGTATTACTCCATTGTGTAAATGTACCATATTTTCTTTATCCATTCATTCTTTGGTTGAGTGACATCTAGATTGTTTTAACCTTTCTAGGTATTTTTAGTAAAGCCATAAGGAACATATTTGAGCAAATGTTCTTGAAATAGAATGGAAAATCTTTTTGATCAAGGCACCAGAGTGGTATAGTTAGGTCTGAATATAGATTGATTGTCAATTTTCTGAGAAACTGTCAGAGTGATTTCCATGACTGCTGTACAAGTTTGCATTTCTTTGAGCAATACAAGCAGGTTTCAGTTGCCCAACATCCTTGCCAACATGATTTCTCACTTGAGTTGTTAATCTCAGCCATTCTGAGAGGTATGAGATGGAATCTTAGTTTTAATCTGCATTTTCCTGATGACTAAGGTTGTTGAACATTTCTTTAAGTGTTTCAGTTATTTGAGGTTATCCAATAAGAATTTTCTGTCTATATAAGTAGGCCATAGGATTGTGTGTTTTTGTGATATATAGTCTCTGTCCTCTTTATGTAGTTTTCATATTAGCCCACTCCTGAAATGGAGTTGGTAAAAAGATTTTCTGATTCCTTAGGATAATCTTTTGCCCAATTGATGGTGTCCTTTGCACTACAGAATCTACTGGGTTCCATGATGTCTCATTTATTAATTGTTAATCTTAGTGACTGACCTGTTGGTTTTCTGTTCAGGAAGTTGTGTCCTATGCCAGGGCACACAAGGCTATTCTCCATTTTCTCTTCTATCAGATTTAGTTTATCTGGATTATTGTTGAGTTTTTAAATTGAATTAGACTTGAGATTTATGGAAGGTGATAGATCTATTTAATTCTTTTATATGCAGACATCCATCTAATTAATCCAGCATAATTTTTGGAGATGCTTCCTTTATTTCACTGTATAATTTAGACTTCTTTTTTTTCTACTTTTTTTAAATTAATGTATTCTTGTTACTTCTCTATGGTTATCCCATCCCTTGTATCCTCCCAATCTCCCCTCCCTCCCATTTTCCCCTTATTCCCCTCCCCTATGACTGTTCCTCAGAGGGATTACCTCCCTCTGTATATGCTCATAGGGTATCAAGTCTCTTCTCTGTGACCTGCTGTCCTTCCTCTGAGTGCCACTAGGTCTCCCCCTCCAGGGGACACAGTCCAATGTGAGGCACCAGAGTACATGAGAAAGTCAAATCCCTCTCTCCACTCAAGTGTGGAGACTGTCCTGTCCATGGGCTAGATCAGGGTAGGGGTTTAAATTTTACCGCCTGTATTGTCCTTGGCTAGTGCCTTAGTTTGAGCGGGACCCTTGACCCAAATCTGCCTATCATAATGTTCTACTTGTAGGTTTCTAGGACCCCCTGGATCCTTCTACATTGCTATTCTCCCATTGTTCTCTCATCTAGAGTCCCAATAGGATGTCCTCCCCTCTGTCCCAGTTTCCTGGTAAGGGAAGGCTTTCGTGGGACATGCCTCTTGGGCTAGTATGTAGATATACGTGAGTATATACCATTTGAGTCTTTCTGCTTCTGGGTTAACTCACTCATTATGATCATTTCTAGTTCAATCCATTTGTCCACAAATTTCGGGAATTCCTTGTTTTTAATAGCTGAGTAGTATTCCATAGTGTATATGTACCACAGTTTCTTGATCCATTCTTCTACTGAGGGACATTTAGGCTGTTTCCATGATCTGGCTATTATGAATAAGGCTGTTATGAACATGGTTGAGCAAATTTTCTTGTTGTGTGCTGGTGCATCTTCTGGATATATTGCAAGGAGTGGAATAGCTGGGTCTTGAGGAAGCCCTATTCCCAGTTTTCTGAGATAGCACCAGATAGATTTCCAAAGTGGTTGTACTAGTTTGCATTCCCACCAGCAATGAAGGAGTGTTCCTCTCTCTCCACATCCTCGCCAGCATGTGGTGTCGCTTGGATTTGAGTTTTGTGCAAGGTGACAAATATGGGTCCAGTTGCATTTTTTTTACACATAGATATCCAGTTAGACCAGCACCATTTGTTGAAGATGTTATCCTTTTTCCATTGAATGGATTTGGCTTCTTTGTCAAAAATCAAGTGACCATATGTGTGGATTCATATCTGGGTCTTCAATCTATTCCACTGATCAACCAGCCTGTTGCTGTGCCAGTACCATGCTGTTTTAATTACAATTGCTTTATAGTACAATTTGAAATAAGGTATGGAGATTCCTCCACAGCACCTTTTATTGTACAAGATCATATTTGCTATCCTGGGTTTTTTGTTTTTCCATGTGAAGTTCAGAATTGAACTTTCAATGTCTTTAAAAAATTGTGTAGGTATTTTGATAGGGATTTCATTGATTCTGTAGATTGCTTTTGGTAGGATGGCCATTTTTACTATGTTAATTCTCCCTATCCATGAGCAAGGAAGATCCTTCCATCTTCTCATGTCATCTTCAATCTCCTTCTTCGGAGTTTTGAAATTTTTTTCAAACAAGTTCTTCACTTGCTTAGTTAAAGTAACTCCTAGATATTTTATATTGCTTGTGGCTAATGTGAAGGGTATGCCTTTCCTAATTTCTTCCTCTGAAAGCTTGTCATTTGTGTATAGGAAGGCTACAGACTTTTTTGAGTTAATTTTGTATCCAGCCAAATTGCTGAAAGTATTTATCAGCTGTAGGAGTTCTCTGGTGGAATTTCGAGGGTCACGTATGTACACTATCATATCATCTGCAAATAGAGATAGTTTGACTTCCTCCTTTCCCATTTGGATACCCTTGATCTCCTTTTGTTGTCTTATTGCTCTGGCTAGAACTTCGAGTACTATATTGAAGAGATATGGAGAGAGTGGGCAGCCTTGCCTTGTTCCCGATTTTAGAGGAATTTCCTTGAGTATCTCACCATTTACTTTGATTTTGGCTATTGGCTTGTGAGGAAAGTGCCTTGTATCCCCGATCTCTCTAAAACTTTAAACATGAATGGGTGTTGGATTTTATCAAATGCTTTCTCTGTATCTAAAGAGATGATCATGTGGTTTTTTATTTTCAGTTTGTTTATATGGTGGATTACATTGATGGATTTCCGTATATTAAACCATCCCTGCATGCCTGGAATGAAGCCTACTTGGTCATGATGTAGACTTCTTTGTCAAAAAAAAAGTGTCCATAGGAGTATGGATTTACCTCTGTGTTTTTAGTTCATTTCTATTTCCATTCATAAGCCTGTCTGTTTTTATTTCAACACCATGCAGCTTTTATTACTATTACTCTGTAGTACAGAAAGTACTTTTATTGTACAAGATTGTTTTAGATATCCTCGTTTGTTTGTTTTTTTAATTTTCCATAAAAAGTTCAGTATCAAAGTTAAAGATCTATAAAAAATTGTGTTGGAATTTTGATGGGAACTGCACTAAATTTGTAGATTGCTTTTGGTATAAGAGTCATTTGTATAGAAGAGACTTGATACCCTATGAGCATATACAGCAGGAGGAAATCCCCCTCAGGAACAGTCATAGGTGAGGGGAATAAAGCGAAACTGGGAGGGAGGGAAGAATGGGAGGATACAAGGGATGGGATAACCAATGAGATGTAACAAGAATAAATTAATTTTAAAAAAAAAATTTTAAAGTCATTTGTACTATATTAATCCTACTGATAAGTGAACAAAAGAGACTTTTACATCTTCTGATATCTTCTTCCATTTTATTTCTCAAACACTTGAAATTCTTGTCATACAGGTCTTTTACTTGCTTAGTTAGAGTGACAACAATTTAGTTTATATTATTTGTGGCAATTGTGAAATGTGCTGATTTTAAATTTCTTTCTTAGTTCATTTACCATTTGTCTACAAGAAGGAATAATTTTTGTGATACATTTGTATGTAGCCACTTAATTGAATGTGTTTATCAGCTACAGGAGTTCCTTTGTACAGCTTTTGGTGTCACTCATATATACCACCCTATCATCTGTGAATAGCAATACTTTGACTTCCTCTTTTCCTAGTTGAATCCACATGCTCTTTTCCAGTTGTCTTATTGATGCAGCTAAAATTATAAGTGCCATATTAAATACATACAGAGTAGAGAGCATTTAGTGTTCTTGATTTTAGTAGAACTACTTGAAGTTTATATCCATTTGTTAGATGTAGGCTATCATCTCTCTGTATGTTTCCTTTATTACGTTTAATTGTATGCTTTGGATTTCTGATGTCTCCAAGACTTTTATCATGAAGGGTGTTGGATTGTTTCAAAGACTTTTTTCAGCATTTAATGTGGTGATCAGGAAAGTTTTTTTCTGTCAGTTTGTTTATATGGTGCATTACATTGATAAATTTTCATATGTTGATATATCCCTGCATCTCTGGGAATAAACCTACTTGAAAAATGCTGGATGATCTTTTTGTTATGGTCCTGGATTTGCTTTTTGAGTACTTCTATGACCATTTATGCATCAATGTTCATGAAGAAGATTGGTCTTAAATTCTCTTTTTTTATTTTTGTGTAGTTTATACAAAAGTGTGATTGTTGCTTCATAAAATGAGTTTGACAATGTTCCTTCTGTGGCTACTTTGTGGAATAATTTGAGTATTGTTGTTGGCTGTTCTTTGAAAGTCTGGTAGAATGCTGCACTGCAACAATCTGGCCGTGACATTTTTCAGGTTAGGAGACTTTTAATTAGTGCTTTTATTTCCTTGGGTGTCATAGGTCTATTTAGGTTGTCTGGTCTCTATTTAGCTGAATTAAATGATATCTATTGAATTACTTTTCTAAAACAATATTCTATTTCTCTCTCTCTCTCTCTCTCTCTCTATATATATATATATATATATATATATATATATCTGCCTTTCAGTTTAGCTAATGATTTCTCTTTCTTATTGAATTCCTCAAATAACCAACTTTTTGTTTCATTGATTCTTTTTGTTGATCTGTTTGTTTCTATTTTATTGATTTCTGTCCTGGAATTGATTATTTCCTGAAATCTACTTTTTTAAAATATGTTTGCTTTATTTTGTTTATGGTTTTCAGGAGTTTTATCAATAATTTCATGAGTTTGCTTATGAAGGCACTCAGTGCTATGAACTCTCCTCCTAGAAGTGGGTAAGTTGTGTCTTATAAGTTTGGGTATGTTATGCATTCATTTCATTAAATTCTATAGGTTTCTTATTCCTTTCTTATTTCTTCTTTTTCCTGTGGTCATTGAGTAGAAAATTCTTCAGTTTTTATGAGTTTGTAAGATGTTTGTTTTCATTAAAGTCCAGATTTAATGCCTGTATGTCTGATAATATACATTGGGTTATTTCACTTTCATTAAGACTTAATTTCTGATCACGTATATGCTAAATTTTGAAAAATGTTCCAGGAGGTGCTAAGATTAAAGTACATTATTTTTTGATCAGTTGAATGTCTGTTTAGGAGCATTTGAGTCATAATGTCTCTTATTTCTAATATTTTCCTGTTTAGTTTCTGTCTGGGTGTCCTGTTCATTAGTGGGTGTTGAAGTCTCCTGTTATGAATGTGTGGGTTTAAATGTGTGATATACAGTTTAATAATGTTTCTTTCATAAATGTAGATACTCTTGCAAGTGGAGCAGATTTTCAGAAACGAGACATCATCTTGTTGATTTTTTTCTTTGATGATTATGAAGTGTTTTCCCCATCTCTTTTGATTACTTTTGGTTGAAAAGCTATTTTGGTACATGTTAAAGTGGCAATACCAGTTTTCTTCTTGGATCCATTTACATGGAAAATCTCTTTCCAGGCCTTTATTTTATCTTAGGTGTTAAGATGTGTTTCTTTTTTTCATCCAGATTTTTTAAGACAGGGATTCCCTTTTAGTCCTGGCTGTTCTGGACTAAATTTTTATACCAGACTACCCTCAAACTCACAGAGATCCACATGCATCTCTGACTACCTAGTGCTGGGATGAAAATCATGTGCTACTATGCCCAAAGAGATGTGTTATGCAATCCAGTCTAATAGCAACTATCTTTTTCCCCTCCCATCACTCTTTTATTCAACTATTTCCCTCACATATTTCATCACCATTCATCCCCCAAGATGTTCCTATTAGCAATTGTCTTTTTAATCAGGGAATCAACTCAATTGCTGTTGAGATACATTAATGACTAATGATTGTTATTTCCTTTTATTTTGACGTTGGTGGTCACTGTGTGAGTGTTTGTGCTTCCCTTCTTTTGGTTTTCTAGTCCAAAATTATTTATTCCTTGTGTTTCTTGGGAGTAGTTACCCTTCTTGGGTTGGAGCTTTCCTTCTTGTATCTTTTGTAGATACAATTTTGAGAGAGACAATTTTTAATTTGGTTCACAATAGAATATATTATTTTCTCCATCTATGGTGATCAAAAGTTTTGCTGGGTATAGTAGTCTGGCCGGCATCTGTGGTTCCTGAGAGTTTGCAAAACATCTGCCCAGGATGTTAGATTCTCTATTGAGAAGGGTTTAATTCTAATAAGTCGGCTTGCTGTTATAAGTTACTTGGACTGTTTTCCTTTCTTCTTTGAATATTCTTACTTTGTTATGTATAATTAGGGTTTAGTTATTAAGTGGTGGTAGAAATTTCCTTTCTGTTCCAGTCTATTTGGGTTTTGGTCAGTTTCTTGTATGTTTATAGGCATCTGTTTCTTTAGGTTGGGGAAATTTTTTCTATGATTTCTTGAAAATACTTTCTGGGCTTTTTATCGGGGTAGCTCCTCTCTAGTTTAGCCTCTTCATACTTTCTTAGATTTCCTGGATGTTTTGTGTCAGAAACTTCTAGATCTAACATTTTATTGGACCAACATTTTTTCTATACTATCTTCTACACCTGAGATTTTCTCTCTTTTTTTTTTGTATTTTTTTAAATTTATTTTTTATTAATTTATTCATATTACATCTCAATTGTTAGCCCATCCCTTGTATCCTCCCATTCCTACCTCCCTCCCGCTTCCCCCCTACTCCCTTCCCCTATGGCTGTGACTGAGGGGGACCTCCTCCCCCTGTATATGCTCATAGGGTATCAAGTCTCTTCTTGGTGACCTATTATCCATCCTCTGAGTGCCACCAGGCCTCCCCATCCAAGGGACATGGTCCAATATGGGGCACCAGAGTTTGTGTGAAAGTCAGACCTCCTCCTCCACTTAACGGTGGAGAATGTCCTGTCAATTAGCTAGACTGGGTAGGGGTTCGGAGTTTATTGCCTATATTTTCCTTGGCTGGTGCCATAGTTTGAGAGGACCCCAGGGCCCAGACCCGCCTGTAGTTTTCCAGGACCCTCTGGATCCTTCTATTTCCTCATTCTCCCAGGCTTCTCACACCTAAAGTCTCAATACGATGTCTTCCCCTCTGACCCAGTTTCTGGTAGGTAGTTTTCATGGGGGCATACCCCTTGGACTAGTGTCTCGATATAAGTGAGTATATACCATTTGACTCTTTTTGCTTCTGGATGAACTCACTCATTATGATAATTTCTAGTTCAATCCATTTGTCCACAAATTTTGGGAATTCCTTGTTTTTAATAGCTGAGTAGTATTCCATAGTGTATATGTACCACAGTTTCTTTATTCATTCTTCTACTGAGGGACACGTAGGCTGTTTCCATGTTCTGGCTATTATGAATAAGGCAGCTATGAACATGGTTGAGCATATGTCCCTGCTGTGTAGTAGTGCATCTTCTGGGTATATTCCAAGGAGTGGAATAGCTGGGTCTTGAGGAAGCCCTATTCCCAGTTTTCTGAGAAAGCGCCAGATAGATTTCCAAAGTGGTTGTACTAGTTTGCATTCCCACCAGCAATGAAGGAGTGTTCCTCTCTCTCCACATCCTCACCAGCATATGGTGTCAGTTGAGTTATTGATCTTAGCCATTCTGATGGGTGTAAGATGGAATCTCAGTGTTGTTTTGATCTGCATTTCTCTGATGACTAAGGAGGTCGAGCATTTCTTTAAGTGTTTCTCAGCCATTTGATATTCCTCTGTTGAGAATTCTCTGTTTAGTTCTGAGCCCCATTTCTCTATTGGGTTATTTGGTTTGGTGGTGTTTAATTTCTTGAATTCTTTATATATTTTGGATATTAGACCTTTGTCAGATGAAGGGTTGGTGAAGATCTTTTCCCAGTCTGTAGGCTGTCGCTTTGTTCTCTTGACAGTGTCTCCAGCCTTACAGAAGCTTCTCAGCCTCATGAGGTCCCATTTATTAATTGTTGACATTAAGGCCTGGGCTGTTGGTGTTCAGTTCAGGAAGTTGTCTCCTGTGCCTATGTGTTCCAGACTCTTCCCCACTTTTTCCTCTAGTTGGGCTAATGTTTCTAGTTTTAAGTTGAGGTCTTTTATCCACTTGGACTTGATTTTTGTGTATGGTGACAAATAGGGGTCTAATTGCATTTTTCTAAACACCTTCAGCAAATTGGCAGGATATAAAATAAACTCAAAAAAGTCAGTAGCTTTCCCATATACAAATGACAAACAGGCAGAGGAAGTAATTAGGAAAATTACTCCCTTCACGATAGCCACAAACAATATAAAATATCTAGGAATAACCCTAACCAAGCAAGTGAAGGACTTATTTGAAAAAAACTTTAAATCTTTGAAGAGAGAGATTGAAAATGACATCAGAAGATGGTGTGATCTATCTTTTTCATGGATTGGGAGAATTAACATAGTAAAAATGGCCATCTTACCAAAAGCAATTTACAAATTCAATGCAATACCTATCAGAATACCTACAAAATATTTTGAAGATATTGAAAGAACAATTCTCAACTTTGTATGGAGAAACAAAAAGCCCAGAATAGCCAAATCAATCCTATACAATAAAAGATGCTCTGGAGGAATCTCCATACCTGATCTCAAGCTGTACTATAGAGCAACAGTAATTAAAACAGCATGGTACTGACACAGCAATAGGCTAGTGGATCAATGGAATCAAACTGAAGACCCAGAGATGAATCCGCACATATTTGGTCACTTGATTTTTGACAAAGAAGCCAAATCCAATCAATGGAAAAACGACAGCATCTTCAACAAATGGTGCTGGTCTAACTGGATGTCTACATGGAGATTTTCTCTTTTATCTCTTGTGTTCTTCTTGGGGATGCTCATGTCTATAGTTTTTTTTTTCTTATCTAGATATTTCATCTCAAGGATAATTTCAGTTTATATTTTCTTTATTGCTTCTATTTCCATTTTCATGTCTTGAACAGTTTTATTTACTTTCTTCCCCTGTTAATTATATTTCTCTGCATTTCCTTAAGGAATTCATTGGTGTCTTTTATAAAATCCTCTATCATCTTCATAAGATTGGGGGTGAGGCCATTGACTTGTGTTTCAGGTGTGTCGGTATGTACTCAACTTGCTGTAATAGGATAGCTAGGCTCTGGGGCTTCTATTTTGTCTGCATGTTGTTTACTAGGCTCTTACACTGTCTTCTAATCATCTGAATTTCAGGGTTATTATAAGCTTAGCTTCTGATCATATTTTAGCTTTTATAGATAGGTGGCTTTTGGATTTTTGCCAAGCTTTCTTTTTCCTCTCTGTTCTTCTGGCCTCAGTGGCCAGCAGTTCTGGTGACCAGGGAATGGTCAGGTCCAGTAGAGGAAGGGGGTGTTCTTTAGGCTGTTGTTTGTTTGCTTGTTTTTAGACTACATGATAGCTAAGATTTTGAATACCAACATTGTCTCTTGAGTTCCAAGAACCTAAGTGGTCTCTGGGAAATTAGAAAACTTCTGGGTCCTTGGTGATACTGTAATCTCCAGAAAAGCATACAGGAGCTGATATCTGGGATGGTCAAGGAAGTGTAACAATTTTGTTGTTTCCTGTTTCCTCTTTAGACTTTGAGAGAGTGTATTTGCTGAGTGTTGCTTATTTTTCCGTGCTCCTCAGATGGGTTGCTTATGGGGAAAGATTGCTGGTGTTGGAGGCTTGTCAATGAGAGGTGATCAAGTGATTGTATGAGAGACCCACAAGATGTGTGAACAACATTGGGGTGAAGCTTCGCCTTATGTTCTGAGAGGCCCTGAAAATTGTTTGAGGTAGTAGAGAGAGTGGAGAAGCTCCCTGGACAGTCTAACTGGTCTTCTATCAGGCATAGGCTGTGGATGAACAGGAGATCTCTTTCCTAGGTATATTTTATAAAAAAAACATTGAATGGCATTTTTTAAATCTTGATGACTTTTAAAGTAATAGAAAACTGGGGTATTTTAATAATTCTACTCACCAGTTTAGAGACCACTGTTCAGCAAAATCACAGATGAAAATAAACTGTAAGGTGATGTATATTCCTCAATGCAGAGACTCAGCACTGCAAAGGTACCTTTACATTTCAGTTTTATTGTCTCACTTCAATTGAAAGAAAATTTAACGTATTGTGATTAAATTACAATGATAAGGGTGGTACAAAGTTCTTAGCAGCCATCAATTAACTGTCTTTAAAAATTATTTTCTTGAGATATGAAAAATTTCAAGAGTATGATATTTCTCACTAAGTACCACAACTTTAGGAGCATTATGTAATCAAAGCTTACAGGAATTAGTAAATCTGTCAGATAATAGGCTCCACCAACATTCACACATTGAAACATAAACCTGAGGGCAATATTGTTGACATGTAGAGAACTTAGATGGTAATTATTCCAAGTTGTCTATACTTCCTTGACATGATAAGTACATTTTTGCTTATTTTTTCAGATTATAACAAAATTACATAATTTCCCCTGTTCCAGTGTTCCAAAACAGTCTATACTTCTACACTCCTTGCTCTATTTCAAACTAGTGGCCTCTTTGCTAATTAATTGCTATTGCATGAAATATTTTCTGTATATGCATGTATTTCTAAGTAAAACCAGTTCAGTCAACATAATATCACTTGTATGTTTTCAGGGATGAACTTTTTGTTATCCAAAAATAACCAGATGGTGTGTTCTTCTCTGCAGAATGCAATTTCTCACACTCTAAATATCCCTTAATTGCTTGCTACATCGTAACAATATGCAATATGTAAGGGTGTTGCCTTATTTTCTTTCATACATGAACTTTGCCATGTGTATATATTTTGTATTTGTTTAGCTCTTGTTTAAGCAGCTCTTTGGTGATATTTTGTGGGTGTGGCCTATGACCTACTTAAAAGACATACTCTCACATCAAAACTTCTGGTGCTTTACCTGTTTAAACCCTTTAAATCCCATACTCTAAAATTTCTTGAGCCTATTGAGGGATTGGTTTTGTACATATATTCATTGGGCAAAGCTCTCAAATTCTAAATTTTAATTGTTTGTGGTTTACCATAATGACATTCTCTATTTCAAAGAAAAATTTCCATGATAAGGGGTGATAGATTTACTTACCTATGTGTAAAGACAAATATTCAAGTTAAGGATTACTACACTAGTATAGTAAAGCATTGATTGTGGGTGACTTTTCATGAGGTGAAGTGAGACAATTTACATGTCAAAAGAGCCACATAAGGCTATATATGGTAGCAAATTTTTGGATGATAGAGCAAAAGATGAATGGAAATAGCTTATTTTAAATTCTTTTGCATACTATACAAAATGATTAATAACAGTTAATTTTCATATACCACAAAAAGTAAGGCAAGCATACCTATGATTTTTCAATGTATTAATTCAGTGTTTCTTGTGAATAATAGAGAAAACATAAAATGATAATACTTACTACCTTATACTAGACATGGATCAATGTGTGAAATGTCCAGATGATCACTATGCCAACACAGATAGAACTCACTGCCTCAAAAAAGTTGTGACATTTCTGGATTATGAAGACCCCTTGGGAATGGCTCTGGCAGGCATGGCTCTTTGCTTCTCTGCTCTTACAACTATTGTACTCTGTGTCTTCTTGAAACACAAAGACACTCCTATAGTCAAGGCCAATAACAGAACTCTCAGCTATGTTCTACTCATATCCCTCATATTTTGTTTTCTGTGCTCCTTGCTCTACATTGGCCAACCCCATGTGGCCACCTGCATCCTGCAGCAGATCACATTTGCTATTGTTTTTAATGTGGCTGCCTCTACCATCTTGGCCAAGACAATTACTGTAATACTGGCATTTAAGGTCACTGTTCCTGGAAGAAGAATGAGAAGGTTGCTGGTGTCAGGGGCACCTAAATTCATCATTCCCATAAGCACCATGATCCAAATGACACTTTGTAGCATTTGGTTGGGAACTTCTCCTCCATATGTTGATGCTGATGTTCACGTGGTACATGGCCACATCATCATTGTTTGTAACAAAGGTTCTGTTATTGCCTTCTACTGTGTCCTGGGATACATGGGCTCTGTTGCTCTAGCTAGTTTCACTGTAGCTTTCCTGGCAAGAAACCTACCTGACACTTTCAATGAAGCCAAGCTCCTGACATTAAGCATGTTGGTCTTCTGCACTGTTTGGATCACCTTCCTCCCTGTCTACCACAGCACCAAAGGCAAGGCTACAGTCGCTGTGGAAGTCTTCTGTATCTTGGCGTCCAGTTCAGGGCTTCTTCTCTGCATCTTTGCCCCAAAGTGCTACATTATTTTGTTAAGACCACGGGTAAATTATTTTCACAAGTTCAGGAACTCACATGCTAAAGCTGAAAATATTCATTAAATGTAAATAGCTTATTTACTATACCAAACATATCCACAAGAAAGTCATTGTATTTTACCAAATATTATGTCAAAATATTTGCTGTCTACCATGAAAAATATTCTAAATAGGCTGCATAATAAAGTTCTCAAACATTAACTAGACCTTAGTTTATTTAAACAAACCTTGTAATTAGGCTTCATTATATCTGTAATATTAGGGTATTTCTTATTGATTTATATGATATGCAAGTACTGGAAATGGGCATTACAAATTATTTCATGTCTGGAAATGGTTCATGCAAGAAAAATATATCATCATGTTGAGAGTGTATACATATATAGTTAAATGGGGAAATCCTTTTTATTGATCTAGAGCTGTGAAGAAAGCTACAAAAATTGATAAATAATTTTGTGGGAGGGTAATATTCCATAATTTGGGAATATTAGAATAATGATGTTATAGCATAACTAAATGCTTTCTGATTTAATATGAAGACTGCTCATCAGGAAGACATTTCATGCCTCAAGTTTGTAATGCTGCTGCAAACCTCATGTCTTTGGATATAAAGTGGACTATAGTATAATGCTACTTTTTTGTTTTTATCAAGAGAAGGTTTCTCTGTGTAGCCTTGGCTATCCTGGACTTGCTTTGTAGACCAGGCTGGCCATGAACCCAAGGATATCCACCTGGCACCTCCCAGAGTACTGGGATTACAGGCATATACCACTGTGCCTGGCTTTCTTTTTATTTTTCTAAGTGATCATAGTAACAAGTTCCTTTCTATATATTTATGTTTATTCTCCAAGACATAGGCTGCACTCAAACTTTATCATAAAAGCTTGTTTATGTAGTAGAAAACATTCAATTTAAAAAATGCACAATGGTTTAATGTATTGACAGTAATACACTTTGTTCTACAACCTAAATAAAACACCTAACTGAATCCATTTACCCATCAAGGGAACATCTTGGCATAGGAGTCATAAAAACTTATGAGCTAGTAATTAAGGAAGTCTGTGAAATGTTATCTTTAAAACATTATGTTGTTTTTGCAGTTCTGACTACTTGACAAAATATCAATTAGGTTAAGCCTAATCGATGAAAACCCTGGGATAGAATCAAGAGATCATCTTTAGAATTCCGCCCAAGATGTTAATAAGCTATCGGCAGTACAGAGTGCCTATAAGACTAAAATTCATCCTTATATCTTATTTAAAGTGTAGTTAATTTTAGGGTCCCCACTCTGTAGTAAACCACACTAAAACCATGCTCAGATTGGCATCACTAATTGAACATACTGAGTTATCAAAACCAAAGTCAAGAAGTCATGAGAAGTGTGTTTTTAGATAGGTGGAAATTTGTATGGTGAAACAATGAATAGACATTTGTGTTGCATTCATTAATTTATGAAATGATTTGAAAGCAACTTTAAAATGTATCTAGGCTATTATTTATCTGGCATCTGTATACTGAAACTGACTATTCCCTTTATTCAATTTAAGAGACCATGGGCCTTTCATGAAGGTTTGTCCTAAAATATTTGGAGGTTAGAGGAATGCTTAAGGTTAAATGCCCAAGGTGATCTATTATTAGATGTAAAAAATATATCCTGTGCCTTGAATGTTACTAGGATCTGAGAATAAAGCTTAAAGGACAAAAGGAAATCTGTCAAAAAATAATAAAATTTTAAAATAGGTAGTACTTTATTCGTTGTTCTAAAGAGTATATGATTATGAAATATAGTATAGGCTGGACACGTTAGAGGATGCCTTTAATCCTAGCATCCAGGACAACAGAGTCAAGTGGATCGCTGTGATTTCACAGCCAGCCTGTTCTACAAAGAGTCTAGGACAGCCAACACTACACAAAGAAACCTTGCCTCAGAAAAAAATAGCCAAACTATATATGGGCACATTTTACCTGTGTTGGTTTATCACAGTTGCCTTATGGGAATTGTTCTTTAAGCTTTAAAGACTTACAGAGGCTCTTTAGCAGAAAAAAATTGGCTTTTTATCACTTTCCCTTAGTAATCTTATCTTTACACAAATCTTCTCGCATCACTCTCCAAGTTACCCAGACAGATATCTTCCTCTGTCTATATTTACCATCTCCTAAAGGAGGCAGGAGGTAGCAGGGAGGTTAGGATGATAATCTAAGGAGCAGTTGATACAATTGAAGAAAATGATGCATAAATCAGAGAAAATGTTTTGTCTAAAGAATTCCTGACATAAAACAACCAAAAAATCTGAGACACTATGAAGTAACAAAATGTAACAATATTAGGAATAGAAGAATCCCAGCATGAAGATCCAGAAAGTTTCAAAAAAATTATAGAAGAAAATGTGTCTAAGATTAAGAATGGCATAAAGACATAAAAATAGTATAAGAAATGTTCAGAAAGAAACAAATAGGTGGAGCCGTAGAAGAAAGTGTCCCGCTACATAATCCTCAAAATATTAAACATACAGAACAAAGAAAGAACTCTAATTTCTGAAAAGAAAAAAGGCCAAGTAACACAGAAAAGAAGACCCAAACCAACTTTTCAATGGATACTCTAAAAGCATGAAGATCCTGGACAGATGTCTTGTAGCCTATAAGAGGTCACAGATGCCAGCTGAAACTTCTGTACCTATCAAAACATTCAGTCACCATAGTGAGAAAACAAGACATTCCATGACAAAAATCAAAGGTAAAGAATATACAAATCCAGGCTAGAGAAAAACTTCATCTTAAGGAGGCTCTCTATGCCCATAAAAACACAGGAAATAAATAACCTCACATTGACAAATACAAAACACGGGAAGCTCATGTGCACACACACACACCCAGTATTACCTTTAACAACAAAATAAGACTATTAAAAATTATTATTCATCAAAATGTCTCAATATTATTGACACAATTCCCAATTAAAAATATACAGGCAAAAACATGATCAATTCTTCTGATACATACAAGAAACACACCTTAACATCAAGATTGACATTACTTTAGGATAATGGCTTAGGAAAAAGATATTATGAGCAAATGTATCCAAGAAGAAAGCTGGTGTAGCCATTCTAATATTTAAAAGAATATATAGACATCCAACCAAAATTATTCAAAGGAGATGGGGAGGGATATTTCACTGCATCAAGGGAAAATTCCACTAAGATGGTGTCTTAATTCTGAAAATCTAAGCTCTAAACAAAAGAGCAGCTATATTTGTAAAAAGAAACATTAATAAAGTTTAAATCACTAATCAAATCCCATAAATTAATATTGGAAGACTTTACTACTCTATGCTCACCAATGGGCAAGTTATTCAGCCAAAAATTAAATAGAGAAATAATAGAACTAAAAGATATTATCACTCAAATGAACCTAATGAATATATACAGAACATTTCACACAAATATGCAAACAAATAAGCACATAATGTCTTCTTAGTACTGCATAAATTCTTCTCCAATACTGACCACATACACAGTTATAAAGCAAGTCTCAACTGTACAGAAAAACAGAAATAAGTCTCCCTGTTCTCTTACACTATCGCATATTAAGCCAAATTTCCACAATAGAAACAACAGGAAAACTACAGTTGCTGGAATCTGAACAGCTCTCTACTGAATGACTACTAAGTTATAAAGGAAGGAAGGAAAGATGAAAGAAACTTCTTATAACTCATTTAAAATGAATGCACAACATACGCAACCTTATGGGACATAAAGAAATAGGTGCTAAAAGAAAATTGTATAGCACAAATTGCCTTCATAAGAAATAAGAGAGAGTTAATACTAGCAAGTTAACAGCAATCTGGAAAGCTCTAGAATAAAAAGAATCAACACAGACTATTTTGACAGGAAATAATCAAAATGCTAACTGAAATCAATAGAAGAGAAACAAAGAGACCAAATAAAGAAACAATGAAACAAATAGGTGGTTTTATAAAATATTCAACAAGATAGACAAACATTTAACTTAACAATGAAAGAATATCAAAGTTAACAAAATCAGAAATGAAATGTGGGATATAACAGACATTGAGGAAATCCAAAACATCATTAAGTCATATTTCAAAATGCTGTGCTCTACAAATCTAAAGGAAATAGAAATTTTTCTTGATAGATACCACTTATCAAAATTAAATCAAGTTCAGGTAAAGAATTTCTAAAAGACCCGTAACCCATAAATAAATAGAAACATAAAAGTAAAAAGAAGAAAAAAGGCAAAAAAGAAATTAAATAAACAAACAAAAAACCTCAGAACTCGATGTGCTAGTGCAGAATTCTTCCATACATTTAAACAAGGCCTAATAGCAATAGTCCTCAAATTATTTGACAAAATGAATGCAGAGGAACAACGCAAAATACATTTTATGAAGCAAAACCCACCTTGACAACCAAACCACACAGAGACTCAATAAAGAAAGAAAATTACAAACCAGTTTCCCTCAAGAACATTGATGAAAAAAGACTTATTGTGGAGGCTCTGGGGCTTCTGCTTGAGGTTTAATAATAAAGATAAGGAGACATCTGTATAGTATAAGGCATGCTTGAGGTGGAAGTCCCACAGCTAATTATGTAGACTCAACCTGACCACCCTGGGACTGGATCTTCAACAGGGGGCTCTCTTGTCCTTACCTCCCTGCCCTGCTCCAATTTTGCTTCTGTCCTTCGGCTCCAGCTCCCATCTCTAGCTCTTTATGTATCAAAAGTCAGAATTCTTTATTGTTCATGGAAAGCTATTAGTATAGTGGAAGATGTTCTTCAGCATATTCATCCGAACCATTTGGAATCAGGACTATGCCCCATAGTGTTGCAGTATTGCTTTTTGGCCAGATTTATGCCTACATGGCCTCCCTCATAGCAGCATTCTTTTTATCATATCCTCAGAGAATCATTTTAGGGGGAAGGTGAGGATTTAACAAACATTGACCAATAGAAAGCAGGTTTTGTGGGCTACAGATATTACAATATTATGTATCCTTCCAGGAACTGTAACTGCCTAAACAGCAATTGACAATGGAAAAATACAGGAGCACATATTCATAGCCAGTTGATACAATATGTGTGAGCATACTTTTCCCAACAAATACTCAATAAAATATTTGCAGGTCCCTAGAAACCTACAACAAGAATATCATGATGGGTGGATCTGAGCCTAGGGGTTCAGCTCAAACTATTGCACCAACCAAGTACAATACTTGCAGTAAACATCAAAACCCTTCTCACATCTAGCCAATCGACAGGACATTCTCCACAGTTGATTAGAGAGTGAAGACTGTCTTGGACATGAACTCTGGTGCCCCATATTTGACCACTTCCCCGTGGTGGGGAGGCCTGGTGGCACTCTGGGAAAGAATAAGCAGGCTACCAAGATGAGACTTGATAGCCTTTGACCATATAGTGGTGGAGGAGGTCCCCCTCGGTCTTAGACCTACGGGAGGGGAATAGGGTGAAAGCGGGAGGGAGGGAGGAATGGGAGGATACAAGATATAGGATAATAATTGAGATGTAATCTGAAGAAATTAATTAAATAAAAATTTTTAAATGATGAAGACAATCCATCCTAGGAACAGAATTAAGTAAGGAGTAAGAAACATTAAAAACAGAGGGGAGGACATCCTATTGGGACTCTAGATGAGAGAAGCATGGAAGAATAGCAAAGTAGAAGGATCCAGAGGGTCCTAGAAACCTACAAGAAGAACATTATAATAGGCAGATTTGGGCCCAGTGGTCCCACTCAAACTATGGCACCAGCCAAGGACAATACAGGCCATAAACTTCAAACCCCTACCCAGATCTACCCAATGGACAGGACATTCTCCAAAGTTGAGTGGAGAGTGGGGTATGACTTTCACATGTACTCTGGTGCCTCATATTTGACCATGCCCCCTGGAGGGGGAGACCTGGTGGCAACCAGAGGAAGGATAGCAGGCTACCAAGAAGAGACTTGATATCCTATGAGCATATAAAGAGGGAGGAAGTCCCCCTCAGGCACAGTCATAGGGGAGGGGAATAAGGAGAAAATGGAAGGGAGGGAAGAATGGGAGGATGCCAAGGATGAGATAACCATTGAGATACAACAAGAATAAGTTAAGAAAAAAGAAAAAAAGAATCAAAATTTTAAAAAATAAACATTAAAAAATTAGATCTAAAATAAAGAAAAACAAAATAATTCAAATAAAAAAATTCAAAGGAAAACATCTTAAGTAGAATGTATTAGACAAAAGACAGAATTGTCTTGAAGATAAAGTAGAAGACAGTAGTACAATATGTACAATATGAAATTGTAAAAACACAGGAAAGAAACATACAAAAATGTGAGGTACAATTAAAAATAACCAACCTTTAAATTATAACTGTAAATGAGGAAGCATAGCAAGTTAATGAAATAATCCATATAGTCAACAATATTATTGGAGAAAACTTCCCCAAAAATAAGGAAAGAAAGAACCATTCAGACATAAAATGCACAGAGAATATCAAATAGACTAGGAAAGAAAATTCCCTATGACATGTATACATATGTACATACATATATACATACATACATACATTTCACATTTGGGGCCCAAACAGAGAGAGTGTTCCAATAGCAAGTGTGTGGCCTACCCATTCTTCTACTGGCTTGGTCTGTACCTGAGAAGCAGAAAGAAAAAAGAAGCCATGATAACTAAAACACAAAGTACTACTGAAAACTCAAACAACACCAAAATATTTAAAATACCAAAAATACCTAAGACAGCACCAAATATATAAAAACACAGTGTATGCAATTAACACACATTTAAATAATAACTTTAAATATCAAAGGCCTCAGTTGTCTAATCAATAAAAGCACTCTGACTACATGAGTAAAGAAAAATCCATATATCTATAGTCTACAGTAAACACATCTTAACCTTAAGGTTCGGCATCTGCTTAGGGAAAAAGGATAGACAAAAGTGATTCATTTCGATGGCACAAGCAAGCATTATACCCATCTCTTACACAATAGAATTCAATCTAAAACTAATTAGCAGACATAGAGAGAAGTACTTCATTTTAATCAAGGAAAGAGTTAATCAAGAAACTATTATTATCCTAAAAATATAAAAACCAAACAATGGGGTACCAAGTTTCATTTTTTTTTAAACTGGCCACTTGGTTTAAAGACACAGATTAACATCAATTCATTAACAGTATTAATTTTAGTACTGCGCTTTCTCCAACATACAAGTCACTGGAACAGAGAAACATCAGAATCAATATTGCATCTAATGAACTTAACAGATATGTACAAAATATTACACCAGAACACCAAAGTGCTCAACAACACATGGAAGCATTTCTAAAATAGACAACACCTTGGAACAACAAAAAGAAATTCTTGGCAAATTCATAAAGATTAGAATCATTCCTTGTATCCTATTTGAACACAATGCAATAATACTTAAAATTGACAGCAAACAACAATTGAGGAACTAGAAATTTTCATAGTGATTTAAAAACTCATTATTAAATTATGAGTGAAGCAAAGAGGAAACTAAGGGGAAAAAAGCTTTCCTGGAACTAAATAAAAATGACACACAACACACCAAAGCCACTGGAATAAATAGAAAGCTGAAGAACCTAAAAGAAAATGGCAAACTCCTAAATTCATCCAAGCCACCAAAACTAATCCAAAAGTGAACAACCTAAACATACCCAGAATAATGATTTTGAAATAGTAATAAAATTCATCCAGCTAAAAGAGTCCAGAGCAAAAAGAATTCACAGCCAAAGTCAACCAGATTTTCAAAGATCAACAATCAGTCCTTATTACACTATTTAAAAATATAGAAACAGAAGAAGTACTTCAGAGCTCCTTCTATGAAGCCAGTATCACTCTAATAGTAAAACAACATAAAGAGAAAATTATCGACCAATATTCCAAATAAACATAGTCTCAAAATTGCTCAATAAAATTACTGAAAACAGATTACAACCATACGTCAAAAAAATGATCTACCATGACGAAGTTAGCATTATTCCTGAATGCAAAGGTGGTTCAACATGCACACTTCAATAATAATAATAAACACTTAAATGGGCTTGAAGGCAAAAATAACAAACTGATCTCAGTAGATGCAGAAAAGGCATTTAACAGAATCTAATATGCTTTCATGATAAAAGTCCTAGAGAATGTGGGACAGGAGGGATATAGCTGAAAATCTAAGGGAAATGGACCATTTTCTTGATCAATTTCACTTGCCTAAATTGAGTGAAGAACAGATAAACAAGCTAAATAGTCCCAATTCCCCTACAGAAATAGAAGCAATCATTGATAGTCTCCCAAACAAAAAAAGCCCAGGGCCAGATGGTTTCAGTGCAGAATTCTACCAGACCTTCAAAGACGAGCTAATACCAATACTCTTCAAGCTACTCCAAAACATAGAATTGGATGGAACATTACCAAATTCATTCTATGAGGCCATAGTCACGTTGATACCTAAACCTCACAAAGACTCAACAAAGAAAGAGAATTTCAGACCAATTTCTCTTATGAACATCGATGCAAAAATACTAAATAAAATTCTTGCAAAACGAATACAAGAACACATGAAGGATATCATTCATCATGACGGCTTCATTCCAGGCATGCAGGGATGGATTAATATACGGAAATGCATCAATGTAATCCACCATATAAACAAACTGAAAATAAAAAACCACATGATCATCTCTTTAGATGGAGAGAAAGCATTTGATAAAATCCAACACCCATTCATGTTTAAAGTTTTAGAGAGATCGGGGATACAAGGCACTTTCCTCAACATAATAAAGGCTATAGACAGCAGGCCAAAAGCCAAAATCAAAGTAAATGGTGAGATACTCAAGGAAATTCCTCTAAAATCGGGAACAAGGCAAAGCTGCCCACTCTCTCCATATCTCTTCAATATAGTACTCGAAGTTCTAGCCAGAGCAATAAGACAACAAAATGAGATCAAGGGTATCCAAATGGGAAAGGAGGAAATCAAACTATCTCTATTTGCAGATGATATGATAGTGTACATAAGTGACCCTCGAAATTCCACCAGAGAACTCCTACAGCTGATAAACACTTTCAGCAATTTGGCTGGATACAAAATTAACTCAAAAAAGTCTGTAGCCTTCCTATACACAAATGACAAGCTTGCAGAGGAAGAAATTAGGAAAGCCATACCCTTCACATTAGTCACAAGCAATATAAAATATCTAGGAGTTACTCTAACTAAGCAAGTGAAGGACTTGTTTGAAAAAAATTTCAAAACCCTGAAGAAGGAGATTGAAGATGAATGAGAAGATGGAAGGATCTTCCTTGCTCATGGATAGGGAGAATTAACAGTAAAAATGGCCATCCTACTGCGGCTCGCGTTACCGTCTCGCCAGCAAGAATGACGCTGCACACATATAGGATCCTTCTGCAGCAAAGCTTTAATGCATCTTGAGAGGAAGAGCATAAGCTTACAGAGCGGAGACCCCGAACAGCAGAAAAACCCTCCCTTATATAGGAGACTGTCCTCCGCTTAGGACGTGTCAGACCCTGATTGGTTGTTGCTCATTGGGCGAGATGAAGCAACGGGAAAGGCAGAGTCCGACAAGTGGAAATTCCCTTTGCACATGCGCAGATTAGTTGTTTACCAGCATGGGACACAGGATGTCAGCGCCATCTTGTAATGGCGAATGTGAGAGCGGCTTCTCACATCTCCCCCTTTTCTTATAATTAAGAAGCAATAAGACACCCCACAAGGAGAGCAGAGACAGAGGTCAAATCCCCAGACAAAGTATCAGGCCTGCATACACAACTTTCTCCTAGGCTTTTCACCCGGAGATGTCATAGCCTGGCCCTATGCCGTTTTTCCTGGGGGAAGGATACTAGGGCATGCAACCTTCAAGCAAGATGACGTGTCTCCCTAGAATTAGCTCATAAATGCCGCAGAGCCATTCTACTGCAATGCTTTGCTATACAACTCTCCGGGGCTGCTGGAGCTTGCCCACTCTACCTCGTGCAATGAGATGAGACTCTGAGGGTGCAAGAGCTGGTCGGCCAGCGTCTTATTGCTTTAACATGGATAACCAAATATCAGGGGAGGTCCCAGAATCTAAGGCAGCAAGTGCTTGAGAGATAACCACCTTGTCTCTTTTAGTTTGAGCCCGGAGCTTACAAACCATCCATAGGGCCAACAGCAATCCTCCACAGAGCGCAGTTCTGAATATCCCCACCCCAACCCATTCCTTGAAGAGAGAGAAGGCCGAAGACATCCAGGACGAGAAGCCCTCGGTAATAAACAGATCTAGCCGCGTGAAGTTCACTTAAATAATTGCTGTCCGTAGCTCTCTCAGAGTCTGTTCAAATTCGGCAGTCCAATTCTGTAACATAAAGCGAGAAAGATTCTTCGACAGATTAGCTGCTTTAGTAAAATTCTCATATTGAATGGAGATAATACATAGTCCAGGGAACTTTTGTTCGCAACCTAATTGGGCTAATTACTTTCCATTCCATATATTGACCCATGTTAGGGAGCGCAGCCTTAGCCACTGATTGCCAATCTGAGGGAGTTAAAAAGGTTTCACCAAGCCTCTCCAACATGACTATTGTGAAATTTGCATTTACTCCATATTTTCGCACAGAGTCCGCCAAATCTTTAATTTTGTCGAACTCTACGGGCACATGGAGTCGGGTTTGATCTTGAGTATTTTCAAACACCGGAAAGAGGTTATGCAATCTCTTACGGGCTCTCTCAGGCAGAAAAGAAAGCCCTGTTTGTGCCCGATAAGGTGGTGGGGCCGTGGGCATTGGCCTCGAGTGGTTAGGAGGGGATTTATTTAGGCCCTTTCTTTCATCTGGATGATACCTTTCTTTTTTGTATTTAGCAGCTTCCTCTTCTAAGTCAACCTCCTCCTCTGAGTCTAAAGTCTCATGATCAGAGGCATCAGAACTTGTAGAGCTATCACTATTCAGTGCCTCAAGGTTTTTTAAAGGATATAACTTTTGTGATACTTCTTTTGGTGGTAAGCTAAGTTTCGAGAAGGGTTGCACTCCTTTTACAGGAGGGTCCTGAGCTTTTTTCTTTTTATGAGTATCCTTTTTTCTGCGCGCACCCAACCTCTCACTGCGCTCGGTTTCTGACATGCTATCTTGAACTTCTTCTAGGGAGACCTGTCCCTCATTTACTGCCCCCTTACAATTATCATCCTCTAAGCAATTTTTTATGAGCTTCCAAATTGCCTTAGTGCTCAATCTCAAGTCATTGTTCGCGAGGTGACGATCGAGATCCTTGCCTAATAAGCCACCACGAAAACAAATAAACAAGAGAAGGGCAATTATGGCAGTAAATATCACAGCTAAAATCGGCCCAAGAATTTCAGAAATAGACTTACCTCTCCGAGCTTACCCGTCCTGCAGTTCTGAATCCTCCCTGTAGTTAGGGGGTCTCCGAAGGTGCTGACGATGGCATGGTCTAATTCCCGGGTTTCGGCACCAGATGCGGCTCACGTTACCATCTCGCCAGCAAGAACGACGCTGCACGCATATAGGATCCTTCTGCAGCAAAGCTTTAATGCATCTTGAGAGGGAGAGCATAAGCTTACAGAGCGGAGACCCCAAACAGCAGAAAAACCCTCCCTTATATAGGAGACTGTCCTCCGCTTAGGACGTGTCAGACCCTGATTGGTTGTTGCTCATTGGGCGAGATGTCGCCACGGGAAAGGCAGAGTCCGACAAGTGGAAATTCCCCTCTCACATGCGCAGATTAGTTGTTTACCAGCATGGGACACAGGATGTCAGCGCCATCTTGTAATGGCGAATGTGAGAGCGGCTTCTCACATCCTACCAAAAGCAATCTACAGATTCACTGCGATCCCTATCAAAATACCTACACAATTTTTTAAAGATATTGAAAGCTCAATTCTGAACTTCATATGGAAAAACAAAAAACCCAGAATAGCAAAAAACGATCTTGTACAATAAAAGGTGCTCCGGAGGAATATCCATACCTGATCTCAAATTGTACTATAAAGCAATTGTAATTAAAACAGCATGGTACTGGCACAGCAACAGGCTGGTTGATCAGTGGAATCGAATTGAAGACCCAGATATGAATCCACACACATATGGTCACTTGATTTTTGACAAAGAAGCCAAATCCATTCAATGGAAAAAGGATAGCATCTTCAACAAATGGTGCTGGTCTAACTGGATGTCTATGTGTAAAAATAATACAACTGGACCCATATTTGTCACCTTGCACAAAACACAAATCCAAGTGGATTAAAGACCGCAACATAAAACCAGAGACACTAAGTCACTTAGAAGAAAAAGTGGAAAAGAGCCTGGAACATATTGGCACAGGAGACAACTTCCTGAACAGAATACCAACAGCCCAGGCCTTAATGTCAACAATTAATAAATGGGACCTCATGAGGCTGAGAAGCTTCTATAAGGCTGGAGACACCGTCAAGAGAACAAAGCGACAGCCTACAGACTGGGAAAAGATCTTCACCAACCCTACATCTGACAAAGGTCTAATATCCAAAATATATAAAGAACTCAAGAAATTAAACATCACCAAACCAAATAACCCAATTGAGAAATGGGGCTTGGAACTAAACAGAGAATTCTCAACAGAAGAATATCAAATGGCTGAGAAACACTTAAAGAAATGCTCAACCTTCTCAGTCATCAGGGAAATGCAAATCAAAACAACTCTGAGATTCCATCTTACACCCATCAGAATGGATAAGATCAAAAACTCAAGTGACACCACATGCTGAAGAGGATGTGGGGAGAGAGGAACACTCCTTCATTGCTGGTGGGAATGGAAACTAGTACAACCACTTTGGAAATCTATCTGGTGCTATCTCAGAAAACTGGGAATAGGGCTTCATCAAGACCCAGCTATTCCACTCCTTGGAATATACCCAAAAGATGCTCCAGCACACAACAAGAAAATATGCTCAACCATGTACATAACAGCCTTATTCATAATAGCCAGATCATGGAAACAGCCTAAATGTCCCTCAGTAGAAGAATGGAAGAATGGATAAAGAAACTGTGGTACATATACACTATGGAATACTATTCAGCTATTAAAAACAAAGAATTCCCGAAATTTGTGGACAAATGGATTCAGCTAGAAATGATCATAATGAGTGAGTTAACCCAGAAGCAGAAAGACTCCAACGGTATATACTCACTTATATCTGCATACTAGCCCAAGGGGCATGTCCCACGAAAGCCTTCACTTACCAGGAAACTGGGACAGAGGGGAGGACATACTATTGGGACTCTAGATGAGAGAACAATGGGAGAATAGCAATGTAGAAGGATCCAGTGGGTCCTAGAAACCTACAAGTAGAACATTATGATAGACAGATTTGGGCCAAGGCGTCCCACTCAAACTAAGGCACTAGCCAAGGACAATACAGGTGGTAAACTTAAAACCCCTACCCAGATCTAGCCAATGGTCAGAACATTCTCCACAGTTGAGCAGAGAGAGGGATATGACTTTCTCACATACTCTGGTGCCTCATATTTGACCATATCCTCTGGAGGGGGAGACCTAGTGGCACTCAGAGGAAGGACAGCAGGTCACAGAGAAGAGACTTGATACCCTATAAGCATATACAGGGAGAGGAAATCCCTCTCAGGAACAGTCATAGGGGAGGGGAATAAGGGGAAAATTGGAGGGAGGGGAGAATGGGAGGATACAAGGATGGGATAACCATAGAGATGTAACAAGAATAAATTTTTAAAAAAATTTTTTAAAGAAAGAAATATACCTCAATATAATAAAGGCAACATACAGAAAGCATATGGTCAACATCGAATTAAAGGGAAAGAAATTCAAAGCAATTCTACTAAAATTAGGAACAACACATGACTCTCCATTATTTCTGTATCTATATAATATAGAATTTCTATAACATACTCAAATCCTTATAAGGGAATAAGACAACCGAAAAAGATGAAGAGCATACAAAATGAAAAGGAAATAGGAGAAAGAAGATGGGAAGGAGAGACTGGGAGGAGGAGAAGGATGAGGTTACAATTAAGATGTAAAGTGAATATATAAATTAAAAATAAATTAGATCAAGGGGATTACAATCAGAATGTAATATGAATAAGTTATAATAAAAAAATTTTTAAATGTGTATACACAGTAAATAAGCCAGTTTGGATGGCCTTAAAGAATAATTCAAAAGAAAAGCAAAATGTAAGGAAGATGTCAATGTATCCTAATTTGCACATCATATTATAGTATATATAAGTGATACCAAAAATTCTACTAGAGAATCCCTACATTGGATTAAAAATCTTCAATGACATGTTTGGATATGAGATAAACACACAAAAAGCATAAGTAGCTTTCCTATATACAAATGACAAATAGGTTAAGAAAGAAATCAAGGAAACAAAATCCCTCACCATGACTACAAATAACAAAACAATATTGAAGTAACTCTAACAAAGCAACTAAAAGACCTATATGACAAAAACTTGAAGACTTTAAATAAATGAGGACATTGATGATATCAAAAGATGGAAAATCTCCTGTGCTCATGGATCAGTAAAATTAGCACAGCAAAAATTTTACCAAAAGCAATCTACAAATTCAATACAATCCTCATCAAAATTCCAACAAAAATTATTGGCAGACCTTGAAAAAAATACTTAATTTCATATGGAAAAAAACAGAAAAGCCAAAACATTCTTGTACAATAGAATACTCTCCAGAGGTATCACCATTTCTGATTTCAAGTTCTACTACAGTGTAACAGTTATTTTTTTAAAAAAACATATAGTATTGGTGTATCAATGTGACTGTGGCCTCATAGAATGAATTTGGTAATATTCCATCCATTTCTATCTTTCGGAATAGCTTGAATAGTATTGGTATTAGCTCCTCTTTGAAGGACTGGTAGAATTCTGCACTGAAACCATCTGGCCCTGGGCTTTTTTTGGTTGGGAGACTATCAATGGTTGCTTCTATTTCTATAGGAGAAATAGGGCTATTTA
This sequence comes from Acomys percivali, assembly GCA_907169655.1. NCBI lineage: Eukaryota > Metazoa > Chordata > Mammalia > Rodentia > Muridae > Acomys > Acomys percivali. The sequence continues at coordinate 103,731,059 of OU015752.1, read as the reverse complement.
ATTTGTTTATCTGGTCTTAATTCAATTTTGGCAAATGGAATCGGTCGAGAAAATTGTCCATTTCCCTTAGATTTTCAAATTTTGTGGCATAAATGCCTTTAAAGTAGGTTCTTATGATTCTTTGTATTTCTTCGGTGTCTGTTGTTATGTCTCCCTTTTCATTTCTGATTTTGTTTATTTGGGTAGTGTTTCTCTGTCTTTTAGTTAGATTGGCTAACGGTTTGTCTATCTTGTTAATTTTCTCAAAGAACCAGCTCTTGGTTTTGTTGATTCTTTGGATTGTTCTCTTTGTTTCTAATTTATTGATTTCAGCCCTGAGTTTGATTATTTCTAGGCATCTACTCCTCTTGGGTGTTTCTGCTTCTTTTTTTTTTTCTAAAGCTTCCAGATGTGTTGTTAAGTTGTTTATGTGGGATGCTTCCATTTTCTTTTTAAAGGCGCTTAGTGCTATGAATTTTCCTCTTAGCACTGCTTTCAATGTGTCCCACAAATTTGGGTATGTTGTTCCATCATTTTCATTGAATTTCAGGAAGTCTTTTATTTCTCCCCTTATTTCTTCCATGACCCATGTGTCATTAAGGAGAAAGTTGTGCGTTTGGGTGGAAAGTTCTGTAGATATCTGTTAGATCCATATGATTCATGACTTTGGTTAATGAAGTTATTTCCCGGCTTAGTTTTTGATTCAAGGACCTATCCTTGAGTGAAAGTGGGGTGTTGAAGTCTCCCACTATTAATGTGTGGGTATCGATGAGTGGTTCAAGCTTTGTTAATAACTCTTTTACAAATGTGGGAGCCCTTGTATTAGGAGCATAGATGTTCAAAATCGTGATGTTTTCTTGATTGACTTTACCTTTGACCAGTACGAAGTGTCCGTCCTCATCCCTTTTGATTAATTTTGGTTGAAGGTCTATTTTATTAGATATTAGAATGGCTACCCCAGCTTTTTTCTTGTGACCATTTGCTTGGTATATTTTTCCCCAACCTTTCACTCTGAGACAATGTCTGTCCTTGTGGTTGAGATGTGTTTCTTGAATGCAGAAGAATGTTGGGTCATGTTTATGCATCCAGTCAGTTAGTCTGTGTGTTTTTATTGGAGAATTGAGACCATTGACGTTGAGAGATATTAATGTCCAGTGATTGCTAAAAACAGACAGGTTGATAAACAGAATCAAATTGAAAATCCACACATGAATCCACATAACTATGGACAACTGATTTTGATTTTTAAAAAGCCAGAAATATACAATAGAAAAAATAAAGCATCTTCAACAAATAATCTAGTTGAATGTCTGTATGAAAAAGAATGTGAGGAAGGATAGCAGGTTACCAAGAAGAGACTTGATACTCTATGAGCATATACAGGGGGAGGAAATCCCCCTCAGGAATAGTCATAGGGGAGGAGAATAAGAGGAAAATGGGAGGGAGGGAAGAATGGGAGGATACAAGGGATGGGATAACCATTGAGATGTAACAAGAATAAATTAATAAAAAGTTTTTTTAAAAAAAAAGAAAAGAAAAAGATTGTGAGATCCAAGATGGTGGTGCCGATCACACACCATTTCTGATCAGCAGGACAACCAGGACTACACAGTGACCTAAAGACTAAACTGAGAGCTACAAAACACCAGTGTTGCTGATTCTCAGGTGAGAGGGATCCACACTGTGTGGAACATGGGTGGGTCCAACCCCTGGACATGCAGCTAACCCATAGAAAAGTCCCAGGGGACAACCCCCATTAGCCTCTATCTGAGAAAGAATATGAGACACAGGTGTAGCTTTGGGCTTTCTCCATCCATTTGCTATTTACCACATCTGAGACACAGAGCAGACAGGTAGAGCTGAGCCCCAGTGCTGGTCACAATCCACATAAGCTACCATCATGAGAAAGAATGTGGGGCACCCAAGCAGCTTTGGACTCATATCTCTCTCAGCCCCCCACCCCCAGCTGCTCACCGGCCTAGCCTATCTTGGTTACAGAGGAGACAGGCAGAGCCCTGCTGTTTCAAAAAGACCTGCGGAGCATCAGAGTAGCTTTGGGCTCCCACCTCTCTCAGCCCCCAGCTGCTTACCACCCTTGCCCATTATGACACAGAGAACACAGGCAAAGCTAAGTCCAGGCACAGGCCACAATCCACATTAGCTGCCATCCCGTGAGCAGGTTCGGCTCAGATCTCTCTCGACCCACCTAAAGCTTACTGGTCAAGATACAGAACAGACAGGCAGAGTTGAATTCTGTGTGGGCCAAAATCCACATTAGCTGCCATGCCACAAACAGCTTTGAGTGGAGATCTCTCTCTGCCCACCTGCAGTTTATTGGCCTGGCCCATCTGGGACACAGAGTAGATAGGCAGAGCTGAGTCTGGTCTGGGCCAAAACCCACATTTGCTGCCATCTCAAGAAGGTCTGTGGGGCACCCGAGCAGCTTCAACCTTGAATTTCTCACAGCCCCCCATCTGCTTACTGGTCTAGCCCTATGATATGCAGATATGCAGAGCCCTGCCATCTTAAAAGGGACTATAGGGAACCTGAGCATCTTTGGGATTGGAAGTCTATCAGCCTATTCCTTTATTACCTGACCCAACTGGGATACAGACAGGGAACCCAGCTGAGCTGAGCTGGGTGCAGGCTCCAACACCCACTGTCCACCATCCTGAAGAGGCCTCTGTGGAGCCCTAGTAAACAACTCTGGCTTGGAGCTCTTGTTACTTGCTCCCAACCTGACTGGCCAACATGGGACATAGACAGTGACCCCATTAGAGGAACCTCTAAGCCTGATAAACCAGAGACAAACCAGAGGACAGCACAAGAAGACTGGCAACAAAACTCAAAGCCACATAACACCACCAGAAACCAGTGATCCTACCACAGCAAGCCCTGGAGATATGGATACCAAATAAGCACAAGAAGACTTTAAATCTGAGGAAATAAAAATGATAGAAACTTTGAAAGAGGAAAATAAATGACTCAAAGAAATACATTCAAACAGATGAAGAATTTGAATAAATCCTATAAAGAATTACAGGAAAATACATCTGAACAGATGAAAAATTTGAATAAATCCTATAAAGAGCTACAAGAAAATTCAATCAAATGGGAGAAAAAAATTAATAAAACTATTCAAGACATAAAGAGGAAGTTAAAGCAACAAAGAAAACACAAGTAGAGACAATCTAGAGTTGGAAAACATAGGAAAGAGAACAGGCATGATGTACACAAGAATATCAACTGAATACAAGAGATAGAAGGTAAAATCTCAAGTGTGGAAATATGACTGAAGTTATTGATACATGAATCAAAGAAAATGTTAGAACTAAAAAGTTCCTGACACAAAACACCCAAGAAATCTGGGACAGTATAAAAACCCAAATCTAAAAATAATAGGAATAAAAGAAGACTCCAAGCTCCAAGGACCAAAAAAAACATTTTCAATAAAATCATAGAAGAAAACTTCCCCAACCTAAAGAAAGAAATACCCATAAATGTACATGAAGCCTACAGAACTCCAAATAGTTTGGACCAGAAAAGCAAATCCTCCTGCCACATAATAATCAAAACATTAAATGTACAGAACAAATAAAGAATATTAAAAGCTGAAAGAGAAAAAAAACCAAGTCACATATAAAGCCAAACCCCTCAGAATTACACCTGACTTCTCAACAGAGACTATGAAAGCTATAAAGGTCTGGAAAGATGTCATATAACATTGAGAGACCACAGATTCCAGCCCAGACTACTGTACCCAGCAAAACTTTCAATCACCATAGATGGAGAAAACAAAATACTCCATGATAAAACCATGTTTAGTCAGTACCTAGCCACAAATCCAGCCCTACAGAAGGTACTAGAAAGAAAACTCCAACTCAAAGAGGCTAACTATACACAGGAAATAAATAAGGCTACATCCATTGATCCAAAAGAAAGGAAACACGCCCACATTCTACCACCAACAACATCAAAATAAAAGGAACTAGCAACCACTGGTCATTAATATCTTTCAACATCAATGGCCTCAACTCCTCAGTAAAAATACACAGGCTGAGAGAATGGATGCAAAAACAAGACCCATCATTCTGTTGCATACAATAAATACACCTCAGCAATAAAGATAGACATTACCTCAGAATAAAGAGTTGGAAAACTGTCTACCAAACAAACGGACCCAAGAACCAAGGTGAAGTACACATTCTACTATCTAATAAAATAGGCTTTCAACCAAAACTAATCAAAAGAGATGAGGAGGGCTCTTCATCCTTATCAAAGGAAAAATATGCCAAGGTGATGTCTCAATTCTGAACATCTATCCTCCAAAGGCAGGAACACCCACATTTGTAAAAGAAATATTACTAAAACTTAAACCACACATAAAACTCAGCACATTAACAGTGGTAGCCTTCAAACTCCAATCTCTCCAGTAGATAGATCATCAAGACAGAAAGTAAGTGGAGAAACAATGAAACTAATAGACATCATGAAGCAAGCAGGCCTAACTGATATCTACAAAACATTTCACCCAAACACAAAAGAATACACCTTTGCAGCACCTCATGAAACGTTCTCCAAAACTGACTATATACATTATCACAAAACAAACCTCAGCAGATACAATAAAATTGAAACAATCCCTTGAATCTTATCAGATGACCTTGGATTGAACCTGGGACTCAACAACAACAGAAACAACAGAAGCCTACAAACTCATGGAAATTGAACAACTACTTACTCAATGGCCTCTGGGTAAGGGATGAAATAAAAAGAGAAATTAAAAACTTCCTAGAACTCAATAAAACTGAAGGCACAGCATACCCATACTTATCTGATATAATGAAAGCAGTGCTAAGAGGAAAGTTCGTAACACTAAGCTCCTTTATAAAGAAACTGGAGAGATCCCATACTAGCAACTGAATAGCACACCTGAAAGCTCTAGAACAAAAAGAAGCAGACAAACCCAACAGGAGTAGATTGCTGGAAATCATTAAACTCATGGCCGAAATCAATAAATTAGAAACAAATAAAACAATTCAAATAATCAATGAAACCAAGAGCTGGTTCTTTGAGAAAATCAACAAGATCAACCCTTAACCAAGTTAACTAAAAGGCAGAGGGAAAGTATTCAAATCAAGAAAATTAGAAATGAAAAGGAAGACAACAAAAAACACTGGGGGAATCAAAAACATCACTAGATCTTACTTCAAAAGCCTTTATGCCACAAAATTTGAAAACCTAAATGAAATGGATGATTTTCTTGATAGCTACCAATTACCAAAATTTAATCAAGATCAGGTAAACAAATTGAATAGTCCTATAACACCTTAGGAAATAGAGGCAGTCATCAAAAGTCTCCCAAGGGGAAAAAAAATCCCAGGACCAGAAGGATTCAGGGAAGAATTCTACAAGACCTTCAGAAAAGAACTAATATCCATTTTCTTCAAACTATTCTGCAAAATAGAATCCGAAGGAACATTACCAAACTCATTCTATAAGGCCTCAGTCACTTTGATACCTAAAGCACAGAAAGACGCAACAAAGGAAAAGAATTTCAGACCAATTTCTCTTATGAACATTTGTGCAAAACTACTCATAAAATACTCATGAACCAAATTCAAGAACACACTAAAAATATCATTCACCATGACTAAGTGGGCTTCACCCCAAGCATGCAGAGGTAGTTTAATATACATAAATCCATCAATATAATGCATTACATAAACAAACTGAAAGAAAAAGACCATATGACCATCTCCTTAGATGCTGAAAAAGGATTTGACAAAATCCAACACCCATTCATGTTAAAAGTCTTGCAGAGAACAGGGATACAAGGTGCATATCTAAGCAAAATAAAACCAATATACAGCAAACAAGCCTATAGCCAACATCAAACTAAACGGAGAGAAACTTAAATCTATTCCACTGAAATCAGAGACAAGACAAAGTTGTCTATTCTCTCCATGGCTCTTCAATATAGTACTTGAAGTTCTAGCTAGAGCAATTAGACAGCTAAAGGAGATCAAAGGGATACAAATTAGAAAGGAAGAAGCCAAACTATCAATATTCATGGGCGAAATGATAATATAAATAAGTAATCCCAAAAATTCTATCAAGGGACTCCTACAGCTGATAAACACCTTCAGCAAAGTGGCTGGATACAAAATCAACTCAAAAAAAATCAGTATCCCTCCTGTATACAAATGACAAACAGGCTGAGAACAAAGTTAGAGAAACTATACCCTTCACAACATCCACAAATAATATAAAGTATCTTGGTATCCAAGAAAGTGAAAGAGTTGTATGAAAAAAATTCAAATCTGTGAAGATTTCAGAAGAGGGAAAGATCTCTCATGCTCATGGATCAGGAGAATCAATACAGTAAAAATGGCCATCCTACCAAAAGCAATGATAGATTCAATGCAATTCCCAGGAAAATACCTACACAATTCTTTACTGACTTGAAAGATCAATTCTCAACTTCATAGGGGAAAAAAACAGAATATCATAAACAATCTTGCAAAATAAAATATCTCCTGGAGATATCTTCATCCTGGATCTCAAGCTGTACTATAGAGCAACTGTAATAAATACAGCATGGCACTGGCTTAGAAATAGGCAGGTTGACCATGGAATTGAATCAAAGACTGATCCAGAAATAAACCCACACACCAGTTACTAATGGGAACAGATGCAGATGACACACAGCCAACACTAGGTGAAGCTCAGGGATCCCCAAGGGAAAGGGTGACAAAGAATTGTAGAAGCCAGAAGGGTCAAGGACACCAGGGTAACATGATCAACAGAATCAACTAATCAGGACATTTAGAAGTTCTCATACAGTAGTAGCAATCATGGAGCCTGTGTGAGTCTACACTTGGTCCTCTTTATACATATTATGATTGTTAGCTTTTGTGGAACTCCTAACATTCTAAGTGTGGGTGACTATTTCACCTGCCCTGCAAACCTTTTTCCTCTTACTGTATTGCCTTGCCCAACTCTGGTATGAGGCTGTGCCTAGTCTTATTGTAACTTGCAATGCCTTTTTGAGTTGATATCCCAAAGAGGCCAAAGTTTTCTGAAGAGAAATGGAAGAGGAGTGATTCTGGTGGCGAGAGGGGCAGGGAGAGAACATCCCTACTGCAGTAGGGATGAACCGTATAAGAGAAGAAATTTTTAAGTCAATAAAGACTATACACATAAGCTTTTGAAGATACTCAGTAAAGGGGGAATTTATACATGGCTGGTTAATTTCAATACTCTTTATTCCATAGTGATCTACATCCTTAAAAATCAAAAAATAAAACAATTATGTGAGCCAACAATCTCATTTATACATATTTAGTGAAAGCACTTGAAGCTAATGTAGCAATACATGTCTGGTTTTTCATTTGAGCAAAATATAATTCACAAGTCAGATGATGTGATCAAATTTTGCGTTCAACAGGTAAATAGTAAATATTCATTGACATACATATACCAAGGAATGGATGCTTCTTTATACATAGAAATATCATTTGTGACATAAATGGATATAGGTGGTTAAGCTCAATGAAGTGATCTGATCAAAGAGGGATCAATACTGAAATCACTAACTTACATATGGAATTAGAAGGAATTGAGCTAATTGAAAAATGTTAGTCCCAAAAAAAAAAAGAAAAGTAAAAGAAAAATGTTAGTCCCTCTCAGTCACAGTCATAGGGGAGAGGAGTAATGGGAAAATGGGAGGAAGGGAGGAATAGGAGGATACAAGGGATGGGATAACAATTGAGATGTAATATGAATAAATTAATAAAATATATTTTAAATTTTTTAAATGAAAAAAGAATAAAACTGCTATGAACATAAAAAAAGAAAAATGTTCATTATCAGAAAGTAATACTGTGGAGACAATAGAGAATTAGTGATTTGAGGGCATAGATGTTTATATTCTCATGTGAAATAACATTTTTCCAATAAGATGTATTTCAAAGTATGTTGAATACATAATAATATGTGTTTCTTAGTTTAAAACATGTAAATCTCAAGAGTTCTCATGGGAAAAAAATGATAGATTTGAGATGAGAAATGTGTTGATCAGCATTGTTTAATGATACTCAAAGAGTTTATGAAAATATCATGATGTTGTCTCCCTTAAATATTTATATTTGTCAATTAAAGTATAAGTACAAATTTTTCAAATAGAGATTTGTAACTACATGGATAGATGAGAATAGACAAAGATTAGAAATACAAAAAGAAATAATGCAGACACAGAAATACACTTGTAGGCATGGATTACATATAGATGTTGATATAACGTTGCAATCAAGGTAAAGTTACTTCATATGGGATATTAAATCTTATCAATATCAAAAATAAAATAAAAATAAATGTTTAATTAAAATAAAATAAAAAATAAAAATATTTTTAATTGGAAATTTTGATTTCTGTGCTGGACAGATGGCTTATAATTAAGAGTATTTGCTGCCCTTGAAAAGGATGCAAGTTCAGATTCCAGAATCCACAGGAATCTCACAACCACTTATAACTCCAATTCCAGAAGATCCAAAATCCCCTTAAAGCCTCCACAGGCACCAGGCACACGAACGTTATGCATACATATGTTCAGGAACATCACAAAAATAACACCAAAATAAATAAACAGTTAAAAGAGAATTTTTCATTTCCTTTATATACAGATGCATACACATTATGTTTGAAATTAAATGTATTTGTGATCAGTTCATGTCAGTGCACATGTTCTATTTTATTACATGCTTCTATATATTCATTTTATGAAGAATTTGAGCAAGTCTTACATCATACCTTCTGTGAACATATCCTAAGATGTAAAACTTTTCTGAGCGCTCCTTTGACTTCTGTGTTCCTCAGGCTGTAGATAATGGGGTTTAA
>OU015752.1:103701237-103722172 GCA_907169655.1 Acomys percivali | reverse complement strand
TTTTATTTAGTATTTTTGTGTCTATGTTCCTAAAAGAAATTGGCCTGCAATTCTCTTTGTTGAATTTTTGTGTGGTTTGGTTTTTACAGTAATTATGGCTTCATAACATAAAGTGGGCAATGTTCCTTCTGTTTCTATTTTGCTGAACAATTTTAGGAGTATTAGCATTGACTCTTATTTAAAATTTGGGTAGATTCTGCACTAAAACTATCTGGCCTTAGGCTTATTTTGGTTGGGAGACTTTTAATGAATGCTTCTAATTCACTAGGGGTTATAGGTCTATTTAAATTGTTTGATAGGTGGTACCTACCAAGAAGAGTATTCATTTATTTCATATTTTCCAATCAAATGGATTGCAGACTTGTAAAATATGACCTTATGATTCTCTGGATTTCCTCGGTGTCTGCTGTTATGTAGATTTACCTTTTAAAAGTTTTAAAACTTCTGTGTATCCATACTATTTCTTAATATATATTTCATCTCCAGAGAAAATCCACTGAATATCTTTAAAAATTGAAATTTTGGGAGGAGGTCCCCCCTCAGTCACAGTCATAGGGGAGGGGAATAGGGTGAAAGAGGGAAGGAGGGAGGAATGGGAGGATAGAATGGATGGGATAACAATTGAGATGTAATATTAATGAATTAATAAATACATAAATTTTTAAAAATTGAAAATTCACCACTTCATTACTTATAGAGAATTATTTAATATTTTTAATTTAACAATTCATTAAAAGCTGATCTATTTTTCACATTGCCTTAAACATTTGTTTCACTCATCTCTTATTTTAATGTATATGACACTGGACAGTTCTTCAGTATAAATTAAAGTAGAATTAGTGTATTACACAATTGCCTACTTCATATATTCTATTATATAATCATCATAATATATATATATTCAATGGTATGTAAGATTTAATATTAGGAACTACCAAACGTAGAAAATCAAATCAATGGAGTCATAAATGTATAAATGACATATGTCTTCTTCAACATATACTTTACTTGAAAGACAGCTGTGAAAATGCTCCTATAACTTTAAGACCGTATGCTTGAAATATGAATGATAGCATTTTCATTAATCGTGCATAATAATGATATTAAGTAGATTGTTTGGAAGAAGTTAATCAAAAGCCTGGAAATTAACATTTTGGTTGATTTGAGATTTTGAAAAATATTTTTCTATAGCATCACATATTAGATAATTCATAGTACAAGTTGGTTAGAAAATGAAATAAAAATTAACAGTCTATAATATGATACTATTTATTTTCCCTGGTGAAAACAATAATTTCTTCAGTAAGGTAAAATGCACAGAAAAATAACATAAATAACACATGATTTTATGTCTAAAATGTATAAAAACTTTTTCATCTTTTCCACCATATAATACATTACTACATTTAAGAGGACAAGACCAGAGGATTGTGATTATGAGACCACCCTGAAATACAAAGCAAGACCCCGTTTCACACTAAAAGAAAAAGAGAGAGCACTGCAGTGTGCTCCTATTCATTCCTCAAGCAACAAGAAATTTGGACATTATTTTAGAGTAAATAAACACCTATTTCTAATCTCTTCAAATCTTGAAATATACCAAAGAAATTATAATAATTACAAATATGTGTCTGTAACTGTAAAGTTAATGAAGGGTGTTCCTGAGTGAACAAGAACTGAAACAAAAATAAATCATATCAATTATTAGGGTCTTTAATTTCTAAACCCTGTGGAATATTAAATTCAAATATGAAAGATATGCAAGTAAAATAAAGCACTTTTATTCCAATGGCAACATCTTCAAGCAATAAATGTTTACTTGTACAATAACTCACTGTTTCCTTATGCAAATTTGGCTCTTTAAGAACTATAACAAATACATTTTAGAACATTCTGATTAATAACGCTATCCTGGTCTTCAGATTAGAGAACCAATATATACACAACAAAACCAAAGAACACATTTTTCTTAATTTTGGCCATTATTGTTTGAATATATTCTACGAAACTACTGGTCTTTGAGATATAGAACATGGCAATTGCCCACATATAAAAGCTGCAGATATTTATCAACCTTTTAATTATAGTATAAACATCACTTATTCTTAACAAATTGTGGGATAATTAAAATAAAAGATTTTATAAATAACATAGTTCTCAGGAACAAGTTATAGACTCTTGTGTAGGAGTCAATAGTTTCTAGACTAGAGATTTAGGGAAGCTTCCAAGTATATTTTATGGTTACATGATGTAACTAGGAATGTAAACAAAGGATATTAATAAAAACAAAGTGATATGGAAAGCATTACATTTCTATTAAAAATTGCATAGAATTCAAACTTTCTACCATTTCTGGCTTACAAATTTGCATATGGAGAATTCAAAAAATACTATACACAAAGATATTATCTTTTTTAGAACATTCAAGTTTCTGCCACATAGGGAAATACTCTAAGATAAAATTTAGCAAAAATAGAACATATATATTCAAATCATAGCATTTTCAAGACTGTATTTTATTAATATATGTATCAATAGCAATTAAATCTTGCATTTAAATTATGTGTAAAATATAGATTATGTTACCAATAAATAGTTTCAACAGGACAAAGCAAATGATCCAGCTACAAATTATATCAGAAGGTAAAAATCAAATCAACCCTTGTTCTTAGGACTCACAAGAGGGGTTAGTCCATAATTTATATTATTCCCACCTTCTCCTTAGGGAAGCAGAATAATAAGAACTCCAGAGAGTAACTACATCACTATCAACTTAGTAATAGGGCCACACAACTAATTAATTTAATGTAAGTTTTAACATAATTATATGTTACATGAGTGCCATTTTGTTCCTTGTAGTGGCCCATGGACATGTCCCACCTGGAACAAACTTGACCGATGATAATTATCTAATGGGAGATTTAATTTGTGGTTCTCAGGAGTGCCTTCTGTAAATAACAATGACTTTCCCTGATGTAAAAGGTTGAAACCGCCTTATACACTATTGTAGAACAATGGATTCTGTAATCATCATATGGCCAAACCAATTTTTAAAAAATACATTGATGATAGTAAGTTACTTTTTGTGATCAGGAAAATCCTTCATTGAACATATCATCACATTTTGGTAAATGCTCTCTTTCCATTATAGAGTGAAAATGTTACCATATTTATTCATTAGCACACAATACATCATATGAAAACTGTGCCATACACATAAGAAACATTAAGTGGCAGAGAACTACTGTGAATATAGATACATGCCCCTAATTTTCCATTAATACTGCCTAGATATTGATACATAAAAAAACCAACATATGAGAAAGAGGTCTGTAGTTATTGAAATCAGGTTAATTAAATACATACAAATACATGCTATATTGCTTATACTTCCCTAAGACTTTTCAAATTAAAAAAAGGATATTGACAAACACAAACATTAAAATGATGTTGGATACTATTTCATTTTTCTATTGTGTTTTATTGGCTTCTTTGTCAAAAATCAGATAGCTAAAGGAGCATAGGCTTATATTTCAATCCACAACTCTTTTTTAATATATACATGTATATATACATATATGTATATATGATGTATATATATAGTTTTTTATATATGATATTTCTTACATTTATTTATTATATTTCTACTAGATAGATGAAAATGCTGTTTTAGACAGAGGCATACAGTACTTAATGATTCTGATGTCCTCTTCAAATAATCATTTTAATATTTACATTCTTAAAATGTGTGAAGTGACTAGAAAACATTAGGGGGTACATCTTCTATCCAAGTACTCAGAAGACTGACACATCAGATGATAAGTTTAAATGTAGCCTTGCCTAATTACTGACATCAAAGCCTGCTGGAATACATATGAGACCAGGTCAAGACAATTTGTGAAAATATTTTTTTTAAATCCAATAGCAATGGCACGCCACCTTTTCAAAAAAACAATCCTTCTTTTAAAAAAGTGTTCACATGGTGCCTAATATTTACATAAACAATGGACCGCTTATTTGAAGGGTGCCTTATTCTGAACATTGTAGCTGAAAAATACCTATCACCAAATAAAATCACAAGAGAAGAGAAGCATAAAACACAGAAGAAATACAAGAACCTACAAACAAAACTCAAAAAAGGAATTTGCCACACATTGTACTTCAGTGGCTAGCCAAAAGTTTTAAAATGTAAATCATAGTGCAGTGATCTCTAACATCAGACAAAGCACAACTATTTACTTGCTTCAAGGCTGTGGTGACAAAAAAGATAAAGCAAGAATTTTTTGTAATTGTAGGCAATTGTAGTACCTAGTGTGTTTAATAAATTGTTTATACAAATGGGGTCTTTCTCTCATATGATTTTTTTCCTATTTTTTTTAAATCAAGGTGATATATAAAGGCATTAAAACATTATTAATGGGGCTAGAGAGATAATTCTTCAGTTAAGAAAAGTTCATTCCCAGGACTCAAGTCAGGTTATTGATAACCCCCTGTAATTCCTGATAAGATGATGGTATATCTTTGGCCTCCTTGAGTACCTGCATGCACATGTACATTCCTAAATGCAGACAAACTGACATCACATAATTAGAAAAAAACAAATCTTTAAACAAGCATAATTCTCACTCATAACTTTTTCTCTGGTAAGAGTCTATTTCTGTAATTCAGACACTGTAGCATCTAAAGGCTTATCCACAGAGTTCGTCTTCAGCATTGACTTGTTCATTCACTGAAAGCAGATGTGTGGGCTAAAGGCTTTGTGCACATTTTTTTACATTCAAGAGTTTCACTCCAGTATTTTTTCACATCCTTAAAGATGTCAGTGACATGTAAAGGTTTTTTGCCACTCTATTACAATTCTATTGTGGTTTAAGTAAGAAAGGTACTCCATACTTTCCGACATTTGAAGTGTTGGTCCGTAGTGGGTGGTACTGTTTGGAATATTTAATAGAAAACCACGTTGCTGGAGGAAATATCTCACTAGGAGTGGCCTCTGAGAGTTTATAAAGCTTCATACTACTTCCAATTCCCACTTTCTGTTTAATGGCTTAAGTTGAGGAGGTGAGCTCTCAGCTTCCTGCTTCAGCTGTGATGCCTGACACTTTCTTCCATGCTTCCCTGTCATGATGAGCTTTTATCTCTCTGGAACTATGAAGCTAAAATAAACTCTTTGTAATTAGCTTAAGATGCAGTGTATTTCCACTACAACAGAAAAGAAACTAACACAGATCCATAAAGTTGTTTACTGCCACTTGACTTATTTCAGGTAACTGAAGATAGTTTGATATCAAAAATGTTTTACTTATACTTAAAATAAGGTTTTTCTCTATATGAGTCTATAGGTGCAGTTAAAGCAAAGACAGACGTGGCAAGGCTTAAACAGATCTTTTTTTTCTTTCATATTTTTTCTCTAGAATGTATAATCTTCCACTGAATCAATGAGTGACTCCTTCAGTATGAGTTCTTTTGTCTTCACAACTAGAGTGAAATCAAGGCTTCCCCAGAATATTTACACACTACAGGTTTTACTGTTGTATGAAAACTTTCCGGTACTTTCAGGAAAGATTTGTCTAAAAGCATTACCATTGTCTACATTCACAGAGTTTCTCTCCAGTATGAGTTCTTTCATGTCTTTGAAAAGTATAGCAACATGTGGATGCTTTACCTCACTAATTACACTGATGAATCACTGTGTGATAGCTTTCATGTAATTTATGGTAGTATTGACATAAAAATGCTTTACCATATGGTTTACATTCATGTGTTTTCCTCTTAAATGATTTAGTTCATATAATTAATGGCTATATTTCTTTTCAAAGGCTTTACCACATGTTTGCCTTCATAGAATTGCTCATTGTGCTCAAGGATTACAGGAGTATACCAAGAGTCCCAGAAAACTTAATCTGTATATACTAAGCATCCTTGAGTTATAGTAATAGAAAATAAATGGATACAAGTACATGTTGTTGTCTTACTCAAAGGCAGTGTAACATTTGATATTTTCATGTCAATTATTTCCTTCATTTACATTTGTAAATCCATTGTCTGTCCATTCTGAATGCATGTGAATGAATACAGGCTGCTAAAATATATACTGTACACTGGCAAAAAAAAAAAAAAAAAAAAAAAAAAGAATTGCTCATTGTTGCAATTTCCTAAGATTCCCTTAGAAATACGTGCCTTAGGAGACAATTGTACTCTGGTGCTCCATATTTGACCACCTCCCTTTGGTGGGGAGCCCTGGTGGCACTCAAAGAAAGAATAGGCAGACTACCAAGATGAGACTTGATAGCCTATGACCATATAGTGGGGGAAGAGGTCCCCCTCAGTCAAAGACCTAGGGGAGGGGAATAGGGTGAAAGTGGGAGGGAGGGAGGAATGGGAGGATACAAGTGATGGGATAACAAATGAGTTGTAATCTGAATAAAATTAATAACATATTTTTTAAAACTAAAAAAAGAAGACAATTGTAACCTCTAAAGGGTTTCTCACATTGTTCACACACACAAAAGTTTGCTCTTGAATGAATTCTTTTGTGTAATTGAATATAAGTTTAACATACATTTTACATATCACATTGTTTCCATTCATAGAGTTTCCCCTGCAGTATGAGTGTGTAATATGGAATCTCAGAGAGGTTTTGATTTACATTTCCCTGATGGCTAAGGACATTGAGCATTTCTTTAATTATTTCTTGCCATTCGATATTCCTATGTTGATACTTCTCTGTTTAGCTCTGAAACACATTTCTTCATTGGGTTATTTGGTTTGATGGAGTTTAATTTCTTCAGTTCTTTATATATTTTGGATGTTAGCCCTTTGTCAGATATAGGGTTGGTGGAGATCTTTCCCCAATCTGTAGGATGTTGTTTTGTTCTGTTTTGTTCTGTGTCCTTTGCCTTATAGGAGCTTTTCAGTTTTCATGAGGTCCCATTTATTAATTGTTGATCTTAGAGCTGAGCTATTGATGTTCTGTTTAGGAAGTTGTCTCCTGGTAGATTTTTCCTTTGATAAGTATGAAGTGTCCTTCTTCATCTCTTTTGATTAATTTTGGTTGAAAGTCTATTTTATTAGATATTATAATGGCTGTTCCAACTTGGTTCTTGTGTTCATTTGTTTGGAAGACATTTTCCAGCCTTTTACCCTGAGGCAATGTCTATTTTTGTGCCTGAAATGTGTTTCTTGAATACAGGAGAATGTTGGGTCATGTTTATCCATCCATCCTGTTAATCTGTGTCTTTTATTGGAGAGTTGAGACATTAATGTTGAGACAGATTGGTGACTAGTGACTGTCAGGTCCTCTGATTTTGATACTGGTTGTGGCAGTGTGTTTGTGTGCTTGTCTGGTTTTTTTTTTTTTTTTTTGCTAAAGTAATCTATTTCCTGTGTTATCCTGAGTATAGTTAGCCTCTCTGGGTTCAAGTTTTCCTCATAGTAACTTCTGTAGGGCTATATTTGTGGATAGGTACTGTTTGAATTTGTTCTTGTCATGGAATATCTTGTTTTTTTCCATCTATGTTTGTTGAGATTTTTCACTGTGTATAGCAGTCTGGACTAATCTCTTATGGTTTGCAAGACATCTGCCCAGACCCTTCTGGCTTTTATGGTCTCTACTGAAATGTCTTGTGTGATTCTGAGACACTTGCCATTATATGTTATTTGTCTTTTTTTCCTTGCTGCTTTTGATATTTTTATTTGTTCTGTATATTTTGTGTTTTGATTATTATGTGGCAGGAGGATTTTCTTTTCTGGTCTACTCTAGTTAGTCTTCTATATGTTAATATGCATCTCATTTTTTAAAGTGGGAAAATTTTCTTCTATGATCTTGTTGAAAATAGTTTCTGGGCCTTGGAGTCAGGTGTCTTCACTTTCCTCAATTCCTATTATCCTTAGGTTTCGTCTTTTCATGCTGTACTTGATTTCTTGGATGTTTTGTATCAGGAATTTTTTTAATTTCGTCTTTTCATGCTGTAGTTGATTTCTTGGATGTTTTGCATCTGCTGAGACTGAAGCACCAACCGAGGACCTTGCATGGTCTGGCCCCAAGCCCCATGCAAAGATGTAGCTGAGGGCCAGCTCTGGATTCCTGTGGATCACCTAGTAAGGGGAATGGGGCCTGTCTCTGGCATGGACTCTCATGCCAGTTTTATAATCACTTCCCACTGGCAAGACTGCTTTGCCAGGCCTCATGGGAAGAGAACACATTCAGTCCTGATATTATTTGATGAGCTGAGAGGGAAAGGGGATGATGGGAAGGGGGTTGCCCTTTTTTGAAGAATAGAGGAAGAGGATGTTTGAGAGAGAGAGGGAGGGAGGGAGGGAGAGAAGGTGGGGCTGGGAGGTGAGGAAGGATGGGGCTACGACCAGGATGCAAAGTGAATAAAGAAATAAAAATTTAAAAATAAATGGGCTAAAGTGATGGCTCAGTGGTTAAGGGCACCACTTACTTTTCCAGAGGTCCTGAGTTCAATTCCCAGCAACCACAGGGTGGTTCACTACCATCTATAACATTATCTGATGCCCTCTTCTGCAGATAAAAACACTTATATACAATAAAATAAATAAATAAATCTTTAAAAAAATAAAAGAATTATGTTGGAATTTTGATGGGAATTGCATTGAATCTGTAGATTGCTTTTGGTAGGTAGCCATTTTTACTATGTTAATCTTACAGATCCATGAGTATGAAAGAGCTGTCTTCTGATTTATTTTTCCATTTCCTTCTTCAAAGACTTGAAATTTTTATCATACATGTCTTTTACTTCCTCGGTTAGAGTTATCCCTAAGATATTTTATATTATTTTTGTCAAGTCTGAAGGGTGTTGTTTCCTAATTTCTTTCTTTGTCCTTTGTATATAGGATGGCTACTGATTTATTTTGAGTTAATTTTGTATCAAGGCTCTTTGCTAAAGGTGTTTTCAGCTGTAGAAGTTTCCTCATAGAATTTTTGAGGTCACTTATATATATTCTATAAAATAATCTGCAAATACCAACACTTTGACTTCTTCCATTCCAATTTATATTGCTTTGATTTACTTTATTTGTCATTTTACTCTAGCTAAAACTTTAAGCACTAGATTGAGTAGAAAGGGAAAGAGAGGACAGCCTTATCTTGCTCCTGATTTTAGTGGAATTTCTTTAAGTTTCTCTCCATTTAATTTGATTCTGGCTACAGGCTTGATTATAAATTGCCTTTATCATGTTTAGATATGTCCCTTTTATCCCCTGATCTCTCCAAGACTTTTATCATTGAATGTTGTCAAAGGCTTTTTCAACATCTAAAGAAATGATCACATTTTTCCTTTCATTTTGTTTCTCCAGTGGAATACATTGACAGATTTTTGTACATTGGACCATCCCTGCATCCCTGGAATGAAACCTACTTGATCTTGTTGAATTATCTTCTTAAGGTGTCCTTGGATTCAATTTGGAAGTATTTTATTGAGTATTTTGCATCAATGTTTAAGAGAAATTTTTGGTTTTAATTCTCTTTCTTTGTTGAATCTTTGTGTGGTTTGGATATGAGGGGACACAGGAAATGAGTCCTTTTGTTTCTATTTTGGCAATGTTCCTTTTGTTTCTATTTTGTGGAATAATTTAAGGAGTGCTGGTGTTAGCTCTTCTTTGAAAGTATTACAGAAATCTGCCCTACAACCATCTGGCTCTGAGAAGTTTTGCTTTTGTCTACTTGTTTGTTTGTTGGTTGGTTGGTTTGTTGTTTGCTGGAAGACTTTTTAAAACTGCTTCTATTTCCTTAGGGGCTATGGGTCTATTTAAATTGTTTATATGGTCTTCATTTAACTTTTCTATGTTGTAAACGGAACTTTCAGTCACCTGTTTCAATTTTTTTGTCTTGGAGAATTATTGCCTAGGCCTAGTCTTGGAAGATTCTAACTTCCCTACAATCTAAAAAAGGCCTAGAAATGTTTCAGCCTCTGAGACTTACTACTTAATAAACTTGCTCTCACTGAACTCAGTAGTTCTGGATCAAGCTCCTTTCCCAGCTGACTTATCCACTCTGGTTTGTTTCTCTGTGTCTAGCTGGTTCTCTCTTCAACCTGTAAAACTGTCCCTTCTCTCTCTTTGCTTTGCCCGTTAATTAGCTTCCCTTTCCTCTCTCCTCTCCTGAGAGTTGGGTGTAACCTACTCTGTCAAACTTTTCTCTCATTTGTCACTTTTTCTGCCACTCAAACATTTTTAAACATGGGTGTTTACAAACTAACTTCATTTCTCAGGATTAAAAGCATCTTCCACCATGCCTGGACATAAGCTTTTCTTTATCTGAAACTTGCTCTATACCATGCTGGCCTTGAACTGAGATCTGCTTGCCTCTCTCTCTCTCTCTCTTGGATTGTAGAAAGGCATGTGTGTATTCCAGCCAGATCACACAGACCATTCTTTCAGCAATGGTTGTGACACTAATATAATATGTGTATGTATTTCCAGCCTATCCTATCCTCATGGCAATCTTAGAAGCATAGAGCTCCACACCATCCCCTGCACACCCCATTCCTGGTCCAGCACCCCAATCCCTGGAAGCCCTTGGCAGCCACCTGGGGAAGACAGGAAACATGAGCCACCTGCTTCGAACAGGCCACAGGGCAAACACAGCAGCAGCAGTAAGATACGCCTGGACCCTGCACCCTCCATGTACTGGATGTCAAACCTATTTGCATGCCCAGAAGCTGGCTGTGCCCAGAGACCAACAGCCAATACAAGAGAAAAGAAAGAAAACAAGTGCCTGAGAAATACAGCAACACCAGAACCCAACTATCATACTACAGCAAGCTCAGGATATCTTAACACAGCTGAGTAACAACCAAATGACCTTAAATCCAATCTCATGAAGATGATACAGGCCTTTAAAGAAGAAATTAATATATCCCTTAATGAAATACAGGAAAATACAATCAAACAGGTACAGGCCTTTAAAGAGAAAACAAATAAATCTCTTTTTTAAAATACAGAAAACCACAATTAAACAAGTGAAGGGAAAGAACAGAACTGCCCAAAACCTGAAAATAGAAATAGAAGCAACAAGGAAAGCACAATCTGAAGGAATCCTGGAAATAGAAAACCTAGGGAAGAGAACAGGAATAACAGATGCAAACATCTCCAACAGAATCCAAGACATGAAAGAGGTAATCTCAGGCATAGAAGATACAAAAGAAGAAAATGATACATCAGTCAAAGGAAATACTAAAGCTAAAAAAAATCCTGACACAAAATATCCAGGAAATCTGGGATACTATGAAAATACCTAACCTGGGAATAATAGGAATAGAAAGAGGTGAAGAGTCCCAGCACAAAGGACCAGAAAACAGGATATCGATTCAGAATAGCACAGAAAACCTGTACTGATGAATTTTGTATACTATAGCTACAAGTTTGTAATGCTTCAATTTATATCATAAAACTGTAATATTTTTATTCACCTCTGCTGGGGATTTTCTAACTTGTGTCTCACGGCTAAAATAAGGCTTAATTTTAACAATATACTTAGTCATGTTTCTATTTTGCTTGGGAACACATTAATATTGACAATGTGACTTTTCATATATTGACTGTTTTACTTTATGTAGATTGCATATAAACACTGTTATGTATATGACTCATATGATACATATACAGAGAACAGTGCACTCAGCCCAGCGACATCTATTCTAACTGTTTAAATATATGCTTATAGTTATAGAAATATATTTCTCAGAAACTTGAAGGTTAGTACAAAAGAAGAAATTACACATTCTACACTGAAAATGTTGCTTGACAGATATGGATTTAAACCAAAATTAATTTATATTCAAGTGTATATCAAATGCTTATATTCAGAAATTAAAAGCCTGGGTCGGGCGTGGTGGCACATGCTTTTAATCCCAGCACTCAGGAGGCAGAGGCAAGTAGATCACTTTGAGTTCAAGGCCAGCCTGATCTACAAAGTGCGTTCAGAACAGCCAAGGCTAACACAGAGAAACCCTGTCTTGAAGTAAAAAAGAAATTAAAAGACCGAATTTCCATTTAGAAGTATTCATCAAAAACTGAGAGAGAGAGAGAGAGAGAGAGAGAGAGAGAGAGAGAGAGAGAGAGGGAGAGAGGGAGAGAGAGAGAGAACAGTAATTAACCCACAAAATGAAAGTTGAAGGTAAGAAATAATATGACAAGAAATTTTAGGAAAATGAAATACAAAAAGGAGATGAGATAAACAAGACTAAAGTCAATCATTTTAAAAGATAAACTTACTAAGACCCAATAATATATATCAGGAAGAGAGCTATTGCATAGCCATTAATATCAGTACTTAAAGATGGTCATTTATGTAGAGACAGAAAACTCATGAGAAAATACAGTTCACTTTAATATGTAAATAAAATACACAAATATACAGGAAAATAAATTTTCAAATGTTCCAAGACAAATTTGAAAAATAGTCCCACTGTCATATCTACTGAACAGTTTAAATTCATAGCTCAAATGGTTCTCACAGTTTAATATTTAGTTACATTGATGCCACCTAGTGGTTCTACTTTGCCTAACTCCAAATTAAAGAGGAATGTGGAGTATTGAGATATGAAGAGTTAGCAAGACTGGCAAAGCCTTAATTAACCAATTAACCTGTGCTTACAGGCTCTCAAGATTCTTAATCTCATATGTGGTCATTACATTGAGCATTTACTACTGAATGCAGGAATAAGATGGATTGTGTGCTAAATAACTACTTCTGCTAGAAGTTACACTGGAAGTCCTGGTTAAGGCAGCATTGTCTTAAAAAACAATTGTCTGTGATAAAACAGATTAAAAGAACTTATGATTACTAACTCAGCTCTAGAGAGGATATAGAAAGACATTAATTACATTATATGTATTAATATATATCTTTCAATAATAATTTGAGGTTGATTTTTTTATATAATCAACAGTCAAAATTAGTGATGTCTTCAGCAATAGAGTCTTATCATTTAGCCATGATGGGATGACCAAGAGCAACAGAGATACCCTGTGTTATTTTGTGTGCTTCTGGGAAAGGTTTCCAAACCTGGCACTTACAGATTCATTAACTAACACATATCTTCTGGGAGCAGTTTTGTCCACACAATTCAAAATTTTTTAATCAAATTCCTTTTTTAAATGTAATTTTCCAAACTTTGTCACTTAAAACTTTAGAAAACAACACTGTGTCACAATTCCTAAATTCAAGCTGTACTACAGGACAATAGCAAAAAAAAAAGAAAGAAAGAAAGAAAGAAAGAAAGAAAGAAAGAAAGAAAGAAAAAGAAAAACACACTGTATCAAATCAAAGACCCAGAAGTAAGCCACACACTATGGACACTTGATTTCTGACAAAAAACAAAAACAAAAAACAAAAACAAAACTATAATTTGAGAAAAAGAAAGCATCTTCAACAAATGGTTCTGGCCTGCATAAGGTCCATACCTATCACCCTACACGTAACTCAAGTCTAAATGGATCAAAAACCTCAACATAAAACTGAATACACTGCTGGGCATGGTGATGCACACCTTTCCAGCACTCGGGAGGCAGAGACAGGTGGATCAGTGTGAATTCAAGGCCAGCCTGGTCTACAAAGTGAGTCCAGGACAGCCAAGGCTACACAGAAAAACTCTATCTCAAAAAGGCAAAAACAAGAAACAAAAGAAACAAACCAAAAAACTGGATACACTACATCTGATAGAAGGGAAAGTGAAGAATAGCCTTGAATGCATTAGCACAGAAGACAATTTCCTGAACAGAACACCAACAGTTCAACAATTAATAAATGGGACCTCATAAAACTGAAAAGCTTCTGTAAGGCAAAGGACACCATCAATAGGACAAAATGGCAGCCTACAGAATGGGGAAAAAATCTTCACCAACCCTACCTCCAACAGAAGGATGATATATAGAGAACACAAGAAATTAAACATCAACAAACTAAATAGCCCAATTTAAAAATGGGGTACAGAGCTAAACTGAGAATTCTCAACAGAATAATCTCTAATGGCTAAGAATCACTTAAATGCTCAACATTCCTGGTCATCAGGAAAATGCAAGTCAAAATGACTCTGAGATTCCATTTTACACCCTTCAGAATGGCTGAGGTAAAAAACCCAAGTAACAACTCACGCTGGCAAGGATATGGAGAAAGGGTAACACTTCTCCATTTCTAGTAGGAGTGCAATCTTGTACAATACTAGGGAAATCAAGTTGGCAGTTTTCTCAGAAAATTGGCAATAGTTCTACTCAAGACACAGCTATACCACTGTTGGGCATATACCCAAAAGATGTTGCACCATATCTAAAGGGCATTTGCTCAATTATGTTCATAGCAGCTTTATACATAATAGCCAGAAACTGGAAACAACCTAGATGGATTTTTAATGTGATACATTTACACAATGGAATATTACTCAGCTATTAAAAACAATGACATCATGAAATTTTCAGGCAAATGGATAAAACTAGAAAGAATCATCCTGAATGAGGTGACCCAGAAAGCTACACATGATAAGTACTCACTTATAAGTAGATGTTAATGATAAAGTACAGGATAGCCATGCTACAATACACAGACCCAAAGAAACTAAGTAACAAGGAGGGCCCAAGGAAGGATGCTTGAATCTCACTGAGAAAGAAAAATAGAATAGACATCAAGAGATGGATGGATGGAGAGAACTGGGTGGAAGAGGATACATGGAAGGGAACAAGAGGGATCAAGTATAGGAAGAACAGAGGGAGAGAGATCTGGGAGAGAAAACTAGATTGGGGAGGGGGCATCTTTGGTATAAACTAGAAACTTAGGGCAATGGAAATTCCCAGCAATCTATGAAGGTAACCCTAGCTAAGACTCCTAGCAATAGGACATATGGAACCTGAAACGGCCACCTCCTATAATCAGGCAAGATTTCCAATGGATGGATGGGGACACCATCCCTGTCATAAAACCTTCAACCCGTAATTTTTCCTTCCTACAAGATGTGCAGGGATAAAGAGGGATCAGAAATTGAGGAAATGGACAACCAATGACAGTCCCAGATTGAGACCCATGCCATGGAGAGAACCCCACCCCTGACATTATTAATGATATTCTGCTGTTCTTTCAGACAGGCACCTAGCATAAATGTCATCTGAGAGGTTTCACCCAGCATCTGATAGAAAAAGATGCAGAGACCCACAGCCAAACATTAGGTGGAGCTCAGGGAATCTTGTGGAAGAGAGGGAAGAAAGACTAAAGGAGCCAAAGAGGTCAAGAACACCGCAAGAAAACCTACAGAATCAATTAACCTGATCCCATAGGGGCTCACTGAGACTGAACCACCAACCAGAGGGCATGCATGAGATGGACCTAGGTCCCTACACATATGTAACAGATGTGCAGCTGGGTCTTCATGTGAGACAGCAGGAGCAGGGGCTGTCTCTGACTCTGTTGCCTGCCTTTACATCACTTTCCCCTAACTGCTCTGCCTTGTCTAGCCTCAACAGAAGAATATATGCTCAGTCCTACTATAACTTGTTATGTTAAGGTGGATTGATATCCATGTGAGGCCTCTGCTTCTCTGAGGAGAAGAGGAGGTAAGAGAGAGGAAAATGGAAGAGAGAGAGGAGGGGAAGCTGTGATCAAAATGTAAAGTTAATTAATTAATTAATTAATTGGAAAAAAGTTTAGAAAATAAGTAAAAACATCACACACCAAAGTTATCCAGATCTAAAGTCGGCTCTAAACTCCATACAATTTAATGAATGTATATAATTAGAATTGGCATTCTAAATGGAAGCTATGAAGATTCACATTAAACTTTATGCTTTCAAGTGGAATAGATGTTATGCACTTATCCACCACTGAAATCAAAAATCCTTGACAGAATTAGAACTAGAAAAACATATCTTTTTATATTATTTTAATTAACTTACAGACTTACTCTAGTCTATAAATCAAATATATAACATATATTAAAATATAAATACTTAATATCAAATAATTAAAATATATAATATACTAGTGAATTTTCTATAAGAATTCTTGGAACTTCCTTTTAGTTAACCCACAATCTACATCCCACTCTCTTTTCTCTCTCTTCGCTGTCCCTATTTATAACTCTAACCCATAACATCCCCCAACCCTGGTTCTTTCCTGTAACCTGGGTTCTACTATCCTTTCTAGTTATAATTTGTACTTTTAGCTCCAGCTTTTAAGTTTCCATCTATCTTTTCCATAACTCTTCATTCAGCCTTAGCCTTCCCTCTCCTTCCTTTTCCTACCTCTTGCCGATCCATGTCTGACCTTGTCCACCTCTAGTAATCTCCCTCTGTTCTCTCAGTTCCCTGTGCTTTACTGTGTCCCCTCTCTTAGTAGGTCCATGCCCAATGTCCTGTTTCTAATGACCTTGCTTTCTCATCCACACCAAGTTAAACATACAAAATATTCAAAGCTAGGATCCACACGTGAGAAAGAGCATGCAGCATTTCTCTTTCTGAGCCTGGGCACCTCACTCAGTATAATTTTGTCAGTTCTCTCCATTTGCCTGCAAATTTCATAGCTGCATTTTCTTTTCATCTGAGTAATACTCATTTCTCTGTTCACACCCCCACTCTTCTTTACGTTCTTCAGTTGATGGATACATAAATTGATTTTATTTCTTAATTTGTGACTAAAGCAGCAGTGAATACAGATGTGCAAATATCCCTGTGATAGGAAATAAAGTCTTTTGAGTCCACACCTAGAAGCACTAGAGCTGCGTCATATAGTAGGTCTATTTAGAGTTGGGATTTTGTGGTGGTGGTGGTGGTGGTGGTGGTAGTGGTGGGTGGGTGAGTTTGTTTGTTTTTTGTTTGTTTTGTTTTGTTTTTGTTTGTTTGGTTTGGGGTTTGTTTGGTTTTTTTTTTTTTTTTGGTTGTTTGTTTTGTTTTGTTTTGTTTTAGAACTCTTCATGGTGACTTCCAAGGTGGCTGTACTAGTTTACAATTCCATCAACAGTGATTTTAAAAAATTGAAGAACACATTAATATCCCAAATCATGAAAGTTTTTTCCCCGAAGGTTGCAAAATTAGTTCCAAATATGCAAATCAGTATGTGTAATTGAGCACTTAACGGCAGAAGCAGTATACCAAAGCAGAAAGGGCCTTCAACAAATTTCAGCTTCCCTTCATAATAAAAAGCCCCGCAGAAACTACAAACAGCAGGAGTGGTTCTATGCAATATAATAAAGACTATATATGATATACCAATAAGCAACATTATTTTAAGTGGGGAAAAACTTCAAGCATTTTCTCAAACTCTGGAATGAAACACGCAATCACACTCTCTCAACTCTTTGTCTTATTTATTTTTTTAATTTTTGAGAATTTCATACATGAATGCTATATTTACATTATTTCTATCCCTCCCCACCACCAGCAACTCCTCCCATGCACCCTCACGTGCATCTTTCTCTATCTATCTATCTATCTATCTATCTATCTATCTATCTATCTATCTCTATCTCTCTCTGTCTCTGTATGTGTGTGTGTTTCTCTCTGTCTTCCATCTCTCTGTCAGTCTCTCTGCCTCTGTCTGTCATCTCTCTGTCTCTGTGTGTGTGTCTCTGTCTGTCTCTCTGCGTATCACTCTCTGTCCCTTTCTCTGTCTCTCTCTGTGTCCCTCTCTCTCAGTCTCTGTCTATCTATATCTCTCTGTCTTTTTCTGTCTTTTTTCTCTCTCCTGTCTCTCTCTCTCCTCTCTCTCTCTCTCTCTCTCTCTCTCTCTCTCTCTCTCTCTCTCTCCCATGACATCTTCTTTTTTTTGTTGTTCACTTTTTTTAATTTATTTTATTAATTTATTCTTGTTACATCTCTATGGTTATCCCATCCCTTGTATCCTCCCATTCTCCCCTCCCTCCCATTTTCCCCTTATTCCTCTCCCCTATGACTGTTCCTGAGAGGGATTACCTCCCCCTGTATATGCTCATAGGGTATCAAGTCTCTTCTCGGTGACCTGCTGTCCTTCCTCTGAGTCCCACTAGGTCTCCCTCTCCAGGGGACAGAGTACATGAGAAAGTCATATCCCACTCTCCACTCAAGTGTGGAGACTGTCCTGTCCATTGGCTAGATCTGGGTAGGGGTTTAAATTTTACCACCTGTATTGTCCTTGGCTAGTACCTTAGTTTGAGCGGGACCCCTTGGCCTAAATCTGCCTATCATAATGTTCTACTTGTAGGTTTCTAGGACCCACTGGATCCTTCTACATTGCTATTCTCACATTGTTCTCTCATCTAGAGTCCCAATAGGATGTCCTCCCCTCTGTCCCAGTTTCCTGGTAAGGGAAGGCTTTCGTGGGACATGCCCATTGGGCTAGTATGCAGATATAAGTGAGTATATACCATTTGAGTCTTTCTGCTCCATGACATCTTCTTTAATTCCCCAGCAGTATAAAATCTTAAATCTAGGGTGTCTGTAGACTGACACAGGTGGCCACTAGATGGAGCACTAGGATTTTCTAAAACAGACAAAGACTAGACAGTTGTAGTTCTTTCTGTACTGAACTTGCTTTTTTCCCTTTAACCCTCAAGTTTAGTCTTTCTGCCTTTGTGGGGAGAGAGGAATACTTTTTATTTTTAAGTGCCTTAAAATTTGTGTCTAAAATAGTAAAAAAAAAAAGTAGTCTGGGATTCCTGATAAGATTTTTGAAATTTTTCTGACATCTATATATATTTGGATTATAAAATGTGCAGCCAAGATGACTCAGCCTTCTTAATTCTCAGGATCCAGCTCAGCATACTGAATTCAGCATACCATGCAAATGTTCCACTAACCTAGACTATAAGAGCACAGGGATTTCAGCATCTTCTTCTATTATTGCCCATGTTTGTTATAATTAACACACTTTTCCATGTCCTCCAATAGACCAATTACTGTATAGTCTCAATAGGTCCTTCCCACAGTGATTTTTTTTTACATTATTGGCCTGATAGGAACACCAGAGTTCCATCTCATCAGATCCAAAGAAAACTCTATTTCCTCAAATTCCAAAAGACAGAAGGGACAAATGGCGATCTGTGATGCCCAGTAGCATAATAAAAAACAAACAAAAAAAAAACAAAAACCCTGCTGGCTTCCAGACTCCCTTATTATCACAAGTACATATTCCATATTTCAAATCACATGCTAGCATCCTAACTCTTCTCACCTCCTCCCCTATCCTAAACTTCCCCAGGTCATAGGCTTCCCTTGCCCCACCTACTCTTTCTCCTTATAACCTTGTGTGTCAGTGTTTCAGCTCTGGTCCTCCTTCTCTTTGTCTTACTGACTCCTGCTCCCCTCTCTCTACTCTCCCACATTCCCCCTCTCTCTGCTCTGCTCCTGCTTCTCTCCTGGCCAGGTCTAGTCTGCTGGCCATGTTCAATCTACTACTTTCTCTGTTGTCTGCTCTGGACTCTCTCAGATGTCTCTGACTGTTGTTTTCTCTCTCTCCTCTCTCTCTCTCTCTCTCTCTTTCTCTCTCTCTCTCTCTCTCTCTCTCTCACACACACACACACACACACACACACACATTCACAATAAAAACTTTCTCCTTATCCATACCATAAAGTGGGCAGGTCTTCAGTTTATATACATCTTAGACACCACAGTGGAGTCTGGGACAGCTGTAACTGGGTTACATCAGACTTCTTGTGTGTGCAGCCAGCGATTAGCATGATATGGATGCCTGGTGAGATAAGATCGAAGGTCCCAGTGAGCCCTTTGAATTCCCAGATCTTAGTGGAATACTCAGCAACCTAGTTTATATTGTATTTGAAACAGGTCAGATATAAGAAAAAGTATTGTTGTGGTTTGAATAAGAAATTATCTCCATTGGCTCACATATTTGAACACTTGGTCCCTTACTGTTTGTAAGTAACTGTAAAAGAGAAAATATGCACGGAAGAGAAAACACTGGCACCACAAATATAGTAGAGATAAGTGCTACCGAGGAGGAGACAGGGAACAACCATCATGGGGGTGAATGATTTTCTTCTCAAGACCAATGCCTGAATTTAACATTTTCTATCCTTTCATGTAATGCTTATATTTGACATATACTACACATTAAGATATTTATTAACACACAATTCTGCCTTCTCAGATACAGTGGTAGTTTCTTGAGGACTAGTACTTTATTTCTCCAGATGTAAAACAGTATCTAACAATAAATAGCTCAGGGAAATGCCTGAGGCACAGGCATGAGAACCAAGAGTTTGAGAAAAGCCTGGCATATAAGTAGATTAGACCAGCAAAGTGGTGGTGCACACCTTTAATCATAGCACTTAGAGGAAGAGGAAGTGGATTCTCTGTGAGTTCAAGGCTAGCTTGATCTACAGAGTGAGTTCTAGGACAGCCAGGCCTACACAAAGAAACCTTGTCTTGATAAGCAAAACAAACGATCAATAGAATAGATATAGCCTTACCAAAAAGAAAAAAGAAAAAGGAAGGATGAAAATATTTATTAAAATATCAAATATTCAATGAGCAAAGAGATTATCTTGCTATAAAAATTCTGCCTTCCTTGCTATTGCTATTCCTCATCTACTGTGTGGTGAGTGATGCCCTAAAGCTCACACACAGATGATTTAACTCATTCACTTGGACTGGGGTTTATAGCAGCCTGAAGCTCCACAAAGAGGGAAGATTGAGTTCTTTC
Source organism: Acomys percivali (assembly GCA_907169655.1). NCBI lineage: Eukaryota > Metazoa > Chordata > Mammalia > Rodentia > Muridae > Acomys > Acomys percivali. The sequence goes on along the minus strand of OU015752.1, from coordinate 103,701,525 downwards.
CATTCTTCACCCTGATGGGCTTGGAGCAAAGCAGATGCATGAAAATGCAAAGGGTTTTAACATAGCCCAGGCGGGTGCTGTACAGAGCCAGGGATGTTATGAAAAGAGTGGGTTTCCCCTGGAATAAGTGCTTACAGAGAAAACAAGGATTCCCTGGGAATCTCTGGCTGGTGCTGAAGTGCACTTACATAGACCATGGTATGCAGGGTTGAGTGACATGACATCATAATTCAATCTGGTGTGTGTGTGTGTGTGTGTGTGTGTGTGTGTGTGTGTGTGTGTGTGTGT